>WEIU01023468.1:94079-136103 GCA_013389925.1 Aegithalos caudatus
TGGAGCTAAAAATATCGAACAGCAGTTACGCAGTCCTTTTAATGTTTCAAATCTCTGTTGTTCCCAAAATGAACGCTCTTGCCAAAGTGGCTGTTCTTGCCGTGTTTTAAAGCGTACAGTTACGTAAGGCTGTCCTTCCTCTACAAGGGCCTGCCTTTCCCTTAATACCCACCGCTGGCCTGGCCAGTGTTTGCATGGTAAGGGTACAGGGAAGCCGTGTGAGGGAGCTGAGCCAGCCCTCTGGACTGGATTTCCATGTGGGCATCAAAATGCACGTGCGAGCACAAAGGAGAGAATGGTGACAAAGGGCAGCGTTGGCTCTCCCGAGGTTCGGAGAGGGCTGAGGCCAATCTAAGTAAGTGTTGTCACAGTTCAACCCTTCCTTCCATAAAACGCTCAGTACCCAGGCGTCCAAACTGGCAATTCTGTGGTGGCATGGTAAGTCTGAGTAAAGAAAGTATTCAATAGAAACCTGATGGATGTAAGTTAACAGAGAAGGTAAATCACATTAATTCAAAATACTGCATCCAAATTGACTGGAATTATTTTCACAGCTGACATGTCTGTTTACTCTGCCTGTTTTAGAGCCCAGTATTGTAGTGCAAGATCACGTCATATTTCCATTCCTTAGGGCTCGAATTCTTTGGCTTTTTCTATGACAGCAAGCTCATTGAGTGAGCCACGTAATTAATATTTTCCAGTTACAAGATCTTAAAAAATTTTAAACCACATAAACTGAAAAAGTGACACCTTAAGGTAAAAGATGGAGTTTTTAACATAGAATATCTCAAATTATATATCCTGGATCAGTGGATAGCTATAAAAAATTCAGTGCCTCAAATAGTTGTGTTTTTTTTTTTTGCCATTGTTGAAATCTCATAATGCAAAATTCTTCTTCAAAACCAGATAGGCTGTTAAAATAAATTATAATAATTTGATGACTACCATTTATCTTTTGTGTGGTAATAAAATTTTATTGAAAAGATTTTTCTACGTGAAAGCAAAATTTTTGAAAATGCTTTATGTTGTTCGTTATTATTGTAATGATTAGCATATTAATTTTGTTGTTTTCTCGTTTTTTTTCAGCTGCTAACCCAGTAAAATCTTTGAAGTTACAGAACTGGGATTTTAAGTTTCATGATTAAAAATACAACACTGGAAGTTCTTTGCAGGTTCAGCTAGAAGTCAGCAAGACAGGATTTTATCACTTTTCTGGCTGTAGAGAATCTGCCAGAAAAGTGATAAATACCATTTTAATATGTATACCTGGAGGATAGTAAAATCAAATCCTACTTAACCAAGATTTCTGAGATGTGAGTGATCTTAATCACTCTATTTCAAGATTGTTAATCTGACGAATGGTGCTGTTTTCTTTTTTAGCATCAACCTCAAGATGAGTGGCTGCCGTGTCTTTGTTGGGCACTTGAGCTCACGTGCTCGTGAACGGGATGTAGAGAAATTCTTCAAAGGATATGGTCGCATACGGGAAATCCATCTGAAGAATGGATTTGGGTTTGTGGTAAGTTAACAGCCTTGTTTTCCTTGCTCTTGCTTGCAGGCACGAACCTTGCTAGGATGATCTCAAGGAAAGGAAGATGTTTAAGATAAATAGTAGTGCAGTGGGAAATAGAAGATGTTAATGCACATGTCAGAATGCTTTTCATAATTTGGGATTGCAGTTTTGGCCAGGTTTTGCTCAAAATCTTGGTAATATTCCAGCTACATTAAATACATTGTTTGATCATGGTCTTCCACGGATATAAAATTTATCCCTCATTTCTGAAGACTGTATAAATATCCTATTGTGGCAGTACAAAATTTTGCAGTCTTGACTGGGAAGTAAAGTTTATATGGAACCACTTGAGCTCCTCTCTCACCCCTTATAGTCTCCTTGGTCATATTTCTTAAATAATGCCCTGACATAAAAGCAGAGTAGTTGGCTAAGACAACAGGTGTAATAGGTGCTGGCTGGTGGATTCAAGTAGCACAGCTTTGAAGTCTTGTGCAGCTGAAGTTCAACGTATTCATCATCAGTACATGTTAATAGGGCATATATGTCTGTCAGACTATTAAAATTAAATAGATAGTTCATTGTATCTCAGTTACCTACCTATCTGCTCAAAAATATCCAAATTTTGCAGCTTTACAGGCTCAAGATTGACTCAGTATCAGCCTGTATTAAGTATTATCTCATGAGAACTGAGAATTAGCTGTTGTGCAGCACTTAGTTCAGACTTGAAAGGCTGATACTGCCCTTGCACTGTGGCAGGCTCACATGCCACTCTTTCTGCCAAGATCAATCCCTTGAGTGCAGTTATTGGAAAAGAACAAAAGGACAGGCTTTGCCTACTTTAGTTTCATGTGAGTATTGCTCCTTCACTCCTGCACATGGTGGTTCCTGGTTCCCCTGCATTAAGAGCTGCTTCTTGTTGACTGCCAGTTGGTAAATACCTGTCTCTTAAAAGTCAGGAAGTAAATGGCTGATGTAGACATGAGCCTGAGTTAGAGTGCCCTTTCCAATTGCTGCTGTTTCTCAGTCTCCTTTCCTTGAGTGTTCCTCTTCTCTTCCTGGGCAGGGCTGTTGACTCATTCAGGAACAACTTCTGTTCAGCTCTTGTAAGCGAGTCAGTCAATCCTTCCTCCTCTAGTTCCTAGGTGGAACCATTTTCTTTTCAAAGATCACTAATAAGCTTGAATAATTGTCTCATCAAATTATCTAAAAAATTTGTTTTCAGGATCATTTTTTATTTCTTTACAGCTGAACAGCTTTCCCTCCCATACTTGGCATCCCATCATTGTGCACCCATATCAGAAATCACTTCCATTGTTTGCATAACTGTGTTCTAGGTTTTGGAAGACTCTGGATTCCTTGGAGCTGCCTTTTCTTCCTGCTGAACAAGCACAGCTCTCTCAACGTTTCTTTGTTATCCAGTATGCTGATGAGTTTTGGTGACCCTCTGCTAGTTGCAGTCCAACTTTCAGTGTCTTTCATGAGCTGGAGGGACCAAAACTGAACACAGTGTTCCAGGTGTGGCCTAACGAATGCCAAGTAGAGTGGGATAATAGCACTCCTTGGTCTGCTGCTTGTCCTCCTACTGATGCAGCCCAGGATGTGATTTGCTTTCATTGCAGCAAGGCCACGCTGCTGACTCATGCTTAGCTGACTCTCCGTGAGGATTTCCATGTCCTTTCCAGCAGAGATACACTCTAGCCACTCAGCCCCCAGCACGTTCTGCTGCTTAGGATTGTCTTATGCCACATGCAGCACTTCACATTTTGTCTTTTGTTAAGACTTGTGATTCTTGTTTACTTAATCTTTCGGCCTGTCAAGGTCTTTATGTGGGATGATTTTTCATTCTGCTATATCTATTTCTCCTCCCACTTTGGTGTCAGACACAAAAGTGATGAGGCTGTGCTTGATCCTGTCATCCATGTCCTTTATAAACACATGGAATGGCATCGTCCTTCACGGCACTTCACTGGCCTTGTGCTGTCAGTTCATCTTTATTTTCTGTTATATAAGACCTGTATTTATAAAACATTACAAAACCAAGTGAATATCATTATAGTGTTAAAAGTGTGTTTTGTTGTACCTGATAAAAATAATTGCTGAATCTTTGAAAGTAATTATATTAAATTTTATAGATTTCAGGACATAGTGTTTTCAAACTTCAGACCGTAAAGCTCGGTAGAGTTGAAGATGTTCAGTTTGCTAGAAAGTAGCTGATGTAATGGGACTAGGAGTTGCCAGCTATTGACACTTCTAAAAGCTGGACCTAAATTAAGTGTCTTAAGATAATCTTTGCGTCATCATGTAAGGATGTGTGATGTTTCACTGGTAGTGAAACAAATTTCAGTGCAGAAGGGGGAAGATTGCTTAATCCTGTATTGCTTCTGAAAAGCAGTTTATAATTATGCAAACACTTTCTTCAACTTGAGAAGGTTCTTCTCTGTTAATTCCTTGCAGGCTGCAGTTCCACTGTTTTTTTCTCTCCATCTGCACTGTTGCTGCCAGCAGTCCCTACCTAGCTGCTTGTTCTCTTTGCCTTATCTCTTTCCTTTGTCCCTTTGCCTCTCATGGTGTTGCTGCAGTTGTCCAGCCACATACAATGAACCTACCTGGGAAGCTGATCTGAAAAATAACACTTTTTCACCCCACCTCCTGCACAAAGTGTGCTGTTTTTCATCTGGGTAGGTTTCTTGACCTAGTTTCCTGCAGAGCTGTACAAGCAGCTTTGCCAAGAGCCAGTGGGCTGGATAGTGGGCAGAGGCTACTTGGGCTGACTAAAGCAGCATTTCTGCCAAAAGCAAAGTGACAGATTCCATTGCAACAGTAAATGGAATTATGCTTGTTATAGCTGATCTGGACCCACAGGTGGCCAGTGCTGAAGAAGGGCTTAGGTTTCATTCTCTTCTTACATGGGCACCTTTTTGCCCAGCTAGTGAACTGAATTCACTCAGAAGAAAATTAGGGCTTTATTTTTTCTGGTTTACTCTTTCTTTGCTGGTTCAGTAAGAATTTACTCTTAAAAGAGTTTCAGAAGTTGCACAACTCTCCTGCAATTGATCAGCTCATGCTGTTACATTCCATTTTCCTGTATGTGGAGCTGTGTTTTAAATTGTATGCCTTGAAATAATTGCCCCCACCTTTCCCCAAAAGTATTTTAGGTATTTCTGTAGCAAACCAGGTAATTTAATTAATTTATTTAGTATAGGTTCTGCAAATAGTTATACTGAAACAATTAGGGAGGCAAAAGGAGTTTGTGGGATGGAGTGAATAGGAACATCTTGGCTTTTCAGTCATAAATGTACTCTAGTAATTAGCTTCTTTATTCAAAGTTTGTGGTGATACTTGCTGTAGAAATGTAGAATCTGTAAATAAAGCATTTTTATTAGTATTTGCATATACTGTGATGGAAAATACTTTTTTATTCCTGTTTTCTTTTTAGGAATTTGAAGACCACAGGGATGCTGATGATGCAATTTATGAACTAAATGGTAAAGAGCTGTGTGATGAAAGGTAAGTGTGATACCATAATTTCCTTTAAGAATAGAAAAAGTACTTTTCAGTGCAGTATCTTGTGCTCTGACACCTGTTTGCTGTGGTTCTGTGGTGGGATATACCTTCCATAACTTTGAAGGCATTCATTCGGATCCAGTCTTGTTTAAGACAAAGATTAGTTTGGGACTGCAGGAGGAGTGGTTTGGAGCAGGACTGTTTTCTCTACTTGCACTTAGTTCTCTTTCAAAGGTAACTCAGGATCTTGTCAGTAGGACTATTAGTAAGAGTGAATTGAATTTATTATTTATGTGTCTATTGACCAGAAAATAAGCTGACGATAGCCTGTTATCGTTTGGATTGTTGCCCTTCAGTTTGCAGCAGTGTGGACTGTAGTAATTTTTTGTATATTGCAGTATTTTTTGTTGTGGTTATGGAAGCTGTATTTTAGGTCATTAGGTTGTTGGTTATTTCAGTAGTCGCTGCTCTATGTGATTACTCCTGGGCTCTGGTTGAGGAAATTCAGGTGTTTCAGTCTGAATTACAGACTCATGACAATTTTCATGAAAATCCAAGGGGGGCGAATGAGAAAAAACACTGGTCTGACTCTTTAAGAAATGCCAGTGGTTGTGTTATAAATTACTGCTTGCAAGGGCAAGATAATTCTTGTTTGTGCATATTTGCTTCCAGTTGTGAACAAAATATTTAAATCAATGTCAAATCCTTAAAGTTTGTTGGTTTAAGTTTTTATGTGTTTGTTTTGTTCCTGTCAAAAGGGTCACAATTGAACATGCCCGAGCCCGAAGAGGAAGGGGAAGATTCTCACAGCGGTTCAGTTATTACCAGTCCCAGAGTGGATCTAGGTAGGTGGTCTGGGCTCTCTGTCCTTTTCCTCTTCCGGTAACCAAAGAACTGGAGTTTTCTTTTTGTAATTTAGAGATCCAGCTCTGTTTCCTTGTATAGCTCCATAAAAGGAGTTCTCAAACCTTGCAGGTTCATTACTATTATTTGCCTTCTCAGGCTGAGGAGAGGGGGGATCTTAAAGCAATTCAACTGTTCTGGAGAGGTTCACAAACCTATTATGAAATGTGCCTTTGCCATACTGTAGGCACTATGCTGCTCTTGCTTCCTACTGTCATGTAAATGATGTGAAGGAGTATTGCTGCAGTTGGATTGGCTGATTTTAACACTAAGTCAAGAAAAATGCAGAGCTTCTCTATTGGGGCTTTTGTCACCAAACTGAGCTTACATGATAGGTAGGATTATTGTAGAGAAATAATTCAAGGTATTTACTGTCTAAACAAGCTTTCACATTTCCACTTTTACGGTTATCAAAATGCTTATTTCAGCACAGCCTAGAAAAGGAGCAGTGCTAGAGCATAAGATAAACACTTGTGCACGTATTAGTAAATATCACATGATTAAGCTTGCTGACCAAGCAAGAGAGTCTCTCTCCAGTTATGGAATGTGAAAACCAGGACACAGCTCATCCCTAGAATACCTCTAGAGACACACAGTATTTGTGGAGTTGTTAACTTTTCAGTGATTAGAGCCAGTGGTGAACCTTGTACCAGCTTGCAGTGAAAGTTCTGCAGATTTACATACATTCTGCCAGACAACTACACGTTATGTCTTTGTACTTTATATCTACTGTGAAGGAAGTACGTGTGGAAGAATTTACTCTGTGGAAACATTCATATGTGTGGCCTATGCAGAGTAGAGTTTGGAAGAAGGACAAAGATACAAGGGACATAAACGTTCGTTCACTCACATTTGTTACAAAGTCAGAATTGCTGACAGTTACCAGCCAATGTCTGGAACATCTAATTTGCATATGCAAGCATGCTAATTAGATTTTTTTTTACTTTAGTGGCAGTAACCTTGTTGTGGTATAATTGGTCTGAGGTCCAGGCTAAAAGCGGACTTCAAAAGTTGCAAGTTTGCTTGATTGAAGGTCGTGGGCATCTGATGTAGTCATGTTCATGATGTCAGACTGCCAGTGCTAGACAGAAAGAGACTTGGTTTGCAATAATGAAAAAATGAGTCTCATCCTGCCAGTTTTGTGACTCTGGATCCTCTTGTTTAGATACTTGAAAGATCTGGATGTTCTGAAAAAAATGGGGGTACTCTTCTAGTGGAGTCTTAAATAAACTCATGACTAAGAAGAATCAAGTCTGCAGTCCAGCAATAAGGAAATGACTTAAATCTTTCAGCAAACTGTGGAAAATGTCAGATTTCTTAAGTTTTTCATTTCTTACGCTGGAGAAATTTTTTTTCTTTTTTTCTTTTTCCTTTGAATTCTTCCAGCCGGTATGGGCCTCCTGTTCGTACTGAGCACAGGATCATTGTTGAAAACCTTTCATCCCGTATCAGCTGGCAGGTGAGTTAGCATCTTATCTTCTCTTTTTTACACCTTACTTTACTACTCCGTAAGTAGATTGCTTTCAGCCTAATTTCTCAATAAAGCCATCATAAATATTTAAGGGGAACAAAAAATAAGAAAAAAGCTTCAGGGATTGCTAAAAATCAGCATTCAAACACTTACAGAGGTCTTCCGTTTCAAAGCCGTGCAAATAGTTCTGTAACTAGATTTTGTAGTTGGAACTGATTCTCACTTCTGTTTGCCAGCTGATAAAACTTCTGAAGACTCTAGATTGTTTCTAAAATACTGAAACATTGCATTTGTTCAAACCGTGTCATCCTTTTGTATTGTTACACCTGAAAGTGCATGCCTTTGTTTTGATTGAAATTTATAGTCTTTTCTTATGTTTTGCAAAATATTTTTGTGACCCAGTTTATGGTAGAGAATTCTGGTAATGTGCCATTAATAGAGGGAATTTTAAGAGAGGTACTTACTGTACATACTGTCGAGTATGCTTACTGTAGATTTTTTTATTTAAATCCCAAACTTTCAGTGCTTGTCATTTGAAGCTTACCACCTTTTTTTTTTGTTGTTTTTTCACCTCTCGCTAATGTTTTGCTAATATTTAGCTGGTTTTTAACAGAATAGCCATGTAATCAATTCCTTTAGTTGTGTTCTGTGTAGTATACAGTATACAGAAAGTTTACTTTTTAAGGACATAGCAACACATGCTATTTACAAAAGGTGAGTGAATAATGGAGTTCAGTCTTGTTCATTAACCTTTATATTCTTTGAATAAGGAGACTTAAATCAGTGTCCTGAAAGATGCAGTAGAACATGTTGAATGTTCAAAGCCTCGGTCTTGGAGCTACTTCCCCACGAGGAGGCTTCTTGGCTTGCCTGGAGCTTTGCTGATGTGTTTCATAAGAGTTGGGTGCAATCCATGCAGATAAACGGTTGAACTCAGTTTGTTTATCTTCTGCATGACAGGTTCAAAGGGTTTGTAACAGTACAGTTGTGTTAATTATTGAATAACTAAAAAAAAGCAGCTGAGTTGATGTGATGATCAACTGGATTTAATCTAAATATCTTCTGGGTATGCTACGTATATGAAGAGATTGTCACTTGGAAACAACAGTAGGGACCAGAGAAGTAAGCCATAGTGGAGTGTTAAGGAAAATAAATCCTATAATGCTGTTTAGTGTTAAATGCATAACTTGAAAAAAAATTAACATTTTTGTTGCCTTCTTTTACTTGTGAATATTTATAATGGCTTTATGTGTACTTACGTTTTAATCTGAAGCCCACCAAATTCAGATTTCATACAGGTGAATCCTTTAATATGCTAATTACATGTTTTAATGTCTCTTAAATATATGATAAGTTAGCGTAAGAGACTTTTTGAATCCTTCCTAAAGAGACATCATTTGAAGGTAACCATATGCAAGCTGCATTTACTTTTGAAGTTGTATTGCTTTGGTACTGATACAGTGTTTTAACTTCTAACTGTGCTACTTACAACACATTAAAATAGCTAATCCATTAACAGTAGTGCCATTATTCTTCCCTTCTAATCTCTGCTAGGAAGCACACTCATTATGGAACCTTCCTTTTAAACTTACACACAGAATTTAATCTTTGCTGTGTCCAGATCCCCATACCTTGAGAACATCTATCTCCCTTGAAAGTTACTGTTTGGAATATTCAAACATAGAAAGAGCCAGAAAAAAATGCATATTTGGATCAGTTTCCTCAGATTGTTGACTATATTGTTAATAGATAATCCCATCTCTAAGTAGTAGACAAACTTTTAGAACTCTCCTTTTTTTTAGCAAACATATATTTCTTCATGTTCAGAGCTTTCCAACCACCCCCATCAGTTTTTTAGTATCAGATTTTCAAGCAGTTGAGAAAAGTAGGTCTGTGTACAATACATAAAAATGTATTGTTTAATATGTGTTTTTCCTGTTTATGCTTGTCCTACACCTTATTTCTCTTTGCTGCTGAGGACAACAGGGTTTTCTTGTGCTATTTAAGGTGACCCAGAACAGTAAAATCAAGATAAAAATTTGATTGTTCCACTGGTTAGGTTATACCAGGTAACTTTTAAAACATTCCCCTAATAACATAATGTTGAGCTTTTTATAGTACATGCACACTTCCTGTCTTTTAAGCAATAATGTTGGCATCTTAATCATGTTGACATTGATATTTCTCGTTAATGTTTCTTAGGATTCAGCATATAGTGTGGCAAGATTGTGGGAGCCTAAAGTTACTGATTTGCGAAATAATTATGTAGATTAAAATTTTCTAACTTCCTTTTGACTTACCAGTCCTGGTCTGGTTAAATTCTCATTGACTTGAGCAGAGCCAAAATTTTGTCCATCATCTCTAAATTGAGGTAACTTGAAGTACTGTTTTTAATGGTACTAATAGGGACCAATTTTCATTTGTTGTTGGGGTTTATTTGTATTAAGACCTGTGAAACAAGGAAAATATCTACTGCTTTGCACATGCCAGTTTTTAACATGAAACTATCAAATTAAAATACTAGATAGAACTAAACTTTTTTATATTCTGTGGCAAATGTTCTAAAGTTTTTTCTTGGCTTTTTGTTTTGTAGTCTTCTGTTCCTTAAGTGTATTTCTAACCAAGTACATTTTGAACCTCTTCTAACAACCTTGATTTGGTTAACCTTCATTTTTCTTGTGTGGAGGAAAAAGAACCAAAGATTTGGGGGTTTTCTAGTGGCTGAAATTCTAGGGTTTGGCCTGTTCTGAATTTTCCTTTTGGTTCCTATGACACTCCTGTTTTTTGGCAGTCTAGATCTTGGTTTGCCTGGGTTTGATCTCGATTGGCTAGCACAGATCATCCTCGGGTTCTTTAGCCACTTCTGGAGACTGGAGACTATGTCCAGTGCTTTCAGGGCCTCTGGTACCTCGGTGAAGCATATTGCTATGAGCCATCACTGCCTTTCTCATGTAAGAGAGTTCCTCTTGGCCAGCTAGGTATTGGACAAGCAACTCTTTGCTTAAGGTACCTTCTTATATCACCTGCCACTTGTGGTGTGCTGCGGTAAGTAGTCTGGGATTATAAAATACCAGATACTGTTGGGTAAAAGTGCTGCCTTAACTTAGACAAATGTTTAGCTTTTTATTGACCTCTTGTATTATTTGTTTGTGCTTTCTCCTATTGCTAAGCAAGTAATTTTACTTGCTCATGTTTAGCCTCTGTTAAGTTTAAGACAAGGATGTCTATTGATGTGGCACTGTAGCGTGACAGATACTCAAATGAAATTTTAAAAAACCCTTTCCTTTGCAAAATTCTTAATTATGTGGTAATTACACCTTTTTTATTTTTAATTTTGCTTTGAAGATGGGGGAGGTGAGCATAAAGGTTGAATTTGTCTACATGTCTTGGAATGTCATTTAACTGGGGTGTAAGTTACGAAAATCTGCATTTAATACTACTGCATTTCTCATCTCCTATAGTTCTGATTTCAGGAGACATGTTGGTGTTTTAAGTGTTGCATTATGTTTTCATAACAGCTGGTTTTGGGATGTAGGATTATCTTGAAAGCAGTGTTTTATTCACTGTAGCTGTAAAATGATGGATCCTTCTATATGCAGCTGCTATTACATAAGCTGTTTCAGAAACTTTTTTTTCTAAATGATACGTATATTTTTATATATAGAAATTAAAAAGCATTAAGCAGTTTTAGCAGAGAAAGTTTTAGGGGAATATTCTGCTACCTGCCTGATTTGTGTCCTGTTCAAACTAAAATGTTAACTTTTGCTGTAGGACTTGAAAGATGTCATGAGAAAGGCAGGGGAGGTCACCTATGTGGATGCACACAGAAACAACAGGAATGAAGGGTAAGTTCATTTTGTGTCTTTGTCTGATATGATAGCTGAAACTATGAAGGGCATGATTTTTCTTGTAAGACAAGAAATGAAATATAAATCTATGGTGTAGCTTGGATGCTGAAAATTTCTCCAGTTAAAGAACCAAAACAATCCAAAACACAAACTGTCAGTAAGTAGGAGTTCAGTATTGAACTGAGTCTGTATTCTCTGTCATGAAAACAATGTGTGATAGCAGAAAAGGAAGGGAGAATTCCTTTCAAATGTTAAGTCCCGCTGTCTTATTTTTATATAATCATTTATGATCTGAGTCCTGAGGCTAAAGCACCTCCTGTCTGTGGCTGCTTTACAATGGTTCAGCAGTCAAAGTCATGGGAAGTGAACATAACCAGTTTCCATGGGGAATACCTACCTGCCCACTCTCCCTTTTCAGTTCTGCAGTCTACAAAGGTCTTAGGCCTTTTTTTGAGTTCAAATTTAAAAAAAACACAAAGACTGGATTTTTCTATTCACAGTTAAAATTTGAAATAGGGCAGAAGAGTCTGCAAACCTATTTTGTTTCATGGACACCTTTGGAATGCAGCTTAGTGGAGGACTGAAAGATATTTCCTCAGCTTGATGCAGTTTTGTGTAGCTTCCTGCATTTTCTCCATCTCCTTGCAGATGGCAGTTCTGGTATTGTTTAAGAAGATGTTAGGGGTGTTAATGGCTAGGACTGTTGGTGTCATCTTTTCCTATTAACCATGCTAAAAACTAGCTTTCGGAAGATGAAACAGAAAGCTGTCAATCAACAGATTAAAAAGGGCCAGATTTCCTTTCCTTCCTTCTTTATTTCTCTGAAACTTTTCCTTTATTTCATTATGGTGTACAGGGTTGTGGAGTTTGCATCTTACAGTGACATGAAGAGTGCACTGGAAAAACTGGATGGCACTGAGCTGAATGGACGCAGAATTAAACTGACTGAAGATCACAGAAGGCATAGGTATGTCACCTGACATGATAAAATCTGCTGAGGGCATGGATTTGGGTAGTATTGATGCCAAAGTTTGATTATCTAGGTTTTGGCCCCAAGCTAAATATCACTGCACAGAAGAACCACTTTTTAGCAATGTAAACAGATTAAGATAAGAGCTAACTTGCTGAAACAGGGTAAACAGAACACTTTTGGATGAGAGTAAAGGTTTTTTTAAAGACAAAATGTGGTATCGTAAAGAAAGAACTTTTTAAAACCACGAATTTTCGTATTAAAAATGTTTAATTTAAAGAACAGCTGTTTCACAGTCGTGTGAAATGTTTCTCAAATAGTTGTGAATGCCAACTTGTTCATGAGAATAAAAGAAAATCATTTAGCTTGCTTGGATTATTCCTAAGCAGTTCTGTTGTTCAGTCATTAAACGTGTTGGCTGCACCTCTTTAATTGTCTCTATAAAATAAATCCATTTCTTTCTGTGAAAAAAGAGTGCATTACTAACGAAGGTGTTAAAACTCTAAAGCCTAAAGTGTGCTGGTGATCCACACCTTTAGAGACTTTTTTAACCTCTTGAAAGAAACTTGCTAATTTGCTTGACTTTTCTAGGGTGAATAAAAACCATAGGTATAAAGTTTAATTTCTGAGTTTTTCTTAGTAAATTAAATGATATTTCAAGATAGGGAGTGTGCAGACAAGGTGTTCTTCTTTGATAGAGGCTCCCGTGCCTAAAAATCAGTTTCTCTCCTCCTGGCAGGAACTGGGGGGAGGCATCTTTTATTAGGCAGTTGATATTTTGCCACGCTAGCAGAGAATGTCAAGGCCAGCAGTTCCTGATAGCATTGACCTGAGAGGATACTGTCATGCTGGAGCACAGCAGAAATCTAGCAGCGCTGTGAAGTGACTGAATGCTGTGAATAGCACTTCCAGATGTTCGGATGGATGTGCTATGCCTAGATAGTAATTGAGAATTTCATGTGATGGTTTTAAATTCAGTAAGAGGTGAGACTACAGCTCTTAATTATGTTTCTCTAGAAGCAGATCTCGATCAAGGAGTTACTCAAGATCTCGCAGCAGGTCCAGGTCTACAGGATCGTCCAGATCGGACAGCCGGTCCCGGTCCAGGTCAAGGTCCCGGTCCCGGTCCAGGTCTCGCTCTCGATCCCGCTCTCGCTCTCGATCCCGCTCTCGTTCTCGCAGTCGTACTCCTAAAAAGAGTTACTCCCACAAAAGCCACCGCTCCAGCTTGATAGCTTCTTCCCCCTCTCCCTCTTCTTCTAAAAGAAAATCTCGTTCTAGGTCGAGCTCTGCTCACAGCCGTAGTTAACCTGCTCTGAGAGATGTTAAGTAATTCGATTCAAGTTTCTTGAAGACTTGAGACAAGTTGTATATGAGAACTGGGAGGGGAAGAGTTAACATGATGAAAGGGTGACCTCCTCTTACATTGCCAAAGTGCCTGTCATCAAATAGGCCATCTCTGTGAGGAGGGGCTGGCTGTCAGCTTTCTTCTTTCAGTGAAGTCTGGAGTGGGAAGTCTTTTTTTATTTTTTCCCTGCTATTAGTAAACATTTCTATCATAGATATATTATGTACACATAATGCTGAGGTAATGGGATGAGACAATACGCTGCTTTCTCCCTCTCTTGCCCCTACTTTCCCCTCCACCTCCAAGGCCTTTGACTTCCAAAATACTATGTTAGCTTTTGTCCTTGGTATTAAGTCCGAGAACAGGAAGTATAGATTTAATTCCTTTAAGGTTCTGTGGCTACTTTTCTGTGCGAGAATGAATGGACCAGATAAATTAGTTTAGAGTTCCCCTTCTTCCCCGTTGCTTGGCTTAACAGGCTGTTTTAAGTTCCAGCTTTACATGACTTTGACAATATGCTTAATTTGCAAAAGTCTTTCAGGAATACACATTGGTTAGTTGAATATTGCTCACTTGGATAGTGAATTAATACAATGTTAAGCAGTAATGAAAGCTGGAATTTTCTGTTAAAATGAGACATACCATCCAGATGTCAGGATTATTGGGAATCCATTATAATAATTTTACAGTAATTCACTAGTATGTGGTATTGTATGTATAGGCCTTATTTGACAGGTGACTTCATCAAACTGCACAGAAATGTCAATATGCATGTCCATGTTTTTTGATGTTTATAAGTGACATAGCTTTCATACCCAAAAGTGTGATACTGAATAACATGTGTATGACTAGCAATAGTCTTGATGGAAAGGAAGGTTATTTTAGTAATGAGAGCAGCAAAAAAAAAATCCCAGGAAAAGTGTAGTCAAAATCTCCGGAATGCACAGTTGTTTTGATTAATAGAAATTTCCACTGCAAGTACTGTTGTTCTTAAAATTTGGAATTAGATTTTTTTTTTAACTTCTGTATTGTCAAAGAAGGGAAACATTTTTGGAAAAAATATGTAAATTAATCCCAAAGTCTTACATGTATTTAAATGTACCATTCCTAATAAAATCGAACCTTTTTCTGGCTTATTTTGCAGTTTTGTTTAATTGTAGTTGCTGTTGTTCACTTTGCACAATCTGTCATGATCACAAAGAGATTTATTTGTAGGTATACCTGTATAGAAGTAAGAAAATGTGAACTAGAAACCAGTTATTGTATGTAAGTGACCAGATACTGACTAACTGGAGGACAAGATAAGATTTTACTGTTATGTCTAGCAGTGGCTGTTTGAATAAATGGAAAAAGGATTCTTTCTGCAGTCCTTGCAAACAGGTTTGTGTGATACCTTGTGTTCTGACAGTTCAACAGGGGATCTAACAACCAAATGGCCACAGGTGTTGGAATCTTCGTACAGGTAAATCCATTTTTCACTTTTGAAGTGCTGTACTAGAGATTCTTACATTGCCCACACAACTTGTCTACATATAAGGCTTCAAGGTTGATGCCCTTTATAAAGCCAAGTTACTGGTGACCCTGCCCATGGCAGGAGTTTGGAACTAGCTGATTTTTAGGGTCCCTTCCCACCCAAACTATTCTTTCATTCTTTGCATGTTTGGCATGATGTGATCTGAATACGCATGGGGAAGGAAGCCTTATCCTATAGCACGCAAGTGCTTGTAACATGGGCCACACCTGCAAGTCCAGCACTGCAGTTAGTTGCATTTCAGCAATGGCTGCATCACCCCCTCAAAACGAGCATATTTTCAGTGATGTTTATGGCACTTCTGTATTATTTACATTTTTGTCACTTAAACACATGGCTTTTCATCTAAGGATATCCCACTAGTTTGTGAAGATAAACTTCATTGTACTTGGTCACATCACATCTCTGCTTTATTGATGAGAAAAGGAAAAGTGAGTGTTGTGCGTGCTCACCTGTGGTTGCCAAACTAGGGGGTGAGGAGGAATATTCCCGCCAGGAAGGCCAGGATTGCTCACCGAGTGGGTTTGGCTCTGGCTCGTGTTGTCTACTGGTTGTCCTTGTGCCGCTGCTCCTGGAGCTGCAAATGGGCTGAGAAGGGTGTGGGTTGGCGTTGGGGAACAGAACATTGCTCTTTCAAAACCGCGAAGGAGCAGTGTGATTCCGAGTGGGAAGAAGTGCCCCAGGATCTGTACCCGCAGCACTCTGCCCCTGCTCCAGCAAAGGGCTGAGGATGATGAGTGCTGCGGGAGGAATTTCTCTGCTCTGCCAGCTCCTCCTGCCGCACCCTATCTGAGAGCTAACTTGTACAGTTCCTAAGTAGAATTTGTCTTACGGAGGTTTTGGAAGCATGTAATTTCCTGTCTGTTTCCTTCATTCCCACTCCATAGCCATTGTTTGCTGGCAGACTAAGTGCTTTGTGCATCCAGTACCTGAGGGCACGTTTCCCATTTTACCAGCCCCGAAATCAGTTTCCCCTCCACCTCTGTGTATGAACCTGCTGGAGAGTTGTTAGCCTTTCACCCCGGGTGATTTACTAGGACAATAACACTGATCAGCCAACAGTTACACCTAGCAGAGGGCTCCATGCATGCCAGTTTAAAGGAGGAGATACAGCAGAAACGTAAGGGAGCCACTCAGGCCTTAGAGTCAGCACCCAAGGGTTAGCGGGCTGGGGTTAGGAACAAGGCCAAATTATATGCTGTAGTGAAATACTAGCTAATGGCAATTCTCTCTGTGTAGTCTCAAGATGTTCAAAGGGCATTCACTACTGTTGATTTTTGGGCCTAAGACCATGAGGGAGTGATGAGGGAGGGGAGAATATATGGCAAAACTTGTTTTTCAAGATTAACAAAGGACTTAAAATAAGACAGTTTCACTGGTAATGAATGCTACTGTTGTATAGTGTGATGGCTTTTTCCTGTAACCAAGGATGAATGTGGTCTTTCCTGGTTCTCTCCTTTTCTACTCTTGTGTTGTGTGGACCCGGAAAGATCCAGATCCAGAGCAGATGTTTCAGTTCACACCTAAAATTTCTCTCTGTATGTGTGTATGTAGGTGTGATAACTCACTGAAGACCCTAAGATCAGGTTCAGCAGGGTCCTACACACGCTGGATTTGTTTTACCCAACAGCCAGCTCTCTGGTGTTCCAAAGGAACTGATTTTCCCTCGATGTGAGTCCCATGAGGTTACTTTGAGGTTCATAGAGGTAGGATGCTGCAGGATACTCTTTTAAAGGAAGTAAGCACCCACTGGTATAGCTGAAGTTAAAATCTGAAAAGGCTCTCTGTCTAGAGCCTTGGAAACAGAGGTAGCCTAAACTGTTGTTAAAATTTGAGCTAGATTTTAGTCAGGGGACAGAGTAGCAGTGGTGCAGCATATGCTGGCACAGCAATGACAAGGAGAGGTTAGGGAAATAGACACAGTAAAAGAAAGGAAACTGGATGAAGTCTTTGCATTCACATCTACAGCTCAAGGAATTAGTCCTCAAACTCGGTGAATGAGGCTATGGATGTAGGCACCACTGTGATTTCTGGTTGGGATTTTCCAAGTGCCTCAAGCTATCAGGAGCCAGCAGCATTCCAGCTACCAGAGAGAGCTCTCTCTCCTGAGCAGACTGCTTAGGCCACAGGCAGTCTCTCCTGCTGGTACTGACCATCAGACAATCAGTATCTGGCCTGTCTAGACAGCCTATGCCTTTCATGTCTCTGGCTAAAAATGGAATTTACCAGAGCTGGACTTAAACACCACACCTTGCGCTTCAGTCTGAAGTATTGGTTGCATTTGGCTTTGTCCATTCTAAGTATTTTTTCCCGTAAAGCTTCGGGTCACACTGGCTGTTTAATAAAAAGTATAGGTGAGCAGCTCTGCTGTCTCTTACATACACGGCCATTGCTGTTCCCTGCCTCACTGCCAGCTCCTGTTAATGCCTTAACTGAAAAGTGATGTGCCCAAAAAACCCCGTGTTTTCTTACATGTTTAAAATTTTTCTGTCCTTTTCATTCAAATTGCCACAGCCTGTTTGTAGCACTGTGTAAGAACCATTACTGATCATGGAGACTGGTCTTCCAGGTTTGCCCAAAGTGCTTGGTGCAAGATTTCTGCCCACACATGCCCTCCACTTGTTTATCTTTCCCCATTTCTGGCACTTGGATGCTCTAAAATGCACATCTACTTCTTGTGCACACTCTCTTGAATTTCTTTTAGTCCAGTACCTTCTCTCTCTTATCTGTGAGCACCAAAATTATTGTGCTGTAATTCCCATCAATTTCCCAGAGAATTGATGGCAGTATATTTTGAGACCCCAAATCTTACCACAAACACCTCAAAACCTGTGAGTGAATTCACTTAACTCTGCTAAGAGCTCAGAAACCTGTGTTGTGCGCTTTCCTACCCTCCTACAAGTGTCTCTGGAGAACAGCAGTGGCAGCGCGTGGAAGAGGAGTGTGCTGGGAGCGGGTTCTGCCTGTGCTTACGGTGAAGTTGGGCTGTGACGTGGCAGTCAGGGTTGCCTTGGGCTGGGCTCTAGGGCTGCCCACGCGCATCTTCACCGTGACGGTGCTGTTTAGATGACAGCAGGGTTGGCCCGGCACGCCAGCAGCCGATCCCAGCGGGAAGTGCCATCACTGCTTCCCCCAGGGCGGGTCACGGGCACCGAACGAGCCCCGCGCGGTCCGCCCCGCCAGGGGGCGCTGTGGCACCGCCTCACGGAACCGCTCTTCCAGAAACTCGCAGCATCTCCTCACAATCGCCTCAAAATCGCGCTGGTTACCCAGAGCTTTGCCTTTGCGGAACCCCCCGACACACACATACATACACACACAGACATACACACACACGCACACACACACGCACATATACACACATGCACATACACACGCACACACATGCACACACACATGCACACAACACCCCCACCCCCACATGCACACACGCACACACACGCACACACACACGCACACACACACAGACATACACACACACAGACATACACACACACGCACACACACACGCACGGATACATACACACACACGCACGCACATATACACACATGCACATACGCGCACATGCACACACGCACACACACGCACACACACACATACACACACACACACACACACATGTACACACACGCACTGAGAGCTCTGTCCTCGCCCCCCCATGCGGTTTTCAGCACATTCACGCGCCAGGGAGCAGAAAGAAAAAGTGGAGGAGTGGCACTGGGGGGCTCAAAAATCAACCATGAAGGTGAGCTGTGTGCAGGTCTCCTGAATGACATGTTTGCTGGAAGCCACGTCTCTGTGTGCAGGTAATCTGGGTCCCATCATTTTGACTCCTTGGCACTTCCTCGAGCCCTTGGAAGTCTCTTTGTCATGACGGACACTGTGAGAATTGCTCTGAAGGGCTGTGGACCTGTTTCTCCATCCCGGTGGTGGAACCAGGGTCACTCCCCCGTTCCCCCCATCTTCTGAGTGACACAGACTGACAGCTTCACCAAGGGCCTGAGCTGCCCACCTTTGTGAGCTCTGGCAGGGTAAGGGAGGGAGATGGAGAGGTTGAATTAAAATCCAGGTATGAAATTCCGGCAACCCTGGAAACCTACACTAGCTAATCTTGAGAGGATAGTGGTTACAAAGGCTTAGAAGTAGCGAGAGCTAACAAATTCTTCTCTTCTGCACTAGACTGAGAAACAAAACTGTCCGCTGAGGAAGTCGCCAACCTCACCCCCATCCTCCTCCTCCCCTTTCACGTGTACCCATAGGAGCTGCCCAGAACTGGGGCTGCACCTTACTGCCATGGCCTGTTTCTAGACAGCCTTAGCTATACACTGAATATTGCCACTTCTCCAAAGGAGTCTGGTGACAAAGAGGCTTCAGGAAATAACTTGGTCTGGATAAAATTTCTTGTGGTCTAGGTGTGACTTCTGAGCAGAATGGTTTTCTGCTATGTTTTACCACCCAGTGCCTACAACAGGGCTGTTACTCCTGTAGGCCGTCCTGCAGGCTCACCCGAGACCTCTGACCCTTACCAAGTCAACTCCTCAAGGCAGCCTCTCCACATTCCAGTCCTCTTCCAAAGTCAGGGCTACCCCAAGACAACATCCACTGCCTCGAGAGAAGGAATTCAGGTCTTCTTCATCATCAAGTCTTTTTACTTCAAGGGGACCCAGCTGGATTTCTTGGTTCACCCTTGACACCTGGAAGCAGAATCAGAGTCTCTGAAATTTCAAGACCCGATCTGTCTGTTTGAGAGCTTGAAGCCAGAACAGCCAGACTCCAAACTCATGGAGGAGTGAATCAGCTCCCAGACTTTCTGGACCCCTGCTCCAGCAGCATGGCAACAAGGTGGTTAGGTGCTTAATTGTCTTGTGGTCCAGAGAGGAAGGCAGAGCTCTGGCCTTGGATTTCCCTAATCCTACTTGTCTCTCAGGAGTCCAGCGTGTGCTGTCTTGCCCTTTCTGGTACTTGATGGATTGAAAAGCAGGGAAAACAGAAATATTAATGATCTTTCTGTTGGCCCAAATTCCCATGGGTACTTCCCCAGATCTGGAAAACCTTGGGTAAAAACATGGGTAATTTTCCACTGTCACCATTTCATCTGCCTTCACAGATTGTGTTGCTTTCTCCTCTGCTTAAAGTGATGTCATCCACTCTGAGTTCAAATCTCAGGAACAGCACGGGCAGAGCTGGCAACACTCTTGGCTCTTCCTACAGTACATTACCAATGCACCTTCATCTTCCATGTGCCATCATCCAGCATGCACACAGCATCATGGCTGGCTAACAGCCACCTCCCTGGCTCCAGGGCTGTGGGCACCTGAGCCTCAGATCATGCAGAAGAGCTCCTCCTCACATCCCATCCCCTCTACCCTGGCTTCACTTGTTCTCCTTTTTTTGGTCCAAGAAGCAGGTTCAGGTCATTTTCAGCTCCAAGTCCTCCAAGAATAAGTACCACAGTCAAATTGTAATATTTAGGAATATTAACCCAGGGTATTCAAACAAACACTTCCCACCATTTCATTTACTGAGAAAACCCTCCACTGTGGAAAGCTTTTCTGGTCTTCAGTATCTCTGGGACTTTCAGCATCCTTTTAGGGCGAGATTGTCACTGGGGCTTGCCCCACTTCTCCTTTGAGGGACAGGTAAAGAGGGCAGGGGAAGTGTTTGCTTGCAGCAGGGTGGGAAGGAGCTGCCTCCACTTCAAAGCTCCTGAGGCTGTCCGCAGGCAGGAAGGGCTGTTGGTGACGCTGGGGTGTGAGGCAAGCCCGCCACAAGGAAATGGTGAGGCCGATGGGATGTGAAAGCTGTGACTGTGTCAAAGGCAGGATGGAAACATAGGGGTAGCCCTATTTTTAGCAGCTTCTTGCAGAACTTTTTGCTAGAGCTTGCTGGAGTCAGTGGCTGCTTCCTCTTTCTTTTATGTAAGCAGCAGCGGCTAGGTTCAGATCTGTTTTTATTTAGCCACTCACATAACAGTATTGACAGAAAGGTCCCTGCAGCCCCTTGGACACAGATCACCCATGGTCAGAGAGTCTTAGGTAAGGAAAAGAGAAAGCCAATCACGCATCCCTGTCTCAATTTCAGGGCTGTGAGAGGTGCAAACCGATGCTGAGGCTGCGGAACGTGACTCTTAGTCACATCAGGACGGGATTTTGCAATGTGGAGGGTGCAGGGTGCAGGGCAGGCAGTGTGCAAGCAAAACTGAAGTGCCTTGGGAGGGCCTTTGGTTGAACTTCTCCAACTACGAGACCAGGGTATCACTGCCCTGCAACCCTCACCTCCCTACTCCACTTCAACCCCCTCGTGTGCTCAAGGTGTGTGGAGGTGGCAGAGTTTAACACACCTCAAATTAGCATGGGGCACTCTGGAGAGCAGCAGGCTGCCATGAGAGCCTGTTTCCCTTTAACATCTGTCAGTACTGAATGACTCCTACTCCTGCTGTAGGGAAATGCATGAAGGAGAGGCCATTCTTAAGCCAGGTGAGAGAGAAGCAAAGTAGAGGAGCAGCTATGGTAAAGAAGCAACAGCTAAAAATATGACTTTGCTGAACAGGCTGTAACCACCAAAGCATGTTACAGACTGGCTCCAGTTGCCAGGGGTTCAGATGAGTTTGACTTGCAGTGTTCAGTTTAGGAACAGGTTGGGAAGACTATGTCCAGGCCTGGGTACCAGAGCTTGCTGCTGGTCAGAGCTCTGGCTGTAGGGCTTCATGTGCCTAATAGGCAACACAAACTCTGCCCCTGCTTGAACCTTCCTGTTAATAATCTTTCAATACCACACATTAACACCATTCCCAGAAACCTAGAGTTCCTCAGAGCCTCTTAAGTATTTCTGCAAGATTCTGCTTTGTATCTCATATTTCATACTGTCTTTCATCCCCATGGCAGATGCATCAATTATCTACATAGGCTATTCTTAATCTGGATTGATTACAGCAATATATGCAATCCTTGAATGAGAGATGTGGATGGAGAAATGCTTTGTAGTGTGGCAATTTTATATAGAGATGGGGAATCCTTTACACATAGGTAGTGAGGAGAGCAGGTGAGGGCCAGTGCGCTGCTGTCCAAGGGAATGTGCTGGAAGGTCCCTCTGGCCTCTAGATGGCAGCCCTATTGCTTCCCTCAACGTGCCGAGAGGCAGAAACGCCTTCCTCTCAAAAATGGGGCATAAACACAGGCCTCACACTCTGCTTCAGACCCAAACCTACAGACAGTCAAGACTGCATTCAAAAAAAACTCTTTTGGCTTTTTTCTCTCTGGAAATCAGAGCAATAGCAGCTCCATTAGGTCTCACACTTGCACATGCTTTTTTGCGTTCTCCCTGATGCACTGGCTGCTCTCCTGGGGGGAGAGCCAGAGTCTCCTTAGCATATTGTACTTGACCTCTGGGGATATAGGGCTGTGAACCTAACAAGAATCTAAACCCCACTTTTCCAAAGCTACCTGTACAGTAAATTGCTGTAATTGTTTCAATAAAAAACTACAGCCAAGCATTTAATGGCTCACAGCTGCTGGGACTCTCTGTGATTCCATTTTAAAGTTTGAATGCTTCTATTCTTTCTGAAGCATGGGGGACAAAAAGGGAGAGTTAACATCACTAATATTGACAGATGTATTTTCATGCTCTCTCTATTTTAGATGAGATAAAACCCAGCCTTTTGAAAGAGAAGGGTCATAAATATTTCCATATTAGAGATGTTGGCAGTGGCAATCATGGGAATCTACAGAGATTCCCATGGCTATTAGCAGAAAAGGTTAATAAATTGTCTTTCTGATTAAAAGTTACTTAGTTGACTTACTTGGAAGTACCCCATTTCTGTATTTCCTGAAAACTCATAATCATCACTTCTTGCATCCTCACAACACCCTGAGAGCTACGTGCTGTATTCTAAGAGGTGAGTGAGACTGTTACCCAGACCTGAAAGGTGTTCAGTACCCAGAGACTGGGACTGGGGTATAGTTGCCTGACCTGCACTGACATTAAAAGGCAGCAGGAGCAATGCCCTTTTGAAATCCAATTAGACACTATGACAGCATCTTCAAGTGCCTTGATACCTGCAGCACTACTCCTCAGACGATTCATGGGAGGTGTGTGTCAGAACCCTGCAAGAACAAAGTGTTCAAACAAGGCAGATGACATCCACAGGGTACAGAAATGTGACTTTTTTAAATTGATAGCTTGGGAAGGTGATAATAAGATAGGAAGAATGTCCTCTTGGTGTCTAATTCTCTTGTTCCGGTGCCTGGTACAAGTGACAGGCCTGGAAGTGGAGCAGGGCTAAGGCAGTTTGTTGTTCTGCAGGGCCAACAAAGCTGGGGGACTCAGGAATGCATTTCTCATGCATTCTCATGCATTTCTCATGTTACAGGAAGTTCTCAGATCACAGGCTTGTCAGAGTGGAAATACTTTGCCCAGTGTCAAGAAGTGTAAAGGAGAATAAATATATAGGGAAAAGGGGAAACAACTTTTAAGATAGGTTTTTATTTGGTCATTCGGGGTTTTCTTCTGCTTTAATAAAGCAAAAGAAAATTTGCAAGAAATTTATGGTCTGATTTGAATCCTACTAATGCTCATGGAAATCCCTTTAGTGAATACTGGAACAAGTCCAAGAGAAGCAGGTTATTATTCCCTTAACTTCTATTCATCCATAACTGTTCCCTTCTGCATGCAGTTTTGTTAAATCTTGCCAGTAGATTTAATGTGAGCCTCATCCCATTAGGTACTAAAGGTCCAGCAGTGGACCTGGATAAGACACTGGGATCAGATGCCTCTTAACTCTGAGCCAGTCTTCCCAGGACAGTGGTGGTAAAGGAGGATGCCTTGACTACATGGCAGGTAGGTATAACCTTGGCTGGAGCATCCTGGTAGGATGTTTCCTGGTAAGACCCAGCTGAGAGGTGTGTCACCTCTCTGTCTTGCACTGAACTGCTCTGCCAGGTGGGTGATTTTAGCACAGCAAAACCAGAACAGCACAAAATGGTTTGGTTGTAGTAAAAAAGTGCAAAGACCGCTTTGGAATAGACAGAGAATGGATCAGAAAATGGCCTTATATTGCCAGGACTAGAACAGGGCCAGGCACCTGGAAGCAATCATTCCCCCAGTCTGGGAGACTGGAGATGAGAGGAAGCAGGTTCCAATCCCAGCTCTACCAAAGACTTTTTAATGTGCCACTGCAACAGAAGAGTTCAATGAGAAAACTCAGCTCTTGTTTCATTGCCCTAGGGACAGAGGAATGCTTTTGGGGAGTTTTGCACTTGCATCACTCTACACCTGTGCTACCCTCAGCAAACCTGTTTGAGTTTGTAAAGCCAAGGGCTTTGAGCCTGGAGTACTTGTGTTGCCAGTAAGGACATAATTTCTACACAGATTAGGATCTTTTCTGCTATTTGGAGAGTAAGTCTGAGTATGGAAGAGGTGGCATGAACAGTGAGTTTGAGCTTGAAACTAAGACTGAACCCTCAGTTGCCCATATAAATATCTATCAACACTTGGAAATTCACACTGAAGGTTATACCTACAGTACCTCCACCCATATTTAAAGGTTGAAAATACAATTTGGGATAATTTGCTAGCCTTCCTTTTTTATTCCCCTGTCCTGTCTCTCTGCTCTGTGACTGGGATTATCATAGGGCACATACGCCCAGCCTAGACTGAATACGTTTTTGGGGACGTGGTTTTGAGTTTTGAGTCACAGGGTAGCTATGACTGCTCCTGGTGAGGTGGAACAGCCCTCACACATCCTACCAGCTGTCTGTCTTCCTGTGATGCTGGGGTGCTTTACAAGGTGTACATTGGGAGTCTGTCATGCGTGAACAGAGGTTCCTGTTGAGGCACAAGGCAAGGAAGCTGGTGGTGTGCCACCAAAAATAGGGAACAGGAGCTATACCTCCATCCTCTTGGGCTATAAACGAAAAATAAAACCCCACTTCTCAGGTCCCAGGAAGCTGAAAGCTGCTCCAGATCCACCCTTGTGTGAGAAGAAAACACACCCCATGCTTTTGCCAACATGTGGCTGCAGGTTCCTCACCACAGCCTGAGCCAGCCCTCCCTGATGATGTGTGGCCCTAGTGTGGTGTGACACTGCCTCTTGGGAGCGGGGCTGGCCGGGCAGCTGCTGGAGTAGGCTTCCCCAGCTTCCCCTTCTGCTGGGTGCTGCCCCTGTGAGACAGCCTCCAGCCATCTGAAAATTCAGTATGGCCCTGTATCTTCCACAACGAAGATTTTGTTAAGTAGTTTTATATTTCTAAACATTACGCAGCTCTGTTGCAAGCTTCCCAGTGCCTGCCTCAAGCAGCTCATCTGAGATGTTCCTCCCAGGCTAATCTCTGTGATCTGTGGCATGCATACAGCATTGATGAGAACAGGACCTCCCCTCTGCCATATTTGCCAGAACAGGCATAATTCAAGATAACCAGATTTGAAACAATCAGAGCAGGAAGCAGCAATAACTGGCCTGGAGGAAAGGCAGGGAGGGAGTTGCCCATAGACAGTATTTAGGGGGGTGCCTGATTTGTGGTATCTGATCTCTTTCCACACTCTAACCTCACCTACAAAGGCAGGATGTAAAGCTTGCAGGATCATCTCTCATCTCCCAGGCTTGAGCACTTGAGTTTAGATCTGTACAATCTTCTGTTTAGCTGTAGTGCTTTGTGTGTGCTTATTGACCTATGCCTGTGCACGACAAAGAGCTCCAGAGCTGCACTGGTTCAGACACCGGTGTCATCGCTGAGCATAGACAAGGTGGCAGACATTCATGTTATTTTTTCTCTAGAGTATGTGGTCCCAAAGGCTGGTGCTGCTACAGCAGCTGATGCTTCCCAGGATTTGCACTCTGCAGTCTGTGCATAGCAAACACAGCCAGCCTCCCAGCCAGGACCTACACACCGTGGGGGTCAGGGCAGGCTGAGGCAGGTCTGCAAGTGCCTTCCCTGAGGAGCTGAGGGCTTAGTCACCAGGGCTCTCCACAAAACCCTATAAACACCACCCACAGTTCCCTGCAGGAGTCCTTGCCATTGGGCTCTGCCAGAGCCCTGTCCTCCTGCTCCCCATGCCAAGGGTCACGAGCTGGGACCAGAAGCTGGGTGCCAAATGTGGGCTGTAGCTCAGTGCAGCCGGTCTGCTAGAGGTCGTCACACGCCTCCTTAAGCAAACAGGGATCCACGCCAGTTGATAAATCATTTACGAGAAGTCAGAAGCAAAGAACTAGATTAACCAGGTCACTGGGTGTCCTGGGGGAATGACGTGTCAGTGGAGCTGAAACAGCAGATCCCACAGCTGCAATCTGTTGCCTTCTTCTGTCCTGACAGCAATTCATGGAAATCCCTGGAACTAGACACCAGATATGGAAAAACCCATTAGCTCATCCCAGTCAGCTCACTAGTTAAAGCAGTGCCTCCCACTGTAAATTTTCTGGCAAAGTTAAAAATGTCTCAAGAGAGGGGATTTCCACTAGCTTCTTCTCAAGGGGAAACTATTCCACCTATCAGGAAGGCTGCCCTGTGGTGATATTTTTGTAAACCAGAAGTAACTCCAGAACCCAAGAGAGAAAAAACAAAAAAAAGATTCTGCTGCAGGAACTGGGGCAGTAATGTTTTTTCTGCCTGAACAGATACGTGCCACACGGAGCACGTCTCCAAATGGAAACTCTGTGGGTACACGTGTTTACACAAAGCCACCGAGGTGTGCTCGTGTGTGTGTAAATACACCCGTGTCCTCCCCCACTTCCCAAGGGTGGGATGACCTTGTGCCTTCAGCACAGGCAGTGTGTTGCAGTATGATATCACACCTAGCTCACTTTTGTGCAACTGCATTCACATAAAGGTGCAGCACATTGCTCTGAGGAGGGAAGACACACATGAAAGACATGAGGCAATAGCTGCTGGTGGTGCTCCAGCACTCACTTCCTCTGTCAGCAGGGAGAAGTTGCCTCTCCTCAGTCGTGTAGAGAGAAGAGCAGTCCTCCCCCCATTGCTGGGGGCTCTGAGGCTTGGTGCATTAAGGGTTGAAACCCATGAATAGGAAAGATGGTGCAATGCAGAGCTGTCTTGCTGAGGTTGACAACAAAGACCATGGAGATTTTGGCAGCTAAGCTTTTCAGCACCTGGGAAGGACTTTGGGACAGTGGGGAAATAAATTAGCTGTGTGATGGCATTTAAAGCCTTATCATTAGTTTCAGAACTAATTCTGCATTTAGATGAATGGGTGTAGCACATACTGCTGAGATGGAACCTGCAAGAGATAGTGAGGATTGCTCCCTGTTCCCATTTAGAAAATTTTTGGCCAGCAAAACTGTAACTGGCTCTCTTGGTGGATTAGGTCTGGGAGCAGGGCTCTGTGGCTGGGGTAGGCACTGCAGCTACACCAGCAGCAAACAAGCCCCATGCTGTTCAGGGCTCTGATTACCTGTGCCACTGGGTGTTGACTTATGCCACTTAGAAGAAGGTGGGGTATTACCTGGGTGTTTGCTTTGAATTTGTGACTCCTCAACTAGTCATTTTATTTGTCTCTCACAGCTGGCACAGCTGCCTTCCCTACTGGGGACCCCTGGAATTGAGGCACTGTGTTTTGCACTGTTCTAAGGAGTGGAGTTTCCTTTCTCAGCAGAGGTGCTGAGGCTGCCCTGGCAAGCACGCTGCACACTCTGTTACTGCAGGACAGCTGATGTGCCGACCATACCTAGCTTTGGCCTGGGCTTTCCCCTCTGCAGGGTTCTTACTTTGTTCTGTTTAGTACAAAGCACACTGAAGCGTGAACAGGGGCTATAAAAGAACTACATGAACTGTGGAAAAGGATCTAACCAAGGAGGCACAGGTCACACTCTGGGCCTTGACTGGGTCCCTGCAGTTGCTGTCAGGTACTAGCCAGCTGACCTACTGAGCCCCTTGCCCCTTGCACTGTGGAAGGATAAGAGCAAGTAGAGCCCAGTAATATTTTAACTAAGAGATTAACTTTCTGCCAGTTCAACAACAATAGATCTTCTGTTTCTGTGGATGAACAGTGCTGACTTGAGGCTCTTCCACCTGCCAGCCCAAGCTCTCTTGCCTCTGGTTGCCCTTGGAGGAAAACTCACATTTAACCCTCAGAGAGGAAAAGAAACATCAAGTCTAGAGACAACAGCCCAGAAAGGTGTTGTTCTGACTCTCCACAGCTCATGTCTCTGGCACAGTGTGAATGGCACTTAATTCCTAAAGGAGGGCCAGAGGAAGAACTACTCATCTGCCTTCCAGATGCTCAAGAATCACCCATTTCCCTACAAAGTCCCGATGCACCTCAAACCCACACATAATGGTTGAAAGAGATGTAGAGAGGCCTCTGAACAGTCCTGGTACTCAAAAGCATTCCCTTTCCACTCTGAAGTACTTTTGAGACCCTTTATCTCTCACACTTTGAAATTTGTGGACATTTTGCCATTACTCCCAACAGGTACAGTACCACCCCTGAAAGACAGGTCCCAAGCCCACAGAAATCAAGATGGATCTTTCTGCAAACTTTGTCATGGCAATGGAAACAAGTTATGCACGTGACAAGGCAAAAAGCAACACCAGAACTGAAATGACCTGCTGCAAAGGTTATATTCCAGAGATAAAAATACCAAGTGTTTCATTTTAAAACAGAAGTTTAAGATTCATGCAGGGAAAGCTGCATCCCATGGGGCCAGAGCCCCAGCCAGCCAGACCAGCCAGTCTCAGAAAGTGGAACTGACTAATCTGAGTCGTCTGCAATGAGCTGGGCATGAGTGAAATCATGCCCTGTGTAAACAGCGTGAAAAGCAAAGAAGATGATAAGGAGATGGGTTTTTTTTATTATTGTTGTTGTTCTTGAATCTGTGTGGGAGAGGGTAACAACATAGGTGAGAATTTTAAATAGCAAAGCAAAAGCAAACAGCAGTGGTAACATGTGGCCCTGGATGTTCAGCAGTGATGAGACACTGAAGGCTCTGTTTCCCAATGCTTGTAGTGAACCACTTTTAGGAGGCTTAGTTTCCAGTAAGTGCTCAGCACTTATAAACAACTACCCTCACAAAGAACTGGGGCCATGATCTTTATCTCCTGTGCTTTGAGAGCCATTTCCACTTGAGAGGCAAAAACATGTTCCTTCCATCTCCCCACAGAGCCATCTTTCCTCCCCCAGACATTTGCATTGGGACTGTATGGGCAGAAATTAACCCAGAAGAGAAGGAGGGGAGACCCTGCCCAGCAGGCAGATTGCCGGCAGATCCTCGCCGGGTGGTGGAGTCAAGCAACACCCCGGTACAGGGTGTGTGCCTGTGATGTGGTGGAGGAGCACATGGTCGCTGATTTTCAACTGCCTACCTCTGTTCTGTGCGTGGCCTTGCGTTAGTTTCAGGCCTAATAACATCATGATATCATAATGATATATCGCGCTCTGATGACAACACCGCATGGAGTAAGCCACAGCAATCTGATCTCATTCTGCAAACGTGGAGATGAGTGTTACTGCTTCACAGGAGACAAGTGGGTGGCAGGTAGATGGAGCTGGCACTACCTATATTGTCAGGCCTGGGTGTGAACGTGACCTGCTGGGTTAAATTAGGTGGCTGGGAGCTCAACGCCTCAGCTCTAAATCAGCCTCAGCAGTGGTGGGTGAGTCACCAGACCTATCTGCATTCACTTCTTCCATCTGTGAAATGGTGACAATAATATTTCGTCACCTGATGGGGGAGGGAAGGGAGCGTGTGTACAAGAATGAATAAATGTTTACAAAGCACCTTGTGAGCAGCGCACAGGCTCTGGATGTGCTTAGGAGGAACCCGCGTTTCTCCCTCTGCTCTGGGTTGCACCATACTGTGAGGTATAAACACTCCCCTCAGAGTCAACAGTTTCAGATGAGAGCAAATGGGATGATTCCTGAGGAGAGAAACAGAGAGTGAGGACTTCATGTGTTACCAGCAATTTCAATAAATTCCATCCAAGGAAAAGCAAAGTAATCTTTTAAAAGGTAATAACAAAGCAGAAAAACAAATGAGCTGTGACCAGTATTTCTTTTGTGATGGTACCGTGACCTTAGGTTTCACTTCCCAAATAGGAACCAGAACAGAGAAGTGAATCCCCTTGAAATAAAAGTGAAGTTAATAACGGGACGCCTTTAGGTCTTACCACATCCTGTGTATGCTGATTACTCTGCTTGTAGCTGGCAAGGGGACTTCTAGATTTTTCTTTACCATGTTAATTCTTTGCTGAGTCAAACCATGTTGTACAAACAGTTGGAAAAAGCCTCCCTGCACCTCCCCTGCAGCACTGCAGAGCCACGCGCCCTGTGCTGCTCCCTTCCCATGCACAGGGGTGCCTGTGCCCACAGCACTGCTCCCCTGCCCTGCTGTGGGTACAGACCCACACTCCCCACGGCTGGCAAAACCACTCAGTGAGCTCTCACAGTGAATGAGCACTCACACAGCCCTGCCCACCCTTGCTCCCTGTCGTAGCTCACATTTTCTGCCACAGTTTCGAGCGCTTGCACGCAGATGTGTGATGGCCACTCAGTGTCTTGCTATGTGTTCACTAGCACTTGTTCTTATGCACATACACAACTCCTTAAGCCAGCACAAACACACACACACATGCACACTCTTCTTAGTCTAATACAAACACAGAGCCATTTATTGTTTACTTTTTCTAGTACAAAAGAGAGGATCTGCAGAGGGATCTGGACAGGCTGAATCACTGGCTGAGGCCAATTTGCAACAGACACAGCCACATCCACCAGACCTTGAACCTGCAGGATTTTTATCCACTGACAATATTAGAGGTAACAGACTGGCCATCTTTGAGCTGCACATCTCGAACACATCAGAACTTGGGAGGAGGGGCACAAGTTTGCCCAACATCCTGGCATTTTACTGGTGGGCCAACCAACTGCCGACTTCAGTAACAATTAGTGGGCATGATTTCTCAGCTCAGTGTACACAAACTGAAAGACACAACTTTGGAGTCAGAAGACTTCTTAAAAATTATTTTAATATATCTAACAATGCTCACTCTGTAGGCCTGGAGATAGCAAGTATCCATGCACAGATAAACGAAGCAGCATTCTCATTTCACACAGGACATCACCAGCAAGCATTGAACAGGAAGTTTCCTGCTGCTATGAGTTACTGCTGGACCTATTATCCAGTTGGACCACCCCCATGCAGGAGACCTAAAGAGAAAAACTGATCTGTTTTTCTCCTTGACCATCTGAGGTGCTCCGAATTTTCTGATTAAGCTCTTGGTACTTGCCAAGTAACACCTCCCCCTGCAGAGCTGTGGGCTGGTATCTTGGCATTTCCCAAGTGGCACTAGAGGGCCCACATCCTTGCCCTTCCAAGAGAACTAATCCCAAATGCTTGACAGACAGGTTCCAAAATACTGTCAGTCACCTAAGGAACATAACTATGAAAAAATAAAACCACTAATATTGAATTATATACATTTACTTTTGAATCTAGTCATTGACCCACACTTCAGAGTTTTCATGTTTTTCTCCATGCTAGCTAACATGAACAGCATGCTTTTCTTAGCTGAAAACTTAGATTCTCTTATGACCACATGATGTATGGAACAGAGACTTATTAACCAAAAAAAAAAAAAAAAAAAAAAAAAAAAAAAAAAAAAAAAAAAAAAAGGAAAAAAAGAAAAAAAAAAAAAAAAAAAAAAAAAAAAAAAAAGTGTAGGAAAGTAGGAGGATTAGCCTTCCTCTTTTTTGACCCCCAGTAGCCAGCAATCAAGGTCTCATGTATCTGCAACACTTTTTATCCCTCTACAGAAAGCAAAGTATTGGTAAGGAGATAAGGAGGTAAGGAGGAAGCATCCATGCTGTGGATGCCTGGGCTTCACAACACCAAGAAAACAGTGCTGTGGAGCAGGGCATCATGTCATCCTCTCAGCGCTCACCACCTGCACTGCACAGTAGCCCAGACACCAGGCCCAGTGTCTCTGCTCTTGTCAGGAGCATGATTAGCTCCTCTTTGATGACAGTAAGTCCAGGCTTTGCTTTAGTTTCTCAGCCAAAAGCCTACCTGTCTGTGGATCCATGGCCCTAGCACAGCACTGGGAGCTGGTGGGGCATCCAGAAACCCTGACTGGAATAGTAACAAACATCATCCAGCAAACGATTTCCCCTCCCTGGTCATCCACAGAGCATGTGGCAAAGCTCCCACCTTTCTGGTGCAGCCACCCGTAGAATGTGCAGCATTTCTCCCTCTCTGGTTTCTCCACAGAGGTTTCTGTATGCAGGAAAAGTTGAAAATTCTGAAGGTATCTCTCTCCTCCCAGTCCAGCTGCCCTGCCACACACTGGGGACAGATGCCTTTGTTCTATGTCACTTCTCTGGTCCCTCAAACTTGTTTCAGAATCAGCATGATTCTTTAGTAACTCCATAAAAATAAACAAGGGCCTGATAGCATTTAGGTCATACTAATAAATTATTTACACAGAGACCCCCCCCCTTCCGTTTCTCATTGCATGGGTTTTGGTGTCACCACGCCCTGCCAGGGACCACATTTGTCCCTGCAGTGTAGTCCCCACTCTGTGACAGCCTGGCACTGATATGAGCAGGCTTTCAGTGCATAGGCGGGGCTCCACCAGCTGCTGCCCAGGGCTGGAGGTTGCCCACAAGGCAATTGCATCCAACCCCGACAAAAGTGGGCGTCGGCAACCTCTCCTGAGCGGGTACAGTGCTCCGGGTGGCCTGGCAGGCAGAGGCGGCTGAGTTCAGGCCAGGTACGAGCTTATCAGCAGATCACATCCAGTTGGGAACAGTACTGAGAGGCAGCCCAGTGGCAAAGCACAAACTTCCTTGCAACTATTTTTAAAAGCACCTTTACATCTCTCTTTTCAACTTGCAGAGCACAAATAAACTGAAAGCATCAGCCAGTTGTTGCTAAAGGGAACTATTGTTTTGTAGCCTTCCTCAACCCCGTTGCAAATGAAATACTATTATACTCCTCAACCTCCCTTCACAGAAAAAGTCCCCCATCCAGCTTGCATTTGATCCTTTTTCTATTCTTCCATGCTGTCTTTGGTGAACTTTTGATCTTGACTCAGCATGGTCCATCTTACAATGTTTCTTTAGGTCCTGCCTCACAGTGGGCAAGTGGGCATGAACTGTGATGTGTACCCAGGTTATACGATGACATGTTTTCCATGCTGACCCACAGTGCATGTGTGATGCTTGAACAGTCATTGCCCCTGTCCGCTGATGACCCCACAACACAACTTCTAATTCAGAGTAAGAGGCTTGCCCAATTTCTTCTAAAACAGCTTGCTTTGGCATTTGTGTGCACTGAACTTTCTCCGTCATGGTGGTTTAGTTTCCATCCAGTTTAGTTAGAATCTTCTGGAGTCCCTCCCAGTCCTGCCAAGACTTGCTTGCATTTATAATGCATGGTTCTCTGTTGGCAGCAAATGTTGTTGCTTTTATATCCTTCTTCCCCCTTCACTGATTTTTGTAATAGTATTCAGAGGGCTGCTTTCATCTCTGCCAGGCATGGCCCCACCACCCTCTTCCACCCAGTAAACTTTTCTTCCCCAATTGGAACACCGGCCTTTTACTTTTAATGGATTTTTCCCCCATTCTGTCAGTTCTGACTCAATTTTCAATCCATGATGGGACTTCTCATACCATGGCTGCCAAGTTTGTTTCACTCTTGGAAAGGCCTTTATCAAAAGATGTTTTGAAAGCATAAATCGCTATGGTCCCTTCTTGTTCCCATGAACTTCTTGAGAAGCTCACAGAAATCAACTCACTAGTTCTCTCCCAGTGCTCCTGCTGGGTGCTGGTCCACCAGTGCGACCAGCATGGTCCCCATTTGTCTGGAAGCCTCATATTATGCCCTGTCTGGCCTTTCTTTAAAAGGCAGCTGATCCCTGGGGCAAGGCAGGAGGGAGGAAGCGGCCTGGGGTTCTGCCCTTTATACTGTGGGGAGCAGCAGCAGGGCTAGGGATGGACATGAGGGGTGCTGACTCCAAGGCTGTGCCACAATGCCTTGTGTTTTCCTGGGTAAACCCACAGAGCAATGCCCAGTCACTGGTACTGGCAGCTGTGCCAGGTGTTGAGGATGCTACTCTGGGCACCATCATCCATCCCTGTGTGCTGTGCAGGGTCCATACAGGGTGGAGGCCTGCAGGAAACACCTCAGACTGGTATAGGTCTCCCTGGGGAAAGCACAGTACTGCAGCTGAAACGCCAGTCCACCGTGCCCCAGGGAATGGCATGTGGCAAAACCATTCAAAAGCCACCAGAGCAGCAGCCCCGGTCCTTCCTCACCTTCAGAGCCCAGCTCTTGTCCTTTAAGGCAGAGTGCTGGTAGTACCTGCTTGCCATGCTGGGTGGCAGCACGGCCCCACCACTACCCAACCCCACCCTCAGCCCAGTATGAGAACAACACAGTTTAACTCTCCTGTGGCCAATGGGATGTCCTTGTCCAGGGAGCTGGTGCGCACTGCCAGCCCATCCCATCCTCTGCTTTTTGCTGCTTTCCTCTGCAGTAACACTGAGATGATGTGTGTCATGAGACACATCCAGGAGTGGGCCATGGACCAGTAGGTTCAGAAGTGGAGGGCCCAGCATGACCCCAGGATCAAGGGGTGCGTGCAATTGCCTGAGGTAAGAGCCATGTCCAGCACACTTGGATCGGGGTCTTGCTCTAGCATTAGCTGTTTCCCAGTTTACCTGTGAAGTGCTTCAAAGGGCACTGAAAGAGCCTGCAAAGGGCAGCAGGAGCATGAGCAACTGCTGAAGCCTGAGAGAAGGCTCCCATGCTGCTGGGGAAGGCTGCACTGGGAATTCTATCACTGACTCCTGGATGAGCAGAACTAGGTGAGCAAATCTTTCCCAATCTGAGTTGAAATGTATGAATTTACCATATCTAACACCTCCCTGAAATCCAAACAGACTCAATTACATTCTCTTTCTGTAATGAATCAGTAATTATATTGAAGAACACTATTATTTGTTTGGCATGACCTATATAAACCCGACTTGGGGAGTGCATAGTTGGTGTGGTGCCAATGCCCTGCGTATTATTGCCTTATAAACACAACCATTGTTTGAATTTCAGATCAAAACAAACCGAGCCACGTCGCTTGTCAGTTATTAGATATCTTTTTCCCAAATGCTCACCCAGGCTGTATTACAATAACAATAATTATTATTACATACTTCCTTATTGTATGTTTGTGCCGAGGTAGCACATTTGCCTTTTTCCCACACATTAGTTGCTTCTCCTGACTCTTATGATTCACTCCTGCCTATTTCCCAACGTCCATGAGGTCTTTCGGCATTCCCAGCTGCATTTTGTCAAGACCTGCAAATTGGCACAGGGACTCATGGTACTTTATTGCACCAGCCTGCAAAGGGTTGCAAACCAGCACAGGGGCTTTGCTCCTCGAGGGAATATACAAACTGAAGAAAGATGTGGACCCTGCCCCCAGGTGCTTTATAAATATTTAACTTGGTCTGATAATGTGATAAGGGCTGATAATGTGATTTGGACATACTAAAACCCAGCCCTGCTTGGGCAGGGTTGGAAATGGACCTTCTGTGGGAAATAGGGTGGGAGGGGGGAAAGCCAGAGCAGCCAAGTCATGATGCTTTCCACAGCCACTGCCACAGCCTGGAGCAGGACTCACCTTGTCCAACTTGGGACACCCAAAATGTAGCTGTCAAATCCTCAGCAAGCTGCCGATCTGCCTTTACAGTCAGAGAAGAGAAGCAGGTGCTTGGCTGTCGGGTGAGTCAGCCCTTCTCAAGATAAACTTCAAGATACGTGAAATGAATCATACACTAGAGGTGCCTATTTGTCTCCATTGACTATGCAGGAAGCCTGTCCAACTAATTAGGTTTAGACACCTAACTTTAGGCATTTAAAAACAGATGAGAGGAATCCCATTGTCACTGACATTCTTCATTACTGGCCTGACAAAGTAGGCAGCGGGGGAAGCTCCCTGGAAATTCCCTACCAGATTTGGACTTAACCAAACTCCTCTATCCTCTGTGTCTGCACATCCTGCAAAGCCTTACCTCCGTGTCCTCCCCCTCGGAGCTCCTACGGGCACAGGGTTCTCCAGCCATGCCCAGCTGGCAGAGATGAAAGCATGCTCCCTGCTGAGGTCTGAATGAGGCAACGGTCTTGTGGGAAAAGATATAATAATGGAGCTGAAGTCTGTATTATAATGTATTCAGAGCAAGCAGGAGGAACAAGAAGGAAAAAAAAAAAAAAAGAAAAGGAGACTTGACCTTGGCTTCCTGCCTGGTGCTAAAAGTGTGTTTTGATGGAACGGGATAGGCGGGAAAGCAAGCTGCCTCCCTAATGCAAATATCTCATGGAGCTGTAAGATGTGTGGAGTGCAACCCATGTGTTTAGAAATAAGGTTATGACAAGCTCCACCGTGAAAGGACAAAATGGTATTTTTCAGAGGGTTACAGCTGAGCCTGTTGGACATAAGTGGCCACCAGCACAGCAAGCAGCACCTTCTGACACCAGCACTGCATGCCACATAAATGTCATGATCCGAGAGGCTCCGGAATTGTCTTAGACTTTCTCAAAAAAGAAAATAAAAAGATGAAAGCATTTCATCCCAGAATATTTTTCTTGAGAAAAAAATTAAGGAAACATTCCACTGGTTAATGTCTGCTGAATAATCAGCAGCCAGGGCTGCTGTGGCTGGAAACAGGCAGAAGCCAACAGAAACCACTCTGCTGTGTTTTCATCTTGCTGTGTATCAGCTCAGGACCACGGACGCGGGATTTGAAAAAAATGATTTTGTCCTGGTTTCTGAGATCTGTGCCTTTCCATGTCCCCAACCACTTGTTACATGCATTAACCATCTTATAGATACAAGGGCAATTGCTGTTTCAATGTGCAGCAGGTGTCACTTGCTTCTTTTTATCTTGAATCTGCCAACAGCTTCTTTAGAGCTTCCAGCACTTCCCTTAACCTGAACAACAATTTATTGAGGTGAGATATATTTGACTTCCCTCTGCCCTGGCAGGCACAGAGCCCTGTGCAGATTAGGCCAGGTTAAGGGCACCTATTTGAAGCCGTGCCCTTGCTGCACACAATAATCTGTTCCTGAGGGTGTGCCCAGCAGGGATGCTGGGGACCCCAGGACCACCATGTGCCTGGCTGAGACCTGGAGGAAAGAGCATGCTGGCACCTGGCTGCACAGGCTGTCCCATGGATGTGAACTCTCCACAGAAGGGGAATGGGGTGCTGAAAGCATGATAGAACACCAGTGTCCCCAACAGCAGCATTGTGCCTCTGTTCCACCACTGATGAGAAATCTTGCTCCATACCTCGCCTTGCTGTAGCCAGGCTGGGCACTTCCTCAGCTCCCATTACCACACTGGCAGGATGGAAATCCCATTTCTAGTTTCATGCAGTTGCAGCATGTTCAGGGAGGAGATCAGAGGAGTTTTGCGCCTTGCCCTAGAGGGTTTGTAACTTCACTGAGAACAGGCACATCCCTAAGAAGAGGGAGATTTCCCTGCAGGAGGTGGTGGGTGCCAGCAGCAATTGGGCAGCAGGGAGCTCTGTGGTGCTGTGTGAGGGGGCTGCTGGGCATTCCTGCTTGTCCCCGTGTCCAGACAGGATGTGCAGACCCCCGCTGGGTACAGCACTGCCATGGAGCTGGGTAAAGTAACAGCCCCACACACAGGTCACAGGCAGGGAGGCAAATGTACTTTGTCGGGCACCTTCACTTTCCACAACCATGCAGCAACCAGCCCTGGTGATGGTCTCTTCCTCCAGCCCCTCAAAGCTATTGCCACACCGGTGTGTGTCTCAGCCCTGCTCCCACCCTCAGCACAGGCTGCATGTGTCTGGATGCAGCTGGACAGACCCCAGGATGTGGCTAGGCCAGCCTCCTGAGCAGTCATGACAAACAGTTAAACACTTGCATGGGCTTGCTGTCCTGCTGTGTGGAAATACATTAATTGCATTAGTATTTCCACTGGAAATTATAACTTAGATCCATTAACTTCAGCCAATTTCCTTACCCTGCATCTGCTTAAAAGGACATCTCTGCTTTTTCCACTGCAGTGTCTTGTCAGTGCCACCGGTGCTAAATTTGTGGCAGGCTAGTCACATCCATGTGATACTTCAGAAGAGGCCACATATTAGCTCCACCTCCTGTTTTCCCCTCACTTCTCCCAGAGGTAACCCAGCATCTGAGATACTGAAAAACAGAAAGCCCTTTTTATGAACAACTAAATCAGATCCCAAATCCCATTACTAATTAGTAAAGATGTGCTATAATTTAGATCACCTTGGATGGTCTTTAGGTCATTCATGGGTGTAAAGTCAGGAGGATTAAGGGCTTATAATATTTGTCTGGTATGGCTGCTACCAATTCCAGCAAAAATAATGGAGCTAGCTTCTTGGGTTTCCTGCCACCACAAAATACACACATGCACACACTCTCTATTTTATGAATGTTTACATACCCGAGCTGCCAGGAATCTCACTCCCGTTGCTTCCCACCACCTTAACACACTTTCCTGTATCTCTGTGAATTTGTTTTCTCAACGAGCAGCTGGTAATATCCCTTTTGCTTGGGAGCAGGCAGAGACCCGACTTCCTCGGGTGCCAGAAAAGCCTGGCAGAGGGCGCACCTACAAGCTGTGGTTTCCATCTCAAGCCATTTACACCTCCCAGTGGCTACCCAGAGATGTTCCATGGAAGAAGTGCAAGGCCAAAATAAAAGGTAGTATTAAAAAGTTACAGACAGGTGGGGAAAGGCCACGCTGACATCCGCCTACTCCCCCTGAAAGGCCACAGACTCTGAGGAGGCGCCTGGAACAGAGGAAACATCTACACCCACTTGCAGAGACCAGCAGAAAGGCACTTCCACACCTACACCTCCAGGGTCACAGCCAACAAAAATAGCATCAGACCCAAAAGATATGTATAGAATAGTGACTGCAGAAAGCCTTGGCTCATTTTACACCCCTAGCAAAAATAAAGTCAGGAGGTTTGTCCTTCCTCTGTTCCCAGCCTCCGTACATTGGAGCACCGCTGCAGACAAGACATGTCTGTTTACCTGTGGATTCCAGTGGGAGCAGGGGAGTGAAATTCCCAACTCATCTGAAACTCACAGGAGGAAATGTTGCTTGTGACAAAAGCACCACTTCCCTTTCCTACCTGGAAACTTTGGGAACTGAGTGGTAGGTGAGGGAATAAACCAAAACACCCCACACCCACCTCATTTTCAACAATTCAGGCTTTTTCATACTCAAGTTCTTGCTCAGTAACTCTGACGCAAGCAGATCTGCAGGCTTCCTACTGCCAAATGGCTCCAGGTGAGGGGAAGTGCAGGTGTCTTAAGATAGCAACCTTGTTCTTTTGCCACGGGAGCTGCACCATCATCAAATATATTTGTGGCAAAGCTGGCGCTTGGATTCAGTTTACACTCAGTGCTCAAAGTAACCTCTTATTACCCTGGCAGGGAGTTAAACTGGGCAAAGAGTGCAGCCACCCCATAAGACTGTTCTCCAGCCTTTAGCAGAGGCCAGCGTGTCAACCCGTGCTCAGTGGCTCGGGGACAAGATAGTGCTGATTTGAACATCCCAGTGCCAAACTGGATCAGACCAAAGGTCTCTTGTGGCTTTTCTCTTACCTCCAAGAGCAGTCAATGCTTATGGGGGAAAAGGGGAATGAGAGAGTGATACTTTTGCTGTGCATTGTCCAGCAATACGTTGCAGAGGTCTGCCTTTGCCTTTAGTAAACCTCCAGGGACTTTTCCTCCATAAATTTGTCGAATTGCTTTTTTGACCCAGTTTATACTTTTGACCTCTACAGCATCATGTGCCAACGAGCCCACAGTTTTATACACACGTGCAATTGGAAAAAGTAATCCTTAAACCTCCTGCCTTTATCATTTCATTCATTGCCCCCTTCTTCTTCCCCACCTTCTGACTCTGGCCTGTTTCAGCTCTCATGCAGGAATGTTGTTCTTAATTCCTCTGCTAAATATGTGCACAGGTCTAATGCAGAATCTTATGCCTCTGTATTCTGTGTCAAGTTTAGCATCTGCTTGCATTTGACCCAGGAAGGAGAGGGCTCCAAAAGCGGCTCCTGTGATGAAGACAAGCTTGAGAAGGGCTTGTGAGGTTCTGAACATTTATTCCTGCTTCCCAGGCCCAGCTGTACCATCCCAGCTGGAATGTGCTGGGCCTAGATAGACTGACTCACACAAGAAGGTTAGAGAGCATGGCATTGCATTCATTCACTTTTTCAGTAATCTTCTTTAATAATTGACTTTCATTTATTCATTTACCTATCTTTATTCATTTGCATCTATCAAAGTTCTGGCACGGCTCTGGCGGGTGGCGTAAGGCTCCAATTTTTTCATTCCTCTGCTCGGTGTGAATTCATGCCCACACAAATTCCCACTCTGGCCCGGAGGGCTCTGACTTTTAGCCACGAGGTGGGGTGAGCAGCTAAATTCCTGAGCTGAGCATGTGCGCAGGCAATGCAAGGCAGACCACCATGGAGCCGGGGTTTGCCAAGCTAAATCACTGGAAAAAAATTCCTTCTCGGCTTCAGCCTTTGCCACTTGATCCGCGGAAATGTGCAGCCTTAAACCCCAAGTTTCCAAAACAAACGCGCACGGCGCAAGCGAATAACACAAAAGCAGCAGGGGCAGAGGGCTGTGCTGGCGAAGGGGCTGCCGGCCCTGGGCTTGCCGCAATCCCACCCCGAGGTCAGCCCCGTGCCGTGGCTGGACGACAAGGAGGAACCGGGCAAAACACAGGCTGGGAGCGACTCGGTAGTGAAATAGTTATCTCGGCTGGCTTTCTCGGTAACTCTTGGAAAGTCCCCGAAATGACGTTTCTAACTAACAATTAAAATGGGTTTAATTATAGAGAGGCTCAGAGCCCTGGGAACAAGCACCATCTACAGAACGAGTAAACAACTGCAGAAAATAATAGGCTGTTTGCTCCCCTGTCTACTCCTCACTTCTGGCCAAGGCGAGGGGGGGAAAAAAAGAAACTATAAAGAGAAGGAAATTCGAGGAACCTGATTGCTCTCCTTAAGTAAATAATAATGATCGTTTTAAAAATGTGGAATAGCCCGAGCCTGTGGGCATTTCTCTCGGTTGGTTATTTTGGTTGCTCTTGAAGACCAAAGGAGGGGAAAAAGATCAGCCGCCAGCGCAAAGTCCAGATGCCGCGACTCCAAAGCAAACAGAGGAGGAAGTGGATGATTTGTTTGAAGTTGTCGGTGCGATGGCCGCTCGGGTCAGCGCTCTGCAGCCCAAGGCAGGGGTTTCTGTTCTCCCAGCCAAGCCGGAGCGCAGGAAGGGAGGAAGAGCCTGCAGTGCCGGGGCAGGGCCCCCCTCGCCCGCCTGCGCGGGGAAGAGGGCCCAGATGCCATTGCTCAGCCTCGGCTGAAACACGCTCTGAAGTTATATAGCTGGGGCGAGCCTCGGCTCAGCCGCGGCTGAGGGGGATACCTGGGCAGAGACTGAGCGCTGAGGCGCCCTGGTATTGATAAGCCTTCAACAGCTGGGCTCATTTTTATTTTTGTACAGAAACTGCCACCATTGTCCTCTCTCGTCTCTGCCGTGCCGATATCAGTATGAATCATTGAATCATACTTTGCTTACTAAAAACCTGGAACAGATAACTTGCTTAGAGACTTTATTATTTTTTCAGTTTTACAGTGTTGAGTCTGGGAACTGGGAGAAAAGGCAGGATTTATCAAACACCCTTTTAAAGGGCAGACGCATTTTAACAACGTAAATTACTGGGGATGTGAGCTATTTCCCCTTGCAGAGGCTGCCAGGCTTCAGTAAAAACTTGAAAGAAGAAGTAAGGCTCCGAGGGGCGGCGCGGGCTGATAAGCACAAAGCCCTCCAAGGCGCACAAACGCGGCCCAACACGGGTCCGATCACTTTACATCCAAGCGGGCAGACCCCGCTGGGTTTCCGCGGGA
>WEIU01023468.1:137304-157159 GCA_013389925.1 Aegithalos caudatus
CGGGGGGGCTGTCGGGGCAGGGGCGGCCGCCACTTCCCGGGCCTCGGCAGTGGGAGGCAGTTGGGTGCCGCGCCGCGCTCTCGGGACTTGTGGGGATGTCGGAGGAGGTGGTGGCCGTAGCCGTGACGTGACCGGCCCTTGCTTTGTCCCCGCAGAGCAACAAGATGTTGAATTACAGCCCCTCGGGTGTCAGCGGGTGCCTGCTGGACAGGAAGGCGGTGGGCACCCCGGCGGGCGGGGGTTTCCCTAGGAGGCACTCTGTCACCCTGCCCAACTCCAAGTTTCACCAGAACCAGCTCCTCAGCAGCCTGAAAGGGGAGCCGGCTCCCATGCTGGGCCCCCGGGAAAGCCGCTTCCGGGACCGCTCCTTCTCCGAGGGTGGCGAGCGCCTACTGCAGCAAAAGCAGCCCGGGGGACAGGTCAACTCCAGCCGCTACAAGACGGAGCTGTGCCGCCCCTTCGAGGAGAACGGCGCCTGCAAGTATGGTGACAAGTGCCAGTTCGCCCACGGCATCCACGAGCTGCGGAGCCTCACCCGTCACCCCAAGTACAAGACCGAGCTGTGCCGCACTTTCCACACCATCGGCTTCTGCCCCTATGGGCCGCGCTGCCACTTCATCCACAACGCGGAGGAGCGCCGCGCCGTGGCGGGGAGCCGGGAGCCCGCCGTCACCGACAGACCCCGCCTGCAGCACAGCTTCAGCTTCGCCGGCTTCCCCAGCACTGCTGCCAGCGGGCTGCTGGACAGCCCCACTTCCATCACACCGCCGCCCATGCTGAGCGCTGACGACCTGCTGGGCTCCCCCACCTTGCCTGACTGCGCCAGCAACCCTTTCACCTTCTCCAGCCAGGAGCTGGTCAGTCTCTTTGCCCCCAGCATGGGGGTGCAGGTGCCCAGCGGGAGCTCCCCCACCACCTTCTTGTTCAGGCCCATGTCCGAGTCCCCCAACATGTTTGACTCGCCACCCAGTCCTCAGGACTCCCTCTCTGACCAGGAGGGCTATCTGAGCAGCTCCAGCAGCAGCCACAGCGGCTCAGATTCCCCTATCCTGGACACCTCAAGACGTCTTCCCATCTTCAGCAGACTCTCCATCTCCGACGACTAATCTGGGGTTTCCTCTTGCCCCTCCCCACCTCTATTACAATGTTAAGCTGAACTCCCCTCACCTTGTCCCCAATAGTCCAAGCTGGATGTTAACATGTCCACCTGCCTGGTACCCACTGGCTTAAACCTTAAGTGCCAAAATTACGATGAGAAGCAATAACGTTTACAAAATTAGTGCCTTTTAACACTTTTCACTGTGACTGTATTACCTCTCCAGCTGCAGAGGGCACCAGCAGCTCTGTGCACTTCCAGATGTGCAGGAAATGTCCGAATCCGGCTCCCTCCACTGGCCATGTACTGCATTGCCCTCTCCCAGTCCCTTCCCAACTGGCCAGTTTCTGCTAGGCTGCAGGCATGTGGGCAAGTGTTAACATCCAGTCCTTTTTCTCCCCTCCCCTTAAAGACTAAATCTTGCCTGGATCCGCTCAGGTCTGCGGGAAGAAAAGCTGAGAACGGACAAAGATTGTAACATGAGTGGGACTTCGACTGGGTGGAAGAAAACAACAGAAAAGCAAAAACCGGATGGACTATGAGAGACTTGATTTTGGTGCTAAAGTTCCCCATGTATACATGTGACATCTTAAAACAAATAAAGAAATAGAGGGGTGGGGCCAACAGAAGTCATTCCACACACACACAAGTTCGTGTAAACAAAGTTCCAGTAGACATAGCTTTAATGGTTTTGCTCTAGAGTACTTTAGACCTATCTTAGAGCACTCACGCCAAGCTTTTTATTATTTTTTCTGGGTTTTTAATTTTGTATAACTTCAGAAATTGGAGAGCAAATTTTGCTTGTCACTGCACAACAATATAAAAAGCTTATTTAACTTATCAAAACGTATTTATTGCCGAAACCTTTGCTTTTTAATTTTGTTCATATTTATCGGGATGATGAATCCATAGAATATATTCTTTTATGTTTAAATTATGATCTTCCATATTAATCTTAAGATTGTGAAGTGTCTTTTTTCCTTTTTTCCCCACAGTTTAATATATTATACTGCAATGACATTTTTTGTAACTTTACACTTTTTTTGGTTATTTTATTTTAAAAAATGAAAAATTAATTTAAAAAAATGCAAAAACTGTGTTTGGATTATTTATTTTAGAACTCCCTCCCCCTTTTTTTTTGTGTTGGACTGCAAATGGAGTTGTTGTGCATCTTTGCCTTTTCTCTTCTCCTTCTCTTCCCCTCTCCCAGGTCTTGCCTACCTGGGCTTTAGAATGTACATACCTGAGCTCTGTTGCGAGACAGCGTGGAAGGAAGACCTTTTTCTTCCTCTAATTGTATAGATGCTTCAAGGAGAAAAGCCTTGGGCTCAAAGTGCCTATCTGAAGACATTCCAAATACAGTTTGTCTTTGCATTTCTGTATTCCAAGTTTGGAGTTTTCCTTGCCAAGGTGAATGGGACTGGCACAAAGAGAATAATGAATGTAATTTTTTTTCCCCCTGTTACTGTTCGCTACACTGCTTTTTCTTCCTCTTTGTGTGAGTTTATTTAAAAGAGAATCTCTTTTGTAATGACTGTTTGCAGTTTAAATCAATAAACCCCAAGTTTTTTCAAGAAACTGACAGTGGAGCTGGTTTTACTTGCAAAATTTGAGGGGCTGGTTTTAGACGACCCAACAAAAGCAGATGCTGCCCTTCTCTTGACCATTGACGTGCCCACAGTGTGCCCAGGCATCTCCTTCGTTCCTGTCGTTCCTCACTGATTCAGGTCAGCCCTGCAAGTGCTTGGGAGCACAGATCGGTGGCAGCAAATACCCAGTGTGACCCACCCTGGTGGCCTCTAACCTTCTCTGTCTCTTAGGGAGTGCTTGAGTCACTCAGTCTGTTCCTGCCAAGTCCTTTCTGATGAGCATGGCTTAAACCTGGGATTGGCTTTTGTTGCTTGTGTGCCTTGTGTGTTCCTGCATAGCTCCTTCCCCTTCAAGGAGGGCTTTATGTGTGTTTTGAGTGGGGCTAAAGTGGGATGTTGAAGTGGTAGAGATACTACAAATCTCAGTCCTGGCTTGTTAGTGGTACTGGTCTGCTTTCACAGAGGGGCTGTTTGGTGATTTGTGGGGGAGAGGAACATGCACCCCCAGCAAAGGCTCGAGTTGTATCCACACATCACCCTGCTATTGCGTTTAAGCTCTTATACATCAAAGTATCAGCAATCCCAGAAACATCTCAGGCCGCTGGTTTTTAGGAACACATCCTTGCCAGAACTTACCATGGTGTTAAGTCTTGTGTTTCCACCTTTGAGCTCTCCTATGGAGCAAGCTTTTGCTTCCAAACTGAAGCTGAAATGTTGCTGCTGAACCACCAGTCCTTCAGCTGTCTTAACATGCCCCAATGTTCAGATTTCCTAATTCATGTTGGAAAAGTTCCTGCCAAATAAAAGCTGTAGGATACCTCAAGGCTTAAACCAGTGAACTGACCTCTTCTGTTAGCTCTATGCACTTGTGTGGTCTGGCAATAAAGGTGAGCTGGGTGGAGGAAAGATGGAGGAAGAAGAGTGTTGCTCATGGAAGCTGCTTCCCTTGAACACTGCAAAAGCTATGCGGGGAGTTTGGCAGATCCTGATGTAAACTAGTGCATAGTAGTCTGTGTGCAGGTCCTTGAGAGAAGAGCCTCAGGCACAGCTTCAGCACTGCTGGCCTTCATCAGTATCATTGACTGCAGCCTTGCTCCTGGGCGTAAAAACAGTGAGCCCCATGTGAGGGATGGATTCTGCCTGGGAGACTCCTGCCCAGTTGCAGCAAGTGCCCAGGTGTGCCTCCTCTGCTGCTGGGAATCAAGCTGTCGCACCTGAAGAGTGAGAGTGAGTATCTGATCTGGAAGGGATCCCAAGCCTATTGCAGGGCACACACATGGAGCTTGAAACTGCTTGCTTCCTTTCTGGACTTTCTTTGCAGGTCTTCAAACAAACAGTGTTTCACTAGTTAATAATTGATGAAGAAAATAGCTCTATCAGTTGCACAATGATGTTGGTATGACAAACAACCAGGAAGCTGTGCTAAAAGTAGGTCTTTGCTCATGGTACTTGGGTACTTTCCTTGTCCTTCGAGTGCACTGATTCCGGGAAGCCAGGACCCTTTTTCTCATGTGAGTTTATTAATGATATATGCTCGGTCACTCTGTGTTTTGCCTTTTGAAACTAACCTTGAGCTGGTTCACACAGGGGATAGAGAAGAGCAGGACAGGATGCAAGAGTCTTCAGTGGTGAAAGGATTTACCTGATCTGATACCATTAGGATTCATTGCAGCTTTAGTATGTAGCAGCAGATACTCTAGAGAGACTTCTACCTTGTATTTGCCATGGATGAGTTGTCCATGCTCTTTCTCACAGGAAAAAAAAGTTCATCTAATGGCTGTTTAGGTATGCTTGGTAATAGCCTAGCCAAGGCTCAGAAATGTATAAATAGCCTACTCTGACATGATAGTTTTGAGACACACATTCCCGTGACTTGAGGACTCTGGTTTGTTGATCTAGTGCATGGGACTTTCAGAGTGGCCATAAAATAGGGCTGGGCCTGTGCATTGGCATAGTTGGTCCTGGCGTGCCTGCTGTGGCAGGGCAGAGAGAAGCACCCACAAGAACAAGATGCCTGTAAGGTGCCATGGCAAAGCGTGCCTCAGTACACTTCACAGGTTGCACTTACAGTTCTTACTGTGGGGCAGGAGGACACCTGTGGTGGCTCTTGCTTCCCTTTGCATACATTTTGTTGTAGTTATGGGTGCATGCTGTGGGCTTCTTCTAGGAAGGGACTTGGTCCATGCCTCTGGGCTACAAGCATTTGCTGTTTTCTGGCTTTGAAATAAGTCTAGTGCTATCCACCCTCAATATATCTTGGAAATTAGAGCCATTGTGTATGGCTGGCTGTGCCAGTTGCCTCTTGGTAGGAAATAATGTGATGACTTTTTATCTGCAGAGATCCAGGTGGCTCAGATCCCACCCTGGTACCTGCCTCTCCCCTTCCTAGTTCCTGCAACATCTGCATGTGTCCCAGAGACACTACTGAATACTTCACTCCTTTGCTAAGGGTTAGCTGTGGCTTTTGTGCTAAAACACCTTCAGTTCTGCAATTAGGGCCTGTAGAAGCAGTGGCCATCGTCATAGGAGTGAGATGAAAACTCAAATAGGGGTTCTTTGTTGTTGCTGATGGTTTTGTTTTTAAAGGCAGTTGGTTTGGCCAACCTTTGTTTAGTATCCCTTGTACATAGATAAGGTGTGCCAGATTGCAAGTGTTGAAAAATACCATTTAAAAGGAGCCCTGAAATTTTCCAAGTTTCTGGTCCTGACAGAGTTTGTCTCATCAGTATAGTAATGAAATTGGGAAACAGAGGGAAAGAATTTGGAGAAGAAATACCCTTGGAGGACCATTGCAAGCTGGCTCAAATTTCAGTCCATGTGGTTCCTATGCATAAGTGCAGTGGTCTGTGGATGGGACTTTGGGCTGCTGCTGCAAATCACCTCAGGAAGAATGCGCTCTGCCAGGCCTTTGCACAGCAGAGGGGTGATGGCAGAGGGGCAGGAAAGGATGGGGTCACTGCTAGAGATCGAGAGCCAGAAATTGAGTCCACACAACGTGGGGATAGCATGGGTGAGAAAGAAGCCATGCTCTCTACAGTCTGAAGACCGCTCATGTTCAAGTGCACGTAGGCCAATAAACTGGGTCTCTCCAGTGGGGCTCAAGAGCATCAAATTGAGGGGAAGGTCTGGATAAAGTAGCCTGCTGGATACTATCTGATGACCATGCCCAAAGATATGAATGACTATTAAGAAGCAGTAATACAGGCAAAAACCACAGCATGCCCTTTACACTTGCTAATTGCTGCAATTTGTGTGGTCTGTGTTGGGGAAGGCTAGCATGTGCTTGAGTCTGGGGAAAGAGGCTTTGGGAGAAGGTGCTGTGGTCAGTGTGAGAACAAAGAGGCTCCTGACTTCAGTGCTAGGGATACTGTGGAGGCTGGAGGCTGAAGATATGTCCAGGGGCAGCACTGACTCAAAAACACTGCCTGGGAGGGAGAGAGAGACTTGTGCTTCAGGGAGGCTCCTCATGTTCTGCATCACAACAGGCAAACATGAAGGTGTGAGGTCTGATACCACAGCATTGGGGCTGATGGGGCAGTTCTGCTGCAGAGCAGTGCTGTGCTGAGTGACCAGATGCTCTGGCAACAAGGAAAAGTGTAGTGAGTGAAGTGAAAATAGGCAAAAAAATTTAAGAGTGAAGAAAGGTGCCATTCTTCCCCGGGCCCTAGAGAAGAGGGGTTAGTAGGAACTCATAGCCAAGCAGTTTGAGGGGTATGAACCAGCCACAAATGGGAAGAGAGCAGCAAAACCAGTGTTAGGAAGGAGTTAGGTGGGAGGAAGGGGGGTGGTTAAGGAGTTGTAGAGGGTCTCTTGGGCTGGGAACACTGGGACAGATGGTGAGACCGGCTCAGTGGGGACACTTCAAGTGACTGCTGGGAATTCACAGAACAGGTCTTGCCCTCATGGCTGAGTTCAGTCCAAAATGTTAGAAGATTCTGCCCGGTGATGTAAAATGTCCTTTGTTTAGAGACTCTGGCCCATTCAGCAACGCCTTTTCCTCACAAAGCCGATGCTTATTCCCTAGAATACTTGGAGAGAAGGAAAAGAAAAAAAAAAGAAAGAAAAAAAAAAAAATTCCTCTAAGACACCCTAAACCAATACCTGCTGTGACTAAGCCCTGTGGGCAGCTCCGCAGCTGATTTATATCCTCCTCCTCCAAACTGAAGGGGTTAGAGTGGAAACAGACGTGGCGTTAAACATAGCCGAGGGCAGCGGGGAGAGAGCTCTGCAATGGGGCGGGAGGAAGCGGGGCTGCGGGGCGGCTGCTGCCAGGCGTGACGCCGGTTCGGGTTTCCTCATAGGTAGAACAGAGCTCCTTTTGGCTATTGCAGCTTTATGGGCTCGCCTGGGTTTATTATACTGCAAATGTTTCGAATTCCACATGTTAATTTCCAGAGAGGCTTTGTTTCACTTTTGCTGCTTCCCCCACCTCCCGGTTTTGATTTTTTTTTTTTTTTTTTTTTTTTTTTTTTTTTTTTTAATTACCACTGCCCTAACCTCTTCTTTTTGACTGGGTTTTGGTAGTAGCTGCCATTTTCTGAGCAAACAGAGGACTGGAATTCTCCCTGCCTGGGCTCCAGCTGCAAATTAATCTCTTTTCACAGTTTCGTTTTATGTCCGCCCACTATCCCCACCACATTAACTTAGTCAACACATGGAAGTGAAATTTTTCCATCCAGGATCCTGCGGGTTGTAAGGCTGTTGTGGAGCACGTGACTGCCAGCGCCAGAGTTTTCTTGCACCTCTGGGTGGGAGGAAGTTTTCTCATCCCCCACACACGTGAGCGGTTGCCGGTGGGATGTGAAAGGTTTTAACAACTGGAGTCGGTGGAAACATTTCAGGGTTCAGCGTTTGTGTGTGTATTTCAAGTCCCAGCACAGCAGCCGGGTGGGGGCACAGCCGCAGGTAATGGTGTGTTTGCAGTACCTCCGGTGCTAGCAGACCACTGCTCAGCAAAAGAGCTGCTCGGGGGGGTTCTCCCTGGAGTCCTGCCCTCCCTGCAGGGTTTATCTCCCTCCCAGGGAGGACAGAAAGTGCAGGCAATGACGATATTGACAAAGATGGATGGAGTCTGCTTGGCCTGTGCAGATGTATTTTGTAATTTCTACGTGATGCCTTTCACATGTGGGCCTGGGAGTTCTCTGCAGGTATTTTGGGCACTTGGCAAGTATATCTGTACCCATTCCACAGGTTTTAAAACCCCGTTAGAGGTACAACTGCCAGGTAAAGGCGATTGTTCGGCAGTGGCACAGTAGCACAGAAAGAGCTGCAAAAATAATTCAGGATTCCTGATACTCCTCCTGTCACAGTCTCCAGGCAACAGCAAATATTTCTCTTGAATACTCTGGATGAGCAGATGCCAACGTTGATTCACAGGAAAAGGACGTAGCCACGCAAGCCATAGAAATGTTGTTTGGGATGGTAGCCACGGCCCCTAAGGAGACATTAAGCAATATGGAACAAACGCCAATGAAGCTTTTAAAGCTCTTGCTGAGTTTGCTACAAAGAGATTTCTTGAGCAGTCTTAGGTGGGAACCTTTGTGATTTACCTTGATTACAGCTACATGGAGAGAATATACGGTGTTTCACAGTTCTAGGGATGCTGCTAGTGGTTTTGAGTTTCTGGTTTACTGAGAAGTTACAGCCTCAAGATATGAGGAGAGCTTTTGTTTAAAAAGCTTTTGTTAAAGGCCCACAGCAGAGTGTAAAAGGTGCACTTCTGCTCGGAAAAAGGATGGCAGTGAAAATGTGCAAAGAGGCTCCCTGTTTATTTTCCCTGAGACTCAGATATTCTTTGCTGTGTTTACAAATAACTCCATTTCCCCCCTTTATTATACTTAAAAACCTATGATGAGGTTGAAAAGCTGAGAACAAATCCTAATTCACCCCCTCTTCAGGGTGAATTTTGGCCCAGCCAAAGAAGGTAGAAGAGCTGCAGAAAATCATTTTCCTCTTAGGTTTAGGTAATGTGGCCTTTTGATTAATTGACTGAATTTGCTGACCAGGATGTTTTCTTTCTTCCAGCAATTTTTCTGACCAGAAAAACACTTCCAGTGTGGATGAGAACAGAACTGGAGATGTTTTGAAAATATGTAAAAGTTTGTTTCAAAAGCAAGCAGCTGGTAAGAAATTGAGGGCAGACAGCTGGGGGAGGCCAGTGGTCCACAGACTGTGGGGTTATCAGTGTGTCATCCAGATTGGCAGGGACTTCTAGTGAATCATTCAGACCTTTTTTAACTGTGACAGGACTGAACTCACTATTCTCAAACCACCTCTTAGGCAGAGGGAGTTGACTATTGATAGCCTTGAACGTCTCCAGCACTGAACTGTGCACAGCATTCCCTTGTCAGGCAACGCTCAGGCAGTTTTAACTTCTCTACATGTAACCTATACTGAACCTGAATGTCTCCTACAGAGGTTTGTAGCCATTAACTTTTTGTCCCATTGCCCTTGATTAACAAGACTGGAACCCAGCTTCCAGACAAAGTCCCGCAAAATGGCATGTGTGGTTTTACCTTTCTGCTTTCCTGCCAGCTGTTCTCTTCTACAGCCTGTTTCCAGGGAGTGTGATTTTCAAAACCTTTTTATGCTTCTCTCTGCATGCCTGGTAAAAATATAGGATGTCCTAGACCCACCCTGGACTTTCATTTTCAGCCTGGTTCTGCACTTGGTGATGCTGTCCTGCCTTTGGTTCCTGAGGTGGTAAATTTAACCTTCCTGGCCTAATGTAGGATGGGGTCAGGAGGAAAGAACTATGTCAAATTATACTGGTTCTTCTAGGAATACAATGGGAATCAGAGTCTGACATCTTATCACAGCACTGTGCTGCCAGCCAGGGCCCTGCCCCATTACTGTGGGGCACCCTGGCTCCCCTCACACAGCCTGGCAGTGGTGGGTGAATTTATCCCCAGTGGGTTGCATGCATGAGTAACTGTGCATACACAATACCTGTGTAACTAGCTCTGATATTAGCACTGCACCTCATGGCACCCTGGGTCACTGGGCTGTCACCCCACTGTCAGGCTGGAGCAGTCTGGGGCCCCCACCAGTGCCTCAAAGGAAGCCATACTGCTGCCCTTTGGTTTTCCTCCCTGAAGGAGAGACATTATTCCCTATCCCCAGGGAACATCAGCTTTGAAACACAGAGTTGATTTGTTTTCATTTACCATTATCTTGGTTTACATAAATTACAGCACTTAACAGCGGTCATAAAATTATCTGGCTTTAAAAAAATTCAGCTGTAGAGTTTGGTCCTGTGGCCTCCCTGATCAGCTCATTTCCAAGGGGCAAACATGCACTGGGAGAAGAAACAGTCTCTTCTTGTTTGTCACAAATGGTCACCTCCCCACTGTATCAGCAGCCGCCTTGCCTAGTGTTGGTCGCTGTAGAGAAGTACAGCAAGCCCTTCACCATGTGCTGCTTCACCCTTCTGAATAACTCTGCCAAGTTATTTACATCAACCAAATCATACACCATCCCTCACCTGTGGCCACCACACCACCAACATTTTGGAATCGAGTTCTGCCCTGGAGAGGCAGCTCCTTGACAAAGCAGTGATGATCCTCACTGAGGGAATTTGGGTGTACTGCAAGAAAAATAGTGTCTCCTAACATCTGCCTCATCTGGAAGCTGAAGGGCAGACTGGCTGGTTTTAGGAATCAGTCTTGACCTGTGTTAGGATTTCAGCAATGAGAATATGGGTTCCAGTTGTGGTATTGTAAGAAAAGGGATAAACCAGGTGCCTAGTGTATACAAATAAGAAACCCAAACTAATAAAATTTTATTTTAGTTGCTGAAACAGAAAGTATGAATCTAAATAACCGTAAGAAGTAGATGAACTGGACAACCAGCAATATCAAACATTGTTCCAGCAATGGTATCTGCACTTGATTTCTGTCAGTGATTTTAGGCAGTGATGTGTCTCTTTCTTCATTAAAAACTGGTAGATAGTGAGGTCCAATATAACAACTTATATAATTAGAATTTCAAAAGAATATATTATGCCCATTTTTCTGGTGCAGGGAGATCGACTGTGAAAAGGCCAGAGCTGGCAGAAATGTGGATTTCTTCTTTGCACATCTTTCTTTGTGCTCCCACTGGTAGGACTGGGACTGCCATGACTCTTTTCCACAGATGGCAATGAAAATTGATCAAGGGATCTAGCCTGTTCCTCTGCTTTATTTAAGTAAAACACAGAAAGTGGACAAGAAACATGAATGCTAAAAAGGTAAAATCCAGTCTAGCTCCAGGTAAAGGCAATGTACCAACTCTTTTTCAGTGCACTCTGACACACAGAATTGGTCCTTGAGCTGCTATAATTTGGTCTGCTAGTAGAACAAATCATAATGTTCAATATGAAGTAAACCAGGAAGAGAGAAAGAAACTGCAATTCAGCAGTGAGCATCTGAGCAATGTGGAAACAAGTGCTGGTGGGGGCTTCAAATCCAGCCCTAATTCATAGTCTGTGCTAGATTTCAGGTGATTCCCAAATACAGTGGGGAATGAGGGACAGGGGAAAACCTGCTCTAGAAGCTACTTTGTCCAGCACTCAACAGCTGCTTTTGGTCCTGCTTTGTAAAAGATTAAATAAAATTTTTTAAAAAAGAAAAGAAAAAGAAAAGGAAAAAAAGAGAAAAGAAATAGTAAAATTGAGATCAGAAAAAGAAACAAAAAGTCCCAAATAAACATGTTTTTGATGGAGGAACTGGGTTTTCGCACCCTAGCACTGTTTGTACTTTCAGATTGTCAGCAGTCTGTAGCGTGAGCAGAGGACAGTGTGGTGGAAATACCTATGAAGCAGTGAGAGCCTTATCAAGGTACTGTACCAGGAAATACACCGCTTTCTTTCCTTCTTCATGCACGATACTATGATTAAACCCAACAGCACGCCTCATCATAACATGTGCCTTATCAGCCGCACTATCTGATGACAACAGCAGCCCTCAGGAGACCAAACTGACATCATCCAAAACCTCAGTTGTTCAAGACTGAAGTATGTAGCTAGGCTGCAAACTGTGCTTGACTGTGTTTATCTGTTTGTACTAAACTTGCAGGTACTTTGCTAGAGGAAGAGGAATATAAAAATCAAGCCCAAGCAATGTTTCAGAATGTTCCTGAGGGGCTGTTATGCTATTTAGCAAATGAATGAAGCAAGCAAAGGAGGTTTTTGTCCTCAACAAGTACCAGAAGTCTACTCCACAGCTTTCTGTAGCTTGGGGGGTTTGGGGGGGAGGGGGAAGGTCAAACCAAGACATTGTCACTGCCTTGAGGACGGTGCCACAGGTGATTTGGTATGGAGTCCTACTCCCAGCTGACCCAAATTCAGTTGCCTGTGGCTGTGAGGTTTAGGTTCATCCCGTATCACAAATAGGGGCCAGCTGTTGATCCAGGTGGAGCTCTGTATCTCCAGATACTAAACTTCATCATGGCTGGTTCTTTGCCAGTCTTTTTGTTTGGTTACTGCTGGTTCATGGAGGCAAAGTATACTGGCTCTGGCCTTCTGGCCTCCTGGCCTCCTTTCTATATTTTAAAATGAATTTCTACAGTCACAAAAATAAGAAACAGAAAATAGAGTAGGCTTTTCTTGTGTAACATTCAGCAAACTTCTCTGGTTTTAATTTGTTCTCCCTGTCCTGGGTTCTTCAAAACACCTTCTCTCATTTACGTCAGCAGAGATTTACCACACCCCAGTTATTTCAGACCTGGATAGCACCATGGAAAAAGATTACCAGTCTTCTGGAGCTGCTTCCTTATGCCTTAGACAAAAGAAGATCATATGGGAACATATTCATTCAAGAACTGCTTTTGTATTTGTACAGAACCTAGCACGAGTGAGGCTACTCCTTCCTTGAAGTTCGCTGTGCTACAAAATTGTTCTTAAAAACACCCTCTGCCTTTAATGTTTGGGTTTTGGTCGGTTTGTTCTTAGTTGCAGTGCAAGCTTTCAGAGGGAAATCAAGCCGGATTTAAATGCTGAATGCATGCATAGCAACAGCAGTGGGGCCATCCAGCACACGGATGCTAAGTGTCCATTTACAGCCCCCCCGGAGCCCAGCAGCCACCGCCCCCGGGCCATGCAGGGCACGGTGGCCTTGCTGCCTGCTGTGACCCCGGCTGAGGGAGGGCCTCTGCGGGGGTTCGAGATGTCCCCGCAGCTGTCACACGGATTTGGGGAGCTGCTTTTCAAGAGAGACCTCATCTTCCCGGACAGCAGTTGCATCCTCACCGCGTACTCGCTGTTCTCATAAACGCTGTTTTCTTCCCCTCCCGTCACACCTGCCTCCCCGGCAGCCGGACACAGCAGGAATAGCCGGGCAGGTTCCCTCAGCTCCTTCAGCAACGTGTGAAGGACCGAAAACTACGCAGCAAAAGAAAAATACAGATGATTTTTATTTTACTGTCTCAGCGAAGGCTGGGCTCAAGGGATAGGCTGGAAAGAGGTCTGGTGGAAATAAGACTTGCCTTTTAAGATAGAGCGTTAGATACATCCAGCTGTGTTGTGGGACTGCTGGGAGTCTCTCCGAACAAGTGTGGGGAACTTATAGTGGTTTTTGAGGCATAGGGCTATTGTCTACTTTGTTGAACATACTTCTTTGTCTTGATGAACTTTAAGGAGCGCTGAGAACACAGTGTGCCGTAGGGGGAAGACTTACAGAATGACTCGATTAGAAAATGGAAAAATTTTTAAATTTCTTCTCCTACAATACTTTCTAAAATATTCCTGTTCTGAAGCACACTTGCTTTTTTTCTGCCTGATGTTTACACCCCTGGCTCTTCCCCGGCTCTGCCGTTTTACTCAGTTAGTGCTTTAGTTGATTTACTCTCATCATTGTTAAAAATACTGTAAAACAACCATTTTAAATAAATAATACAGAGAAAGGCTGTTGAGGTCGGGGTTTGGTAAGAAATACAGGTGGGATTTTTCAGGTTTAGAGACAGCTTCTGGTCCCACTTTCCTGAACAGGAAGCGCTTTTGAGTGGCTCTTGTGAAATATGCTGATGGTCTGAACATCCCAACACCAACTCCCCATGACAATTGCCACTGATTGACCACTTGCTGGCTGTCTCCGCTGCAGCCCAGGAATGGATGAGTCATGGAAACAGAATTCCCCTTCAGCCTGGCTGCCTCCCAGGCCCTCTGGGGGACTGCGTTGACAACAGAGAAGGAAAGCCAGCGCTGCTTTTTCTGACACTGTGAATCATTGATGAAACAAAACTCTTCTGCTTTCACGGACTTGATATCAAGGCAACGCTTTTCATGAGTGTTACCTGAACAATTACATGATAAGAGAACAATCTCAAATAGTGTGGGGCACATTATTTTGTGTAGAAAATTGCTTCTGTGCTACTTCACGCCAGAAAAAAATGTTCCATGTTTGCTAGAAACTTTATCAGAAGATGCTGAAAACAATTACCATGCTTAGGTGCAGCAGTATTTAAATGCTGGTTTTCATTTTCGAATGATTTTCTGACATAGAGTTTGGTTGCATTTTAATATTTTCCAAATGGAATAACCCTCTTGGGAAAAAAAAAAAAAAAAAAAGGAAATTAACAGATTAAGCCCTGGGTGCTTCCCTAAATAGGGAATTACTATTTAGGTGGGGAAGCAGGTTCTGTTCAATGAGGAAACTCAATTATTTTTATTTGAGTTCTGCCTGGAACATTACTCAATATTCACACAACTCTGCTACTGCAGCTCAGATATAAATACCAATGAACCCATATAGTGAGGTGTTCAGAATTTCCCTCGAGGTATTCTCCAGAAAAAAAAAAAAACAACACAAAAAAAACAAAAAACAAAAAACAAAACCAACCAAAACCAAAAAAACCCACATAAAAAAGTGTAAAGGAATTTTTGTCTTGACACCAGGTGAATGCTGGGAGAAAGGAGTGCAAGTCCTGCCTTAATGCAAGCCCTTTGCCTCGACAGGAGCCTGTTGGGTGTTGCCAGCCCTGCCCACACAGCGCACACGGCCTGAGCACAGCCATCCCGAGCCAGGGCTGGTGACTGTGTGGGATCTGTGCAGGTGGGTCAGGCCAACACCTGCCTCCTTCATTCCTTCCCTGTCCTTCCCTGCCTATGACATCCATGCACACCAGGAACAGTCCTGTCCTCCCCTCCAAGGTGCTCACCAGGACATTTCCTGCAAAATGCCCATGTCCCAGGTAGCAGCAGTGCGATGGGTGGATGGAGTTCCAATGATGGTGTGCAATCCCTTCGGTGCTGGAGTTTGTCCTGGCTTTTGTGATGTGCCAGGATCCAGTGGTGCTGGGATCCAAAGCAGCACCGAGATGCTGTCTGTGACTCAACACCCCCTGGACGTTTCCAGCTCACACACCTGTGATGTGAGGTTGCATTGACACGCTTGGATTAAACAACAGGGCATGGAAACGAGAGCTGTAGTAAGACTTGTTCCTTGTGCCTGGCATCAAAACCATGAGCAGAGCTCACTACAGAGCCCTCAGTGCAGTCAACCCCACCTCCTCGCTCCTGCTTTTCAAATGGGGGTGATGGGAATGTCATGGCCCCTGCCAGCTTTCCCTCATGGGAAAGGCATCCTTACTTTCACAGTGGAGATAACTTCAGCTGCAGGCACTGGGAGAAGTGTCAGCGTGGTGGTGCTGTGCTTATGCCCATCAAATGTAATGGGAGTGTCTGGTGACACCTCAGCCATTTCCCCACTTCTTCCTGAACTGGGGTTTTGGGAGCTGTGCCACTCCATGCACCAGGGCACCAAGAGGCATCCTTGCAAGCCCCAGCTCCTGGTGGGAGGATGGCCCAAGAGCTGGCTGTGTCTGTCAGAAGTGCTGCTCCCTGGGCCAGTGCCAGGTGGGGCCTGGTGGCAGGGTGCAGGATGCTGCTGGCAGCAGCATGCCCCTTCCACAGGCTGCTGTCATCATCCTCCCCTCAATGCCAGCCAGGATGTCTGGAATGGCATGTCCTGGGTGTTGATAACTGCACTGCCTCTTACCACTTGTGATTCTGTGCTGATGCAGAGGCTACATCTGCTGGGACAGGGAAGAGATGGCACAGCTGTGGGGACACCCTGGCTTTCATCAGAGTGAGCAGTCTGATTTGCCTCAGCATCCATACACGTTCTGCCTTGCTTTTCCTTTCCAAAACAATCACATCTGGGAGGAAAGTGGAGCTTCTGCCCCAGACACAGACAAGGATGTACTGGAATAGACCATCTAATCCACAAATCTTCATTCAGCCAAGCTGCGTGCTTTTCATGAAGACCTTAAGCCTCCCTGGACCTGTGCTGTGTTATCCCATAGAGAGTGCTGGGAAAACAGTGACTTAACCTGGAGGAGTTCAAGGAAGGGCAGTGCAGAAGTAATGATGCCCTGGGAACCTTTCTGATGGAAAGGGCCACGTTTTTGCAAGGCTGCCCTTTGATGGGGCGTTGCCCACATTTCCCAGTTACCCACATTTCCCAGCCTGACAGACTTAGATTGCTGCACTGGTCCTTCTCAAGGTCACGCCTTAAACCCTCTCAGAGGTGGCAGCCACTGCAGAAGCCCAATGCATTTGTTCAAGGGGTCATCTCCTTGGGGGCACACAATGCCCATGTCCCTCCAGGACACAGTCCCATGGTTCATAGGTTTCTGGGTGCAGTTTTGGGTGTTGGTTGCTTCCCATAAAAACTGAATGGCTCACAATTGGCTGTAATGAGCGTCTGACTCTCCTGCTGCACTGTCACAGCAACTGGCAGCAGGAATGTGTGCTGGAGCACCCTTGCTGGAAAAGGGAATGTCTCTGTAGGGGCACCAGGACACACTGGGATGATAGAAACCCCTGCCAGGACTGGTCTGAATTTGCTGATTTTCCAGTGCTACTTCTAAAGGCAAATTTTGGAAACATTCAAGTTTTGAGGGGGGGAAAAAGTCCAATCTGAAAAGGATTTCTGGCAGTGACACCTGACTGGTTAACCCAGTATTTTCATATTGCAGAAATTGAATTGATTTGTTAACTGCTTTTTGGGTTATCCAGAGCCCAAGGTTTTCCTTTACTAAAAAATAATAGTAAATCCATACAGTTCCTCTACAGCACTGACTAGGTAAGCTGAGCTGGGAGGAGTTCCTGTGAAGGGTGCTGTGAACTGGTGATTATCATAAGGGAGATAGGGCTAGAGTCAGGCTTTGCTCTACACAGGTGGGGACCAGTCTGAAAAATGGATCAAATAATATCCCACTCCATAAAGCACTTTGGAATCATGTTGTGGTTTTGATTTGGTTTGTAACTCCTCATGTAAGCCAAACCTACAGATAAACTTTAGAGAGTAAAGGGAGATCTGCAAGTGTTGAAAGAAAACATTTTAATACAAAAGAGATTGTATTAATTGGATCAATTTCTTGTTTCATTCCAGCAATCATTGAAATTAAGGAAGAAAGAAAAATCAAAAGAGAAGAACCCACTGTGACAGTACTTTGCAAAATCCCAGAAGTAACAGAAAATACCTGGTAATATGTTGTGAAAAAAAACCTCAGTTTTATTTTCAGATAACTAGAAGAAGGTCTGAACACAGCTAGTAACTTGTGGATAGGTCTGTAACCCTCTGTGAATAGTAACCACATTAACTGCACTTAGAGTAATTGCAGAGCCCCAGACCAGTGCTGAGGTACCACTTACACTCCATCTACACTTTATTTCAAGTGCAAGTGATGCTTGGCTGGGGTTTGACCTTGGCAGCTCCACAATAGGGGTGCAAATCTGCTTGGGTGCACTGCTCTGCATTTAGCAGTTTGGAAGGCACCAAAACTGATTACAGCTGCCTGGTGTGTAAGCTGCATGTAAGCTGCATTTTTGATGAGAGTACACGTCTTGTTAATATGGGCTTAAACTGAAACTGTGTGGAGAAAATGAGCTCAGGAGGGTTCCCGGTCGTGTTTCTGCAACTTGGCTGTTTGATCAGCAGCTTGTGATGCCTAATATAAACAAATCACAAAATGAAATATCCTTGATTTAAGGGTTGAGCTGGATACCTAAGATAGAAGAAATGCCCAAGAGCCTCTGATGTTGCACCATTTTTCAGAAATAGCAGGATGATGCCTGCTTGTCACAGACTGATTGAAGTGACTGGCACGAAACAAGATCAAGTTGTTGGTGTGGGTGGCCTATGTGGAGCACGTGGCACCTGCCATGAGCACATGGCTGCACAGCCCTCACCCAGACCCACAGCATCTCCTGTAATGCAGATCTTTGCTCCACTTGTCTCCACACCAGGCGAGATTTCCTTTCCCTGAGCTGCCCTTCTCTGCTTGCATCTGGGACCCCAAAGAGGTAATGCTGGTGGTGGGAATCAAACCAGACCTTCCTGGCCCCTGTGTGTTCCTGTCCTGCCTCATGCTCCATCAGAAACTGTTAATCATCCTGAACTGCTTACTGGTTTTGTGATCTTAAACAGGGCTTGAACTCAGCTTTCTAGAGGTGAAAGCACAATGTCTTACTGTAACTCATTTTGCCAGCCAATCCTATCCTGAACCCAACAATATTTTAATCTCAAAATCCAACCTCAAAACCCACAGCATTTTCAGTTACTGTATTTCATCACCACACAGCTGAAAACAACTTTTTTTTTTTTCAACCACCTTTGTTTTTCTAAAGTGAATCACAAACCCTGGAGCTTAACAGACACAAAAGACCCAGAGACAAATCCTCTCTCCCTATCCTGGCATTTATAAGGAATAATGTAATTAGAGTAAGAAAGCATTTATCTACAGTCACATGGGTATAACAGAGTTAGAAGATTCAGCCACCCTATGGCTAAGCCAGATAGTTCATCTTAAAGAAGCCAAAAAAGCATTGTTGCCTACAAAGTATTTGTGGTGGTATACCTATTAGTCAGTCATTTTTTTTGTTTGCCCATGGAAGCCCTTACCTTTTCCCTGGAAGACAACTTGACTCTTTTCTAGATTTGGTCCTGCTAAGTGGTCTGCCGCTCCTTTTGCTGCCATTCCTGGCTGTGCCTCCTTGAATCACACCAAGGAATAATCAACAATAACACAGCTCTGGATATCAGTGGGTTTCCCCATCAGAAAAATGTTAACCATCAGAGTGCTCAGTGCAGCACCCATGAATAGTGTGTAGCCCTACCAGGGAAATCTGGTCTGTTTTAGTCACTCCAGTTAGTTGGTGAGAAAACTGGGACATCTGAATTTATGCTCTCATAGAAAGGCCACAGGATAGCCAAGGGAGAAAGCCAGATCTTCAGGCTGTCATTCTGAATAGCCACCTTTCTTCCCATGGTGTTTACACTTAGGGAGAATAAGTGGGCATTTCACAACCTGAGAGGGTGTTTACAGTTCCCAGCCTCTGCTTACAGATGTACTGGGATAATAGCTCCTGGTATGTGTTTGGTACTCGTGCTGATGAAGGGGCTGGAAGGAAACCCTCAGTCCTGGAGGCCTGGCCTCATTGACCAGGTTTCATTGACACCGGTGGAAATCTGACCTATTCCAGGTTTAAAAACATTTATCCAGCAGCAGAAGCCTGGCCCTCAAGACCAACTGAGGCTTAGGTAAAACATGAGCATAAGTGCAGATGTGTCAGAACTGTTTAAAATTTGGTCAGAGAAGAGTTGGAAAAAATTCCAGGTGCTCAGCAGTGTCAAAGGTGAGGCCAGTACAGGTTGGCCCTTGCATCAGGCATTGCCCAAAGCTGGAATCAGTAGTGTCTTTTGCCTGGGGCTACGGTGGTGAGGCCAGCCCTGAGCTTTCCCACTGCCCCTCTCCGGGGTCTCCCCAGGGCGGGACACACAGAGCACAGGACAAATGTTGCAATCAAGCTCTCAATGGGAGCCGATTACCCTCAGTCATGTCTGGGAGGGAGGGAGGGACGCACTTCGTGTCTTGATCAACGTCATGCATCTTTCTATATAGGGGTTTGCAAAATTAGACTTCATAAGCCTCCCCCAGCCCCTTCCCTGAAAGCTACACCCACATTTTTCTCATGGATGACTCATTGTTAAAACAAGATGTTTCTTCAGCTAGAGTTTTCTATGCTATGTATTAGAAACAGCTGAACATCTGCCCTGACATCAGGCCTCTCGGGTGACAGGGAGAGCACGCCTCAGTATGCCAGTGTACATGAACTTGCACACATGTGTACATATGCTTTGTGTATTTTTGAGTTGCTCTTTTGCCCTCTCCACTCCTTTTCCTTTCAGTT
>WEIU01023468.1:157239-171170 GCA_013389925.1 Aegithalos caudatus
TTTTTTTTTTTTTTTTTTAATTTATGCCTCTTCACCTCTGTTCTATGTGTGTATATTGCAGAGCCACAAACACTTGTATTCTTCATTCAAAACGACGGTATGGAGAGAAATATGAAATTACCTCATCCATTCCTTCATGGATAAGCAGAAAAAGATGATGGAGTTCTTTCAGATGATACGAGAAAAGAGAGTTAAAACAGATCAGTCTAAATTAAACAAAGAAAAACATTGGATGAAATAACAGGAAAAGCAGCCTCAGTCTGTCAGATTGAGGAATAGTTTGTTTCTCAAGGGCAGTGGCTGAACTGGACAGTTTGCACATGATTTTTTGGGGAGTGATAATGCTTCTCTGTCCCTAGAGTGAGGTGTGTCTTCATCACTTTGATGTGTGCAACTCTGAAATCAGCAACATGGGAAACCACTGGGGCAGAGATGTCAGAAATGGTAAGAGGTTTCCTGAGGTTATAAAAAGGCCACCTGGGAGGCGGTTGTGAAGGAAAATTCCAATGACTGTGTGCAATATTTTGAAGAAACAAATGAAGGGGCTTGAGGTTAAGATGTATTCACATGAGAGGGTTGCTTGCCTTTAGGTTGTCCCCCCGGAGGATTCTCTGAGATGTGAAGCTTTCAGACCCTTTTCAAAAATTGCACTTTGGAGTTAAAACGAAGGCCATGGAAAAAACAAAACAGAACAAAACAAACCCAAAAAAATCCAAATGCACATATTTAGGCACATGGACTGCAAGGAAATCCAGAGAAGTTGGGGAAGTGGTAAAGGTCAGAGGATCTGCTCTGAGGAGCAAACCCACAGCGCAGCAGCTGTTTGGCCCCAAGGAGCACAGGCACCGGCCTTGGGACAGGACAGTGACACGGAGCATGGTACTGTTCAGGCCCTGCTGCTGCTGTCCCACGGCTGCTGGCTGTCCTGGGGGTAAGGCTCGGCGGGCACGGGGAAGGGTGGCCCTTCCATCACATCCCAACCCCAACTGCACAGCCACCCAGCTCTTGTGCATGCACCACGGTGGAGAAACAGCCTTAATAAGCTGGCTGTGGTTGGGAGTGCTTTGGCTGTGGGCTGTGCAGGGCAGGAGCAGCCCTTCTTCACCTCCTGATCAGCTGCAAGCAGCCGCTGAGGGCAATTCGCAGCTCAACAGGCTGAACTGGTAGGGCGAGCACGGTGGCAGAGCAAGTTCCCCTCACACTCCACTAACCCACAGTACCCCAGCTGAAGTCTCTACTTGAATCAAAGTGTGTTAGGTGTGGTATATGAGTTATGCTTGAAAAGCTTAATGAATTCAGGGATACAGCCTCAACTAGCAGCTAGCAATAAATGAGCCTTGGGGCAAGCCAAGCCAACTTTCACTCAAGCTGATAGAGGTCTGGTCTTTTGGCTTCAGTGGGAAGAGGATGAGGTCCCTCATAGCCAGCCAAGGAGAGATTAATCTAATGATGTAATGGTGCTTATAACTGCCTGCTCAGCCTTAATTCTGCTCTGACATTGTGAGCATGTATCACAGCACAGTCTGTAATTATGTGATCACATACCACTTGCTCTGTGAGACGCCCGCCCCATTTGAGGCGCAGGATGGGAGGTAAGGGCAGAAAGGCTCTCTCCAGCCCCTGTGACATTGTCCTATGTCCCAGAGCACTGCTCTGCAACAGGCTTCCTGCAGGGTCTTGGGCAAGAAAAGGCTGTAGTATGCATGTGGCAGGGACTGAGTTATGGTTTCACCAGCATCATAACCCTGACTTTTTCTGAACAGAGGAATTTGGATTTTCATTCTTACTGAGCTCTGAGCGTTGTCTTATGCATTGGGTAGTCAACAATAGTGGCTTTAGGTCTAAACTGCCTATACAGCCTATCCAGATCTTTGCTGCAGGAGGTTTGAAAATAAATCCCTTGGCTGAGGCATGGAGGCACACCTATCTTCTGGCAGGAGTAGACAGCATTGCTGTTGGCAGCAGTACCACTTAAAACCAAAGGCTTTATCTCCCTGATCTGACACCACGAGCTCACTCTGCTTCTGGACATCTTTCCAATCTCACCATCTACTTCTTTTAACATGTTCCAGAGGCTCTGCTGGCCTGGCTTCCAGCATCCCCATAACTTCTAGCTAAAGGGCTGGCTGAAGATCCTTGTGCCCACTGACAAATGGGAGTGAGCGGAATGAATGGAGAAAGGGTATGGAAGGAAATCCTGAAGCAGTGAAAAATGGAAGACAAGAACTTAGTGAGTGATCTTAGAAGGAAAAAGACACGTGTGACCTTGGTAATCTCAGGAAGCGCAAGGAGAGATGCAGAGGAGAAAGGAGCTGCAAAGAATTTAAAGGATCATAAGGAAAAAGAACATCCAGAGCAGAAAGAAAGGTCAGGGTATGAGAATAAACAAGGAGGAAAAACAGATGAAAGAAAACAAAACAGAGGAAACAAAGAAAATAGTTCAATCTGGAGGCAAAAGCAGGAAAGACCATACAGCACTAACAAGCAAGCTTGTGGATGAGTTTCCCCTACCCTGCCTCATGTTTGGACCCTAGGAGTTCACCCTTGTGGGACCTGGTGCTACAGACAAGCTGCTGTCCCTGCTCCTGGTGGGGTTCCCTGGCCTTTCTGGCATTCCCTTCTCACCCCAGCAGCCCTTAATTCACTGCACTTTCACTGGTGTTCGTGTCACATAGGTCCGTCAGGCATTGCAACTCAGTCACTTGTCTGGGATCTCTCTGCAAGAGATTCTAAACACACACACCGAGGGGCAATATGCTGGCTTGGTGCTGAGACCCCCTGGAAGACAAATACTTTGAGATACAAAAGGAACAGAAGTAAAAATCCCAAATTTTGTAACCTGCAAGGGTGTCTGAGCTATAAAATATGTCACAAGAGTATCTTCCTCTTTAGTGAATCTTCTTTACGCCCGAGTTTTATCTAATGCAGGGATGGAGTAATCCCACTGATGTCACTGGGCTGACGCCGGTGTAAAACCTGTGTGTGTGCCTGGTGAAATAGGTCAGAGCTGTGCACTAGGAGGCACAGCTGCTGAGTTCACTGATAAAAAGGAGCTTCTGTGCTGAGCCACACTCCTCTCCAGGCATGGCTTGGAGCTGGGGGGCACTGGCCTGGCACTGGCTCTTGCACCCCTCTCCATCCGGGCAAGCAGTTTCCTCGAGTCTTTAAAATACCAGTTTTATTGAGGTTCTACATTTCCTGTGGGTAAAAGCAAGATGAAGAACTATGTTCCTGGTGTTGTAAGGACTGCAGCAAATTTTTTTTTGTTGAATGGAAGAAAGCAGCTGAGGTAAAAGTTGTGACCACTGATCAGCTGCTTGATTTCACACCCTATTTTTTGTACTGAAGTGCCAGAGATTATTATTGTTCTAATCCCATGTGGGTACTTGACTTCTTACAAAAGCTTTCCATTGGAGATGTGAAATGAAGTGTTGTCCATGGAGCCATATTAATGCCCAAGCTGGGCCTACTCTGCCATTACACAGAGCATAATTCTGTGTAGTCATTGTGCTGCTGGTGTCGAGCATATTGCTTTGGGATTTCTGGGGTCATGTAAGCTGCTAATAAACAACACATGTCTTTCCTACGGATGGATCCCTTTACTTCACACAACAGCACCGGTGCAATCCACCCCACGCCCATCACACCTAATCTTTTATTGGAAGCAAATATTGAAAGAGAAAAAAACCCCCCACACAGACCATGAAATGAGGAAGAAAGAAAAGTGACGTCCAAGGAACTTGGCAGAGCCTCGCGTGCCCCATGTGAGGAACTGGGCAGCTGACTTCCAGCATCCAGGTGATGTAATGTTGGTTTAACGGCGTACACACCTCTGTGTGCTAATGAACAGAGCAGGCTGAGGCAAGTACCCGCACAGACAGCTCTGGAAGCCAGCCGATAGCAAGAAATGCACCTTGGTGTGTGTGTGAAGTGGCCACCACACGCTCCCCGTGCCCCTTTGATGCCGGGAAGGAATGCTCTGCTTTCCGAACCAAAGGCACTCTGTTTTGCCTGTGGGCTATGTGGAAATTTGAGAAGGTGGAAGCAAGAAGCAACTTGTTCTGTCAGGGAGGAAAAGCAGTCTGCAGCTATTTACACTGCACACTACAGCTTTTAAACGAGGTGGCCGGAGTGCTTGCAATGGTTAAACGCCAACTTTCTTTCCGCAGGGCTGCTCCTTGCCCTGCCGTGCTGCCCGCTAGCAGTTGGATTTTGCCCCCATCCGTTGCAACAAGTTGATACGAGGTGGTTTGGATTTGGTGATTCTTGTCTGAGATCGCGCTGTGGTTTTTTTCAGGGTTGCAAGACACTATGCTTTGTTCCAGCGGTCTTTCCGAGGCATGACGAGGGAAACTGTTTCCTGTTTGTGTGTCTGTGACGGACTAACAGCCACTTTTACTACACGTGAGGCATCGGGGGTTTTGTTCCTTCTTTCTCCAACACTTTCTGGGTAATGTTTACCGCATCTGGTCTCAAGCCACAGTCCTTTTCTCAGAAAACTTAAGAGAGTCACCCCAGCTATATTTCCGTGGGTGGGTGTGTTTATATACACACACATATGTGTGTTAAAAATATCCTGCTTTATTAAGGTGCCATTAGAATATTCCATTATCTGGCATTAATCCAGTTGAGCCAAGCAGCAGTTTAAGCAGTGTAAAATGGTCTAAGCCTTCTCTTTGTATTCTGTCTGGGAGGAATTTATCACTTTCACCCAACCCTGGCTGGCAGGTTCTGGCGTCTAAAGGGGAACCAACCTAAGGAGTTCCCTGAAGAGAGAGGATGAGGGGGTGCTGCTCCCAGCCCTGCGGAGAGGGACTCTGGGCTGGTGCCCCTCCAGCTGCGGGGCTGCTGCTGCCTGCCAATGCCCGCAGTGCCCAGCCCCGAGAGAGCACTGGCTATCGATTACTGCTCCTGCAGACAAATTTACATATAAAAGCCGAACGTGAGAGATAACTAACAGATAAGCCTGCCATTTTCCAGGTTCTGAAAAACCTGACTGCCTTCTTTATACAAACACAGCTTTAAGTACTATTCACCTCGGGGTGTGGATGAGTTTTATCTTGGTTGGGAATCCAAGGAAATGACTTTTAACCCCTAGCATTGTAATAAGTTGCCCAATGCATCCATATAAACATGATGCACACTTACAATGTAATGATCCCTGGGGTTTATTAAATACCATAACAAGGACTTTCGGAAGGCAGCCAGATAGCCTGTTCCTCCAAGCTATATTATTAAGAAAGGCCAAACTCTTACAACAAAATGTTTTAAAGGTGCGTTGTTTTTATTTTGTTGTGGGTTTTTTATTTTAAATTTTTTTAAACTAGCCTTGAATTATTTAACATGTTCTCTAAGGGGTTATTGTTTCATGTCCCTTTTCAGCACCTGAGATCTGAAGAGTCCCGTCTCTGCAGGCAGCAGCCAGTTAACCCTTCTGTGTTTCCATTGGTGACCTGCAGCTCCTTCCCCTCTCGAGCACCAGAGCATTGCAGGCAGTAGCAGATTTCAAGTACAGGACTGAGCTGGAAAATGATTATGTACAAATACATATGGCAAGGTCATGCAAAATTTAAGAATATGGAATCAACAGCAGGCCAGGAAAATTTAATTGAAGTCCACAGAGATTAACTCTAGAAAACAGTACATCTGAATAAAAAAGAATTACAAGTTTTATGAAGTTACAAAATAGTATATATGACTAATGGTGTGTTAGCAAAGCTAGGGTTGAACCAGTATATCATTAAAAAAAAAATCACTTCTGGTTCTCAATAAAGAAAAGATTCTGCAGTTTATTACATGGCTTGTCTGTGTTGGTGCTGCAGGGCTAGAAGAAATAAAAAAAGTAATAAAATTCGACTTTGTTTCTAATACCAGCAGATCCAAAGCTAAATATGCAAAGGCACAATTCTGTTTTGAAAGATTGTACCGTTTTTCCACAGCCTTTTCTCAGAGAAGATAACACACTCGGAATGAGGTGCAGGACTGTTACTGAAAAAGTTCCCTTTTCAGAATATTTGGGGAGATTTGTGTATTGCTAAGCAGAAGTGAGAAAAAGCTAACTAGTCATCCAACCTTTCCCCAGGCCAAGAACATGCTGTACCCAGCCTTGTGTCTCCTGGTGTTCTACACGGGATGTGGCATGTCCCAGGGGAGTGGTGGGGACTAGGAACCCACATGCCTGCCCTGTTCTCCTACAGGTTGTCAGCTGCCATGGCCATGCTGCCTGTTTCAGGCACTGCATGCCAGGGAAAACTGTGTGGGTGCCTCCAGCCCCAGGGACTTGGCAGGCACTGCTGTGGGACAGGGATCCTGCCTGGTGGACTGGCGTTCCTTTGTTTGATCAGGAAACAAAGCTCCCGGGCTTCAGATTCACCCCAGCTGGGGAGGTTTTGCTGGCTTCTGGGAGGTGCTCTCTGCAGCCATGGCACAGCAGGGCATTCCCGATGGCTGGGCTCCCCCTTTCCTGCACACCTGGCAGGGGCATGGGGCCAGCTTACCCAGTTTAGCTAAGCCTTTGTGGATTAGCAAAACGGGCTGGAGAATTACCAGAAGCTGCTGCCCATCATCCTGTCTGGTGCTTCCTGCTGGGGTCAGGAACACCAGCTGCCCTGCCCTGCTCACAGGAATATCAGCAGTTTCACTTCCACACCCAGCCCACGCAAAACACCAGTGAGCAGCAACAAAAAGTAACAGTTTAAAAAAGGGGGGAAAAAGAGGCAAAAGTGTTTCATAATTCAGAAAAGATTTACCAGCAGAGTCTACAGGTGACAGAAAATGGACAGGCCCCGATGGGGATTTGGTGTGAAAGGAACCCTGTAGCCTAATGTTCCTGGGTATGGTTGGTAATGGTGGAGATCAGGAACATGCCAGCGTTTGGAGGCGACAGGAGGACTGCTCACATTTCCTTACAAACCCCTGGAGGGTCCAGTCCCACTCCCCATGTGGGAGCCCTGCCTCTGTGGCAGATTTGCAGACCTGTCTGACCTCCCTTGCAGAGCCACAGCCCTGTCTTGCACACTCCTGGGAGGTCACAGCTTTGAGCCTACTGCTGCCACCCTCCCACAAGCCCCATGGAGCAGGGGGACAGCAGTGTGGCACAGTGGACAGCAGTGCCTGAGGGGTGGGCATAGCCTGGGGCATGCATGTTCCCACTTGGATCTGCCTCTCAAGAGAGACCAACCCCTGATGCATGAGTCCCAGCAATGTGAGGAAGCTGGGCTCTTGAAGTGGGGGCAGCCATGGTTTGACTTCACTCTCATCTGTGTATTTCTGCATCAGGCTTGACTGCTGTCAGCCTTTTCCCATCCATTCAAACTCTGTACATACATAAAGTCTTATTAAGAAAGGATTGGTCTGAATGTTGACACATGTTTTGGGGGAGGGAAACCTTCATTTAGCTGAACTCCTTCATCCACCTCTAGTGCCTCCTCTGCCCAGAAGAAAAGGCTGTTCTCATTCACTTCTTTCACTGCAGTTAATTAGTAAGTCCGAGCTGGCCTGTCCTCTGGAGCTGGTGGTTTCTTTAATCTCTCTGTTGCTAGGGCATGCTGACATGCACCACTGGTACCAGTTCCAGCGTGATGTGGGGGATTGTGGAAAGAAAGGGGAAAGAGCTGATCAAACAGAATCTGATTTAAAAAAAAAATAAAAAGAATAGAAAAAAGAGAAAAGGCTCTTTTTGATGAGGCTGAGAAGTTTACAATGAGGGAAAGCACACGGTGAATGATAAGGCCTAAAGCAGCTCATTAAATTGAGGCAAGCTGAGCAGAGTTATCTTATTTCGCTCTCTTTCTCCTGACACCGCCATGATGGAGAATTCCTTTATTGAAGTGGGGGCAGGAAGGATCATTTCCTTGCAAAATGTTTGATAGAAATCAATGTATAATTGTTTTCCTAGAAGTTTTGGTTTTTTTAAATCAACCCTTTAAACATCTGTAAAGCAAATTGGAGCCGCAGCGAAGGGTGTTGCTTGAGAGAAGTGTAGGCTCCAAGTGAAAAAGGTCCCATAGTCCATTATTGTTTCCTCCTCTCAGCTCATCCAGCCTTCTGAGAAATAGCAAGATAGATATTAAATAAGACACATGGACCTCAGGGATATCGGATGTCAGGTATGAATGCAAATGTGAAATGTTTGCCTTGAAAGTAGTTTTGCCTACTTAATTTGATCTGCCTTTACAAAATCAGAGTGAGCATGTGATTTGAGAAGATTCATGTATAGAAACAAAGTGCTGCCTGGCTAAACCTCACACAGTTATTTCCTTGGGATTTCTGGGAAGTGCCTTCCCTCTGGCTGTGGCCTATGCTGGCTGCCTCAGGAGCAAAGCATGTCTCAGTGAGTGCAGATATATGGAGGAGCTAGAGAATGCAGGAGGCTGCAGGCTCATAGGGAAGCTTCCTAGGTGTATGCTCAGCAGAGGAAACCAGGGGAGGGTGTCATCCCTTGCTGGCAACACAGTGGGAGGGTGAAGTGATGGACAGTGCATTCTTTCTTTCAATCTGAAAATTAGTCAGACTGCTAACCAGAGCTCCATTTTGAGAGTCTGCACGAATGATGGACCACAAACCAGAAGTGAGCACCTGCCCCATGCACCCTTTTACTCACAGAGTCATGAGATGAGCACTCACTTTCTGGTGGAGACAGAAAGGGGTGGTGTGATGGCAGCCGTGTCACCCACTGGGGTGGGGCAGCAGTGGCAAACAGCATGTTATCTCTGCAAAACTTCACCAGACCTAGCATAAACTTTTAAAGGATTTTTGATGAGTTTATTTTCTTTCATGGACCCTAAAGGAGGCTTTGGAAAGCCACCTCATAGTTCTTATTACAAAGCAATCCATTATTGTAAGTAAATATTTTAGCCTCCCTCGCCTGGAGGTCTTTCTCCCTAGCTTAGCACTTCCCTCTGGCCAAGAATTCCACTCCTGCTATGCAAGTGATGACATGGACTGCTCACTTGTACTGCAAGGGATAAAGTTAGCTATTTCCAAAGGTAAGAGCAGCCTTTAAGTGTGCAAATATGTTTTTATTAATCTCTCCTCCTACTTTGAATAGTTTCCCCTCCCCTTGCTGGAGGGGACCCTTGCTGCATTGGAAAGTGCTGGATTTTACACATGGCCCTTCAGCTGTAGTACAGCTTTTCTGGGTTAATCTCCTTCAGGTATCAGCCCATCCTTCTGCAGGCCGTTTTAAGACAATTGGGGTTTTTTTTGCTGAGAGATTTCTTCCTAAGAGGGATCAGGAGTTTGGCATCTAGCACATCCCCCACTCATTTTCCCATCCTCCAGTCTCAAATTTTTTCAGCAGAACTGTACCCAAAGATATGATGAGGCATGATGGGGTGGGATGTCACTGTTATATCTTACTTTGCCAGGCTGACTGATGTTAGCAAACAGGTTGGTTTTGCTAATGTAATCTGAATCTGGAAATGCATTCCTCACATAAACACAGGTTTAGCTAATGGGACATACTGGTAAGGGAAAACTTTTAAATGACCTTTCATTAAACCTGGTGTCATATACTCATATGTGTTTGGGCAAACAAATGGTAGCATGCTGTTCCTTCATTCACCCCATACACCTCCACTCACTTGGGGTCTCAAGCAGAGCAGGCAAATGCAAGTGCAGAAAGTCTTTGTTTGCTTAATGGATTTGTAAAATAGAGTTGGAAAGATAAGCCATTGTAGCCTTCTGTCAGTCCCATCCATTACCTTATAGCACTGTCTGGTTTAATTCACTTTATACTAATTTTATACCTGGTGTTCACAGTAGTAACATGCACAGGACAGTGAAAAACTTCTCTGTTGTTTGAGTTATTTAATGCCTACCTTTGTCAGCTTGACAACACCCTTCTCTCCCTTCTTTCCAAGTGTGGTGTTTTTTTACTTGTTTCTTGATGAGCAGTCTCCAACAATTCTATATAAGAACTGGAATTGTTGCTGTCATGCTGTCTTGAATTTTAGATGTGATACATTAAGTGCCTCTGTGTATCAGGGTCTTTACACAAGTCACCATGATTTTTGCATATTGACATGAGGAAGAAGTAAGGTAAGTCAAAAACAAAATCCAGTGGCTGAAAGCACAACAAATTCACACCAGTAAGTACATTAAGGGTGGCTGAACAGGGGATATTGTGCTAATGGTGCAATTTGTCCAGGCTGAGAGGAAGAGGGAATTTTTCTATCATGGAAAATTGTCATGATAAGGAAAGTTGTCATTGGATAAGGAATCTGTTAGAAGAGGGCAACACAGCCCTTATGGTTTGCTACTTCTACTGTTAACCTGTAACAAACCATAAATATTGCGCAAGTTTCCGTATACTGCAGTTTATCAGCAGGGTGTTCTGTTAGTTGATTTATGATCTAGGTTGCTTTGGTTTAACAGCAGTTGGTAGTAGTAAACATGTCCTGCAGTAGGGTCTGGGTGGTGCCTGGGTTCTGAGGCATAACTACAACCCATGCAAGGCTATCTTCTGTCTGGCAACTGGCTGACACTGCAAAACACACAGGAACCCTAAAAACAAAAGCAGCATAATGGGAAGGAAGGCGACTCACAGCTAGGCAAGGGGCCAGCTTTCTCTGCTTTTTCCTCTGAGTCTCCACTTCTGGAAGTCCCTGTTTGCATGGCCTTATTATCAACTGATGTTTCAGCTGTTCACTTGTGGTGTATCATAACCAAGGGGAACTGAAGCACTGTCTGAAATTCGCTTCCTTTTGGACAACAGAAGGGCCAGCTGAACTCCTTCCCCTTTTGGCTGCTCAGGCTGCTCTTTTGTCAGAGCACTATTATAGCAGTGCAACACTGCTTTATTTACAGACTTGGTGGTACTGTTTCAGCGCCTTGAGCGGGCACCTTTTGAGTCTTTACTGGTGAGAGGAATATGTGACAGTGGAAGGTAAGTTAGAGCTTCTGTGGAGGCATTACATCACTAGTGAATTCCTAGTTTTTCATATGCATGAAAATAAAAACATATTCTCCATCAGCCGAGTCTGTTCTGCCTTCAAGCTTGACAGGCCAGCTGAGGTAAGCCAGCAAAAAAAAAAGTATCCAAATGAGAAAATATTATTTTCTAATGAGCAGCTGAGAAGAACCTGAAGAATACTTCTGGCTGTAAGCCCTTACAGCATTTGGGACTATGTAAAATTCTGATCTGGGTTAAAAAATACTGTTATTTACACTCATCACTTATGGTAAGGACAGGAGGTTAAATAATATTTGACTAGCAGAGACTGAATGTTCCCAGGTAGAGTTTAACAATTGGTAAGAGCTGGAAACAAAGATCAGGCTTCTGGTCTTTTCTAGACCAAGAAAACCAGTAGTGATTCCATTAAAATTACTTGCTCAGTAACTAAAGGAATGTCATTTTGAACCCTGGGCAAGGGAGAAGCTCTGGTTATGTAAAAAGCACCTTGGAGAGAACATTAACAAGCATCAGCTATCCAAAAACCAGAGAGTTCATAGAAGATATAAGAGAAATCAGCTCTGCTTTGATCTCACCCTTGAGGAAACGAGCATGCAGAAGCTGGGCTACATATATGACAACAAAATCACAAAGGTCACACAGCAAAATGGGAGCCAACCAGCAAGAGACTTTAAATGACAATTGCTTTTTCCATCACTACTTCAGCAGCAAGAGGAAGACGTAGGCGACCAAAAACATGCTGCCTGATGGGGAAGAAAGGCTCCAGATAGTTCCTGACTAGAGTGCCAGGGTGCTTCATACCTTTTTTTGCATTTGTTACCACTTCAGACAAATATTGCAATCAGCGTCAATGACAGAAGGGGGTGAGATCACAAAACTAAAACAAAGCTTAGGTCAGAAGATCCTTCAGATACTGTTGAAGTTTGTTGGGCCAGATGAATTTCATCCTCGGGTAATTGCTACAGCCAGTTAGTTATTTAACCACAAAAGCTCTAAGTGTAACCTCGCCCAGCTCCTGGGATGTTTTATGGAGCCCAGAGATCATACTTGGAAGCCTGGAAAAGTGCAGACGTAGTTCCGGTCTTTAAAAGGGAAAAAAGGAGGAGCCAGGGATTACAGATTGTTCAGTTTGACTTCAATTCCCGGAAAAATACTGGAACAAACAATCAAACTTTGGTAAGCACCTAAAACAAAACAAAGAGATGAATAATGGCCAGCATAGATTTGTCAAAAACAAATTGTGTAAAACAGGTCAAATTTCCTTTCATGACAGAATAAAGAACCCTCATTGATAAGGGACAAGCAATAGTATTCCTATACTTTGACAGTGGTGAGGTTTTCGTCACAGTGTAACATGATAAGCCAAAGCAAATTTAATTAAGGGAATCTTTGACAGAGGAGCTGGTCTGGGATAATGGAATGCTGATTGGAAATCTGCATGAAGAAAACAGTTATTAGCTCTACTTTTAAAAGGGAAAGATGGATCAAGAAGACTTGGTGGGAATCTAGTTCTGGGTTCAGTCTGATTTAAGGGGGTTATGAACAACTTGGACAATGGAATAGAAAATATTACATTCTTGGCTACCACAAATCTGGAAGGGTACTATGGGTAATGTGAAATATAAAGCTACAATTAAAATTATTTAGACAAATAAGCCTTAAGAATAGGATTCATTTCAGTAAGGACAGTTCGCAGTTTCTATGCTTGGGCACACCAGGAATAATTATTCTATATAAATAAAATAATTCTATTTGCATAGGCCAGTGAATTTTTGTCTGAGTAGCAACACTGCATAAAAAGATCTGAGAGATGTTCCAGGTCACAGTCTAAATATGAATTAATTGCTAATGCAAAAAGGACGAAGTGCTTTACTAGGATGTGTGCTTAGAGATGAACTCCACAAATAATCATTCTGCTCAGTTGTCTGTGAGCAGTTGGAGTGTAACGTCCAGCTTTGGGTGCTGTCCTCAAGACAAGGTCCAGAGGACAACTGGGGGATAATCAGAGGCCTTGAAAAACAGAACTAGGATGGCACAGTGAGCAAATTGACTTTCTTGAGTCTAGAGAAGGCTGGGGCAAGATAGGGTTACTGCTGTCAAATATATGAAAGGTGGCTGGGAAGAAAAGGGGAATAAATTGTTCCCCATATAGATGATGGATAGGACAAGTAATGAGCTTAAACTACAGAAAAGGAGATTGGGGTTGGATGTTAGAAGATGGCAAGCAGTAAAGATAATTACACACAGAAATATCTGAGGAGGGTGTGGAATCGCCATCCTGCTTTTAGGAAGAGGTTAGAGAAGCATTTGCCAAGTGTGACATAAGTATAATGATCCTGCCTTGGGACATGAGTCTGGACAGAGAGAACTTCTGAGATTCCTGCCAGCCGTATAAATCTCTGATTCTCTCCTGGCTGCTGGAGGAAGCAAGGCTGGTGTTGTGGAGCACTACAAGTGTGCTGCTTTCTGGTTCAGAGAAAAAAGGTTGCACTGACAGGTGAAGTCACCAAAGACTCAGATACCCTTGGATTGTGAGAATACAGTCCTGTATGTTAGATCTCTCATTTAAATGTGTCTGGTTCCCACATGATGATGATACATGACACTAACCTTGATTGATCAGTACAAAACAGTGTGTAAAGCTGAAACTTTGTCACTCTGACTGTTGCTAGGATTGCGTGCTATTGCAGCCTCCAGCAGAGCCAACCAAAGTAGCCTGTCCTTTATACAATTCAGGACTCTTCCTTCAGTATTGGTTGGAACCAGAGGCCAGTTCAGCCTGCAGTTCTGGCAGCAGTGACACAGGCTGGCACTTGGAGCCCTAAAGCTTCCACAGTGTCAGATGCTGGGGAACAGAAATGTGAGAAACTGGTTTTTTATCTGGACTCCCTGTGGGCCATTAGGGACAGATCTTGCTAAAGATTATTTTATGCAAGCAGTTATAGAAGTTTGTGTTTCTCTAGGAACTCAATGGAAAAGGATACAAGAAAGAAGGACAGAATTTTTTTTTTTTTTT
>WEIU01023468.1:171179-244231 GCA_013389925.1 Aegithalos caudatus
TAATCCAAAGTCAGGTGAAAAAAATAGCAGCAAAGACTGAAGTCCTTTAACTCAGTGTCATAATTTATAGCAGGTTTCCAATTGTGAAATCTCTCAGCGTTGTGGGACAGATGTTATGGTGAGGAAAATAAAACAGACAACAGGATGGGAAATGCAGAGAAGATGAAGTGACACTGTGTTGTAATCCTTATGGGAAATCCCTATATGGCTTTCCAAAATACTGTGCTGGTGAGCAATTAGGAAATAAATGAGCTATATAAACAGAGCCACTAGAGGTCTGTAACTGTTCCCATGCAGTTTCCACAGAAATTCTCAGTCTCAAGGGCAGCTTTGGGAGGGGACTATTCTGCCCACCATCTTCTAAATGATCCTTTTAATAATCTGTCCAGACCTATTTGTGTAAGAAATGGACAAAAATGGAGGTTTTCCAGTGCTTGTTCTGGTACCTATGGCAGTAGATCAAAGGCAATAACAATACAGATTTAATTAATTCAGGAGAAGGAATTCCCACTTGCAGCGGTCTTAACTCAGCAGTGGAGGAAAGCTGTCAATCATAAGGGCAAAGGTGCTGAAACTGGCATGGATTTGTGGTGTGGTTTGGTTTTTTTTCTTTTCCTTCACACTAAGCAGTTCAGGAGGAGTGTGAAACAGTAAATGTCACCTGAGCTTCAGCAGAAGTAGGGGTTCACATATAATCAATTTATATACAACATATAAACATATAAACTTATAAACATATAAAGATTTATAACTGCATGAACCATCCAGTTATAGGACATCTGGACAATAACTGGGCCTGTAGTCTTGTCAAAAGAAACCCCTCTGAGGAAATTGTATTTCCTTGTCCAGGTCAAGTTTGGAGACCATCCCTCTCAGCCTTACTCCCAATGCCCATCTTCACATCAAAGACCAGCAGCATCCTTAAAGGCAGCAAATACTGACAAAGTAAAGTTGGGGAGGAACTCATCCCCACCTTCCAGCTTGGTGTAAATCACAGGAGCAGAAGGGATGAAATGATTAGAAAGAACCAAGAATTACTGACTTAGCCAAAAAGAGTGCCGGCAAAAATCCTTGCACAAAGCTAACAAAAAAAAAAAAAAAAAAAAAAAAAAAAAAAAAAAAAAAAAAAAAAAAAAAAAAAAAAAAAAAAGCCTTTTGGGAGACTGAGCAGGGAGCTGGCCACCAGGGCACTTGGGCTTTCTAGAATGCCTTAAAGACCAGAAGGAAAGAAGAGAGGAAGTTTGTTGATTTTGAGCTAGAAATTACCACAATAGTAATCTGATGCAAATCTACAATGGGAGATCTTAAGAAGGTCAGCAGAGAACAGAAAAGTAGAAAGAATGACTACTTTCCCATCAAAAATATTGTCTGAGTGGGAATAGTATTTGAGAAAGGACCACATAGGAAGGAAAATATTGTAGAATTCTGCTGGTGTTAAATTAATGAATTTCTGTGAATACTGTCTTCAAAAAGACATTTTTTCTCAAACAAAGGTTCTAAAACTTATACTCATACCTGTGACAAAGCTCCTGTTGCCTCCACCTTTAAATAACTGCAGAATATCAAAGGTGAAGTCGGTTTAAGAATCTGTTATCCCTTTGCCCTGAAAGCCCTCAGTTTCCTTTCCATACGCATCTCATCCAACCTGGCCTGAGTTTCTTTCTCAGCATGAGGGAAGTGACCCACATGAGCCTTTGTGTGACTTCTGGAGCACTGAGGAACAGACAGCACTGAGAGAACACCAGAGCCCTGCTGCAGCAGTTTTAGAGAAAACATGTTGAACCCTGTGGCCAGCGTGTAGTTTGGTGCAAGGTGCCAAATACGTGGAGGGTTGAACCTGCCTACCTAAAATTGCAATGAGGACAGTTTGCAAAACAGGGGTAGGGGCTCATACCCAACTAGGGCAATCTGGTGATTTGTCTACCACTCTGTCAAATAGGCATTAATTAGAAAAATCAGACAAATAAAGACTCACTTAGATCCAGTGGCTTGGCCTGCTAAAGACACCTTAATACTCTTTGCAGAAGTCCCCTGCACAAAATTATTTAGAAAATGTTTCCTACCTGCTCCCTGTTTCATCTTTGAACTCCAGCTGACATCATCCCAATGGCACAAAACTTTAGGGTTCTGACATACAACAAAGGATCTTTACGTTACAACATCTTACAGCCAAACTTGTGGGTTTACCTGGAATCCTGCATGTGATTCCCAGCCCTACACATGGTAAACATTCTTACTACACAGAGGCCTCTGTGTGTCCATTCATTCAGACACACCATCAGTGTCCACTCTGGGGCTCTTGCCAACCTCTGTGTGTGTGTGTGGTTTCTCATCACGTGTGTTTTCACTGAAAGAGTAAAGTGAGGAAGAATGGGCCTTTCCATTTCTAGGAAGGCACTAAACTATCATGTTGTATATGGATCTGGAAAAAGGAAGTGCTCCCATTTGGAGAATTTAGGTGCTCTGAAGAGAATCACCTCTTCATGCTGGCACAATTTAATTTATCTGTTTACTGGATATTGCCCCATTAAACCACTTGTAGCATGGCCGAGGTTAGGCTATATAAGGCTTAATTGCACTCCCTTATAAAACTTGGTAGAAAAACCCTTCGCACTTTTAGACTTTTCTTTTCAGGTTTATCAGTATCATATGTCCTTACATTACCTTGGGAGTTACGTTCTTCAAGGTCTTTTGCACAGTTCAGTCCCTTTGGTAAAACATTAGAGGAACTTTCTCACAACCTGGTGGGTTAGAGCCCAGAAATGGTCAGTCTGGTCTTCCATGAAGCAGTTCTGTGTGCTGCAGGGGTTGGCAGAAGACTTGTCAGAGATCATAACAGAGTCAGTGGGTCACACAGAGCCAGTGTGCCTGAGAGGACAGCACAAAAGCTGCCATCAGGTAGCACCCATATGCTGTAACAAAGAAAAATGGGACCAGTCTCAGCCTCAAGGCATTTCCAGAAGGAGGTGAGGTGATGCCTGCTAACAGTGCTTTTGATACAGGAGATCTTAAAATTAGTTATTTTAAAAGTGTAATTTTTGATATTTGAAGCCAGCAGGTTCTTTTGGCACAGAGGAGCCTCATCATTGCACTTTTGATGTGATTAAAATTTGCCACCACAGTTCTAGGGAGAGTCCTTGGGCTATTTGCTTCATAGCTGGAGTTTGGAGCCAAAATACTTACTGTAACCTGAGATTTAAAGGTTTTGCATGTTATTAAGAAAGCAAGCTGCAGCCTGCCCTCTTCCCCATCCTTTCTTCAGGGTGGCTAAAGTACTGCAAATACAACACAGGCACACTGCCTTTTAGCTGACTTCACAAAAACATACCTACAATAGTGTAATTTTTATGTCAGTAACACACATGAAAAGAATGTGTGAAGCCCATGAAAGTATGTAAAGACTCATGCTAGTTCTGTATTTAATGATAGTGAGATATGAGGCTGCCATATCACACTGAGGTGTGCAAAGTTCTGGCTCTCTGAGCCAGCCTTTAAGGAGAAGGCTGAAAAGCATTTGCCTCCTCTGTGCCATTTGTGTTGTCAGGAATGTGCTAAAACCAAATCCCTGTATACTGGTAGTGACAACTGGAGTAGTCCCAGTCTCCACAGGAGTGAGATGAAGGCATTCTGCTTTTTGTGGTCCCTGATAATGTGGAAGTCTGTTATGGATGGCTTGGATTTTTCTCAGGGACATAACTGGGAAGAGCCAGCTGATCCCTACACGTGAACTTCCATGTATGTTAGAACATTGGGAATTCTTTTGATTTACCTTAAATTTGAATTTTCTGGGGAGGAAAAGGATAAAGGTCCTGATATTATTTTATTTTTAATATGTAAGTGAAGTGTTTCAAGAAGTATTTTTCCCTGTAAGATAATGATTAACTCTCAGGGAGAGAGTTCTTCAGCTTAGAATATCTTTCCTTGGAATCAGTGCTTTTCCTCTGCTCTTACTCCTCCTTTGCAACCCCAGAAAATGAAGGCTGCTACGTTCCTGAAGGCTGCTCCAAAATAAACATCCAGCAATTGCCAACTTCTGCCTCAGCTGCATTCATGAGCCCCTTTAAACCACCAGTCCAATGCAGTAGGTGCTTATGAGAATATTATTCATCCACTGTCTGTGCTCCAGATATGGGGTTGGCTGTGAAGCAGGCAAGTTTCCAAAGCTGGGATGGCATTCCTGTTACCACCTTCCATGCCAGCTGTCTCAAGGAGTTGTTACAAGAGGTGCTAATCAGGTGCTTGAGAACAGCATTTGGTCCCTCCTTCCCCTTGCCATGCTCTGGACATCACTCTCGATGAGGAAAATGCTATCAGCGTATTAGGTCACCTTGGTGCTTCCTGTTTTCTTGACCAGTTCTCCTGTAGCTTGCTCTGCTGACTCTCAGGTCCCAGAGCACTGGGGTTACGGCTGTGTACAAAATAAAGGCAGAGAAATGAGTGGCTGCATCTCAAAAGTGTATGACTGGACATTTTGTTTTGCAAGGCTGGTGAGACAGCATGAATCATACTGTTCCTCCCACAGAGAAATCCCCTTCTGTTAGAGTTATGCCTTGCATACCTAATTGCTTAGTAACTGGCACAAAGAAACTTCTCTGCAAAACTGGGGAAAACCGTATTTCCCAAGTGGCCAAATGCCACTGTCCTCAGCTTTGGTTGAATACTGACATCTCAGATATTGACACTGTAATAATCATTATGAGAAATGCCAGTGGAAAATGATTGGATGCAAAAAGTGCAATTACCTCTCCCTTAGAAACCCAAGAATAACTGGGATGTCCTTTAATATTTTGGTTACTTCACATGCTTATATGCGAACCTTGCTGGGAGAACGGCAGCAGCATAACAAAAGCAGAAGAGCTTGTGGGATTATTCAAATCCACCTGCTGCTCCTTATGGGCTTGTTTGACCAGAGGGGCTCAGCACAGCTCCACTGGGGCTCATGCCTGACATTCACATCTATTTTTGCAGGTGAGTGAAGGTTTTCTGAAGCAGTCCAGGCGCTGGGAGGATCAGAGTCCTCACGTCCCCAGAGTGGGTTGAGGGTGCCCAAAATGAGCACCATTTTGTTTATTGCCTGGTGGAGGCTTTCCAGACTCCACATGCCACTGGTCACATGTGAAACCCTGGTATGGGTCATCACTTTGGGCAAATGCCTGGCTGGGAACAGGACAGTGGGAACTGAGGAGAAGTAAGTGGTATCAGATGGGTGGGCAGCCAGGAGCTGCCAGCCACTTTGTCCATGACTCATATGCGTGTGCTGCAGGACACAGCAGAAGTCTCAGGTGCTGATTAGCAGCACAATATGGGATAAAGAATGAAATTCTGGCAGCATGTGGGAGAGACTTAGGCTGTGAGGAGGTGGGAAGACCTGTCTCGGGAAGATTTCTTGTATGCAAGCTACTACAATGGGAAACTGCCACTCTTTCTCTTGTGTGTCTGGGAATACAGGGGCTGTGAGTCCTGTAGTTCAAGTTTACAAGTTTAAAACACTGAATTTAATGCATTTTCATGGGGCAAGTCTTGCCCAGCAACTTCCAGGATGGCTTAACTGGGCCCAAGGCACTCATGAAGAACAGGAGGAGTATTTCCAACAGCTCCTTGAAGGCAGGTAAAGGAGTGAGCTTGGTGTGGCCACAGCCTCAGGTACTGAACATGCTGGGGCTGCATGGGGACCGGTGGGGAGGGTGGCTGGTGAGGATGGCTGGTGAGGATGCTGGACATGTCTGTCCAGACTCTGTGAATTTTCTTTCCCTGGCCCCCAGTGCTGGGTCTGTTCTGCCACTGCCATTCTGGCTCGCTGCCAGCCCACCTCCCTGTGCCCACCACTGCCAGCAGCACCCTCCAGCTATGCCGTTTATTTTGGAGCCCCGGAGCAATTCCCTCCGCCCTCCGCCCCCCCCCTCCGTTTACAGCATCTCAGCCGCTTCCAGCTTGCGATAGCGCAGTGGCCGCCAGGTGACCCTGGCTTAGTGTAAATATTTTGCTTTCACTGGAAGGAAATGTGACATACGTTTGGGGTGGAAGTTATCCAGGGGCTGTGGCCTCGGGAGCTGAACTGCTGGGAAGCCCCTGCCGCAGTGCTCTCGAGGTACCAGCACTGTCAAACACATTAGACACGGGGATTGTGCACCAGCAAGGGGCCAGATTTGCTTCTCAGTGACGCTGCAAGGGCAGCCGGGGGTCAGTGCGGAGTGAGGGTGTCCTTGCTAACCAGGAACAGCACAGTGAGGCACAGCATGGCTTGTCTGCCCTGGCACACCTCCCCACGGGCAGCTGAGCACTGGTAGGAAAGAAGGTCATGGCAGAGAGAGATGGGCAGAGGCACTTTCCAAACATCCATGTGAGTTTGGAGCAAAGATGCCATTAAAAATATCACTACATGATGATTTGTGTTTCTTAAACTATATGGCCATGTAAGCAACCATGGGTAATGTGGCAGGTCCCAGTCTCGTGCTCATGGGCTTTGTTCTGCACTGAGGACAGTCCAGTTTAAGGCCTGGATGGGTTTAAAAGCTGCCTGCAGCTGAGGGATATTTGCTGATGGTGATACTTGTGATCACTTGCCTCAGCCTGACTGTAGATATGCTAAAAAGGAATAGTAATACAGTGCTTAAAGGCATATTGTACCAAGTAGCTAGTGTCACATTTTACATCTGATAAATATTAATTAATGATATTTCAAAGTACAAAAGGTGCTGGGAACTCATGCATTGGCTGGAGAGACATAGATCTCCCATATTTAACCATAAGCTTGCTGAATTATGCATTTGACTTGGCATAGCTGGTTACCCTGGAGTGGTGTCTGCTTCTCTGGCATCCCTCCCTGTCATACTGGGGTACCAACTTCTCACAGGACAGCCTAGCAGCCTCCCCAGGGAATCAAAGAGTCAGATTATCCAGAATGGGCAAGCTGCACCAAGTCAAGGGTTTGGTTTTGGTAAGTATCCAGAAATTAAGGCTCTAACTTGTTGAGGTTTTAGGCCTTGCCTAGGCCCCGTCCTTATCAACTGCTGTGAGCTTAATTACCAACCTTTGTTTCTCCAGACAGTCAAATGTGTTATGGAGAAAATGCATGTGTGTTCGATTCACTTGTGAAAGGCTTGGCAGTAGATAATTTAAAGTCAAATTACAGTCTGCCATTAAAACAAAGCCAGAAAGTTCCATTTCACAGGACAATGCTCCTCATGCACTAAAATAAAAGCTGAAACAACTGCATGGTAATGCTCAACCAGTTCAAAAAACCCCTAGGGAGGTTCATTGACTTTTTAGGAAGATCCCCAGTGAATATTAAAGAGACCCTGACATTCTTAGCATCGCTGCCTGTGATCAGCACTTCACTGCCCACTACATGGAGAGACATTTAAACAGCTCTTGCAGCACCCACTGACACCATCATACTGACTCCTGCCTGGGAGACCTTAGAAATGAGTCATAGAGGGGGATTATCCTGGTCCTTAGAACACACTGCCAGTGTGCTTAGCTCAAGAGCAGTGGAGAAGGAAGGGAAGGAAATGAAATAAAAAATTTCAGAATTGGAAATTTTCATAGTGTCATTTCATAATTAGAAATGAACACATACATATACACACACGTTGTTGTACATACATATGTAGTTGTATGCATACAACTACATATACGTGCAGGCCAAAGAAAGCACTAGGAAGCTGTTGTAACCAAAGCAGGGGCCACACAATCCTAAGTAGGACGTCCTGTTCATTGTAGAACATAATGTAGCTCATGGAAGCTCAAGGATGAAGCAATAAAAGTTGTGTACTAGCCAGTTCAAGGTTACACAAAAACATTAAGCTCCCTCTTGTTTGGAAGACACTGAAATGCAATACATGAACAAGAGAGAAGTAATGTCTTTAACTCTTAAAAAACAATAGCTGTTTTACTCTGTAGGGATCTATGGGATCCTCACTCTGAGGAAGATAAAAGACCTCCATTTTCCCAGTGGGAAGGAAGGAATCATTTTAGGTGGAAGAAATATGCATGTGATATTCCTCATGTGGTAAATGAAGTGTAGGCTGGCAAGTCCATGGGCTGCTCACCATCTCTATTTAACATTCAGAGCTGTGCTGTGGCTCTGAGCGCTGAGGCTCACTGGGACATCACGGGGGCCACACCTTAGCGTGGGTCAGGCTGCTCTTACATCTCTATTTTCAGACTTAGAACTGAAAGTCACGCCAAAGCTCTTGCCTCAGGACTTCAGCTGACCTCCTAGCTCTTTGGAATCACCACCAGCAGCAGGTTAGCCACCGCCAGCACCCTGAAAGGCACTTCAGTGCTTGTGTGAAACAGGAGAGTTATGGAGAGGGATTTTTGGCTACTGCAGCCCTCGGGTGTGCTGTGCTATGTAGTGCACTTGCAGTAAGCTGCTGCTTCTCCCGAGAGCCAGAAGAAAAGGGTCCTGGCATCACAAGGCTGAGAGACAGTCTGTGCCAGGCCAGCAAGGTGCCAGTCCATGAACTCACTGCCACTATGGATATGGAATGCTGGGAAAGGGCAAAGGAGCTCCCAGCCATTACAGACAGGCTCAGTTTCCTGCCTGGATGATGACAGACCAGTCTCCCATCACAGACTCTGTTTAACAACAGATTAACTGAATTCTTTTGAGCTTTTCTTGTGCTGAAAGGACCTGTCCTAAAGCAGCTGAAAAGACAGCCCACGTATCCAATACTAGCAGCTCTTTTTGATCCGCTTTTCCTTTGACATTGCCTGGGGTACCCTTCCCCCACAGCCCTGCAATGTAAATTCACTTTTTAATGCAGTTGGCTCAGATTTGTGAGGAGCGTAAAGTGCCAGCCACCTAAAAGGCCGGTCAGAAGAGTTGCCATCTAAAAGACCAGCTGGCAGAGAAGAGATTTACCCTGACAAAAAAAGGTGTTGAGACTAGTTTGATTATTTTGGGGGTGGAGGATGAGGGGAGGTGGTAGTCTTGGCACAAAGAGTGAGCTCTGGACCCAGTAGAAACAGCTAATTCAGCCAAGCACCAAAACTGGTGCCAGCTCTAGATAAACTTTGGTGCTCCACTTGCAGTTTTTATCCAGGCTTGTCCCAGTCAGCACCAGGAACTGCCGACGGGTGCATCTCATCAATAAAAACAGGCTAGAAGAGACTTGTGCTATGTTTCCTGTGTGTTTGCCTTGAACAAGCATAGATCTCACACCCAGAGCCCCACTTAGTTGTGCCAGTTCCAAGAGCTGGCTTGGTATTTACACCATCCTAAATGGGAGCTGGGCAGCCACCAAGCAGCCTTGAGCAGCAGGAGGAAACCTCTCTCGCCTGTTCACAAGCATTCACATCTGGGGCTTTGACTCATTACAGGTGGTGCAGTGGGGTGTGTGAGGAATGTGCTGTCCTCCGAATTGCAGCTCTGGATGCAGCTTTCAGTGGTCACAGCCATCTCTGTGTAAACACCATGGTTCACTCTCCAAGCACAAAGCTGTCCCATAGAGAGACGTGTATTTCAAGAAGAGGAGGAAGATACATGGGGTATGTGTTTCTGAGCTAGAAGACATGAAAAATTATGCCCAACAAGAAAACACAGCTGAGAGGTAGCTGGGAGGGCTCTGTCCTTCCAATCTCTGTGTCTATCAACAGAAGAGGTGCTTGAAAATTGCACCCATCATTTTCTTTTGCAGAGTAATAAGCAAATAGGTTTTAGCCCATCGCCTGCAGGAAAATGGTTTTGTAATGGAAGGAGCACTCTGAACTAAATCAACAAACGAGAATGGCTGTGTTTGTTTTTCCATGTACTGGAGGTGAGGGCTCAACCAGGCTGGGGTTTCTTTCACATCCTCTCCACTTGACACAGGGCAGGGGACAGGCACAGACACAAGCAGAGCTGCACACCTACGTGGAGGGAGCACTGGAACAACAAAACAGTTGGTCTCTGGCTTCCCCCCACACATGCCATGCCCTTCCCATCCGTGGAGTGGGAGATGTGGGTCTCTTGGCATGCCTGATGCTCTTCCTCTGGCTGTATTTTCGTGAATGTTTTAAGCCAGCACATGCCACTGACATGGGAGCTGTCTGAGTGTCTCATTGCTCCTGGCTACTTGCTTCCTCCCCTCAGCTCTTGTGCAATCACACCGAAGTGCATCAGTGAGTGCAGCTGGACCACAACCAACCAAGGATTACAAAAAGGATGCATTTTTTTTAATCCAGTGGTTCCCCACTCCAGTTCACTCACTTGCACAGGGAGCAAACCTCGTGTGCTTCTTTAGGCAGTGACTCTTGACTTATTGGGAGAGACATTAATGGACCTCTGGCCTGGGGCAAGGGATGACCCGGGAGGGGAGGGCCCTGCTGGCCCCAGGGCATCCCTGCCTGCCTGTGTGGGTGGCAGGAGAAAGCAGCAAGTAAGCTGAATTAATCAACCAGAAGTTTTGATACTGGTGGAAGTATCTAGTTCGCATGCATACATATGGTCATAGAACTGCACTTTACTTCAGCCAGTTTCACATGAGGCAGGTATTTTTGCTTATTGATTACGAATCTAGTACCATCAATGTAATCGTTTCCATGTTACATATGCTTTATTGGTATGCCTGAAGGACATGTACCCAGCACAGGCTAAGCATTAAGTTGGGAACAGAGAGTTACCTAGCCAGATAGAGGCATTTTTTTCCTCCCTTCAGCGGCATTCCAAAGACAGACAATTATTTGGAAGTATCTTGTATGCTTAATCAGTGCACAGGAAGCATTTGCAAAGGCAAGGGCAGCAGTGAGTGTATGCTTTAATCCTGTCTCAGACAGAGCATTCTCCTTATTCATATATTCCCAGCATTTGAACTGTTAGCTCAAAGGCAGGCCTACAGCTGGAATGAATAGCTTAAGATAGCCCTCTCCATGTCTAGGCCGCTGGATGCCCATATGGGCTTACATTTGTAATGTATATTTCCCATTGTCCCTCTTTGCTCCTAGAGAAAAAGGAGAGAGAGGTATTTCTGTGTGCTTCAGTGTGTCTTGTATGTGCCAGGCCAGGCAGTTCTGTGCCTGTTACAAGTGCTTGTAAGCACAGGCAGATATAGATGTGCCCATACAGACCCAGATGTGCCCAGACAGACCCACACTACTAGTCACGTTTACATCTGTCTATATGCATGCCTATTCTGCCATGCAATCAACATATACACAAGTTTGTTGAAACAAGCCAATTTTTTCTCTCTCCTAAATTGCCAAATGCTGGAAGCCGCAGGCTAGCTATTGTGGTTACCCTGATTCCCAGGTTTCTCCTCTGCAGTTGGCAAGTAAGCAGCACTGCAAGTTTCCTAACAACTGGGATGAAGTTTTGTGTAAATCACCTTCTAGGCGTTAGACTTTTCCCAGCAAAAGAGGGGGGTGGGTGTTTGGAGGAGGGAGAATTGCTCTCTTTGATGTGGGGATTAGTTCACATGTCAGCATTATCCCCCTTTTTTTAATATGCTGTGATTTATAGAAGGACGGCTATGAGAGATAGCCAAGGGGACACCCCACGTGGGACTGACAGACACCACCTCCCAGAAAATACCTACAACTAAAGCAGCTGGCATCAACAGAAAGACTCCAACTGCAAAAAAATGAAAGCTTCATAAAAAAGCCCTCTTTTGCCTAACAAATGCTTTTTAAAAATTAGGACGTTCTTTACTGCTTATTGAGCAGAAACTGGTTTACCCAGCAGCAGAGGGGGAGTCTTTCTGCACATCGCCAATAAAGAAATTATAAATGCTTTTTTCCTTAAAAAAAAAAAATTGTTTTGTATTTTCCCCTTAGAGCACACATCACTAGTGAGAATGAATGTGGTTTCAAAAATGATTGTGCTCGCTTGAAACATACTTAGCAATGTAACTGTTCCAGTTTAGAGTTTCCACATTGTCCTGCATGAATATTTTATCAGTGCTTTAGAAAAACTTCACTTTTTGGTCAAAAGTTATATGGTTGTTCTGCAATCCAACCTTATGGATATAAGTGTTGAAGGAAACTTTCCTGATGTTTTTCATGGGAACTGGATAAGACTCTGACTTATTAGGCTAGAAGCCATATTCAGAATAGCTTTGCTTAGCATATCTGAATTATTTGGGCTTACTGCTTTGTATGGCTGAGGGGCTGGCAAAGGAGACAGTGATAGATGCAGTAAGAAATTTAACTAGCTTTTATAGTTTGTATCAGTATTTTTTCAAATTTCTGTCTGCTTTCGTCCTTTTCAGTTCCTAGTAATTTTATTTTTCCTGCTCTCTCGGAATGAAACTTTGAGACATTCTAGTAAAGCAAACTTTTATTTTGTGATTAAAAACACAGTTTAATTTTCAGACAGATCAGCTCTTTGAGCTGATTCCCTTTATAGTTGCTCTTGTGTTGAAGGCAGTGGGGTGACAAGGCTGTGGCAGCCCAGACTTTAGAGTGAGCTGCTGTAAAACTTTACCCTAAATCAGCAGTTTTATCATGTTTTTACCACAGAGATACCATGGGGTCTTCCTTGGGTGTTTCTTTAAGTTCTCTCCCACCCAGATACCCAAAGCCCTGCATTCACCCTTGACGCTGCTTCGCTTGTGCTCCTTCCAGCACAGCAGAGGCAGCTCAGCGACTGCCTGGGCACCTTACCTTGAGGGACAGACAAAAGCCAAACCACTTCTTTGCTGCTATGTTTCCAATGCTCTCCTGCAATTCCCCCCGCTATTCTTTTAAGCATAAAGAGGTTATTGTGTCACCCCCCGGCAACCCATGACTGCCACTGACAACCAAAGCGTGACGCACGACGGGACGTGCCCCACACAAGCAGGCTTTGTACCCGGGGCAGTGCAGTAAAGTGGCCACGTTCAAGTGTGGCCTCACAGTGTGACTTCTCCCACCCCAGCCGGGGCTGCTCCGTGTGCTCTGACCCAAATGCTAATCGAACTGCTTAAACCCGCAGTGGAAGCACACACAAAAGCTCCTCTGGCATCTCCCCAAGCGCAGCGCCCTGGCCCAGGGCTCCTGTGGAGGTATGCTGCAGCAGCACGCTGGAAAAGCTGGGCCTGGCTCTGCAGAGCAGCATGGAGAGAGGTGCAGGTTTGGCTCTGAGGTCCCTGTGCATGCCCCACCTCGGCTTGCTACTCCTCTTTTGTGCCACTGCAATCACAAGCCTTCTCAGAAACGTGCATGGAATGATGTGTTAGGTGCACGTGCACCCTCTCCTCACGAACAGGTAACAGCAGAGTAATTCAGAGCGATGCTTCCCTTCACCCCAGCTCGATGTGGGGCTGGGGATGGTGTGTGGAGAGAGAAGGGTGACATGGTGCACTGGAAATGATAACGGTTTTCACAGCCTGGGAAATACACTGCATATGTTTCTGGCAAACGAGTGTATTTAAGAGACCTGGCACACGCTGCGCTACTTATTCTTTGCAAACGGCCCACTGGAGGCAAAAATCAAAACCATTTCCTGCTTATTTGTTCAAATTGTCAAAATATTTGACTGAATGAATGTCAAGCAGTATCCTGAAGACAATACTTCATAGAAGGAAAGACAATTTGGAGATCGCTGTGTTCCCTTACTTCACTGCACTTTCCACAAAATGGAAAATCCTCCTTGTTGGTCTCCCTGTTGTGTGGCAGGGTGGACAATGCCTGATTACAGCCACAGACATCACTGACTTACACTTTTTTCTACACACATTAGTATTTGGATGCTCAGACCTGTCTCCATTATCACTGGTAGCTTGAATCTTTCCCAAAGGGTTAAATAAATTTTTCCTTTAATAAGGAGACAGCACCAGCTGATTAAACCCCAGTATTTATGCATGTATTTTGCTAATGCTTTTGAGTGAGAAAAGTAATTCCTATATTACTCAGGCATGCTCTCATCTGGGAGAAGCAGGATTTCTCAACTCCCATTTGGATTAAGTTGGGAATATACAATTGAAGAAAAGTTTGTTAAATGCCATATATACTGAGAAGTTAGACAAACCTTTTCAGCAGTTATGTTTGAGTGTAACTGAGATGCAAACTCTGATTTTGTGATTTTGATGGCTTACAGTAAGAATTAAACAATGTAATATAAAATAAAGCAATAATCAAACAGCCAGTCAGGCAAGCAGGACAAGCTTACACTACACATTTGAAAATTATGAAAAAACAGAGAATTTGAAAAACACTGTCAGTTTGGGAGCTTTGGGTTGTTTTTGAAAGTTATGTTGATAACGATAGGGCTTAAATCAGAACAATATAAACAGACTGCAACTTAAAACTTTACCTGGTATTTTCACTTAAACCCACAAAAATGTAAGTATAGGCCGGAGTTCATAACAAGGTGGAGCCTTCCCATTAAAAAAAACAAAACAAACCCCCCCCCCCCACAAAAAAAAAAAAAACAACCCAAAAAAACAACCAAACCAAAACTGAAATCAAATGCTCAGCTTGATTATCCAACTGTTTGGCTCAAAGGTGCAACTGGCTTGTCTTTCTGTGGTCTGTATGAAACCCAGAAGAACAGTGGGCCCTGACACAACTCCCATGCTTCCAAAAGCTGAGCATGAATCATACACTGCCCTGTGTGAAATCCTACATGAAAACATCAGGTGGAGAACAACAACTCTTCCTGCAGGAGATACCTGCCCTCCCTCACGTAACACTGATAGCAGGAAATGACTGTAACTGCTGATATATCGGAAACAGCCCTTGAATATTTCTGCCTTTCATCCACATTTAATAAAAGATCACTTCAATTTGAGATTCTCCAAAAGCATGTGTTTTTTTCTGATATGTCATATATAAGGGTGATACAAAAGTAAATATGTTACCACTTTCACAAGTTGTATGAGGAACTAAATACCTGCCTCATCTAGAATTTGGTAATGGAAGGGCTGTATTTTCTTTTAGACTCCCTAGTAACAGACTTATTGTCAATGTCCAGTGAAGGTTAAAATTCTCTAGACCACAGCTGTGTACCTTGTATGCAGGCTTTGAGAAGTGATTTCCATACCTGCTGAAGCAGTTAACCATTAGTGCAGCAGAGCACTAATAGATAGAGCAAGTGAGGCAACCACAATGTGCCTTTGGTTGGAAAACAGCTTCAGGTCCAAATGGCAGCCTTGTCTGACATGCACCTAGTTCCACTGCTTGTATTTACAGCTCGGGAGAGGGCTCAAAGACTTTGGAAATGCTGCAGCTAAATAACCACCTTCTTAGCACCCTGCTCAGTGCAAAGCTTCCCTTGCACTTGATTAGGAAAATACTGCAGGGGATTCACAGGAACAGGGGCTGGGGTTAGGAGAAAGCACTAAACCTTTGCGTGTAACTTTTCATGTGACTGGGCTGGCAGGCCAGTGACTGTGGGCTCCATTGGCAGGCAGTGGCTTGTGGAGACCTGGGAATTATTATATAGGATTGGGAGAGAATGCCAGCAATGCATACAGAGCCCAGGGGGGAGGATGAAAGGCAAACACTATGTAACGAATGAATTCAGAAATACGCATGCAATTTCTGAATGACTTCTTTCCCATCGCTGAACCTGCACACCAGCTTCTACAGCCACCAGCGAAAGCAGTGTGTCCCATGGCTGAGAAGATCCGTGCCAACCCCCTTGGCTCTGCCAGCCCAGGTGCTGCTCCCCAGCACCTGCTGCTGCATGGGTGCAGGCCACCTATGCTGTCAGCAGCAGAGGAGCACGGTGTTGCTGTGCCATGAGCGAAGGTCCTTGCCAAGACACCAGTGAGCCCCTGAACGCAGCTGCCCTCAGGGGGAAAGTGGGGTGTAGCTCTTCTGGATGTGGCAGCTCCCACTGGTGGTGGCAATGCTGTGGGGCCGTAGAGAAACCCATAGCTGAGGGCAAGGGGGAAAAATTCAGTGTTGCTGCTTCAGCAATCTGGACCAAGCGGTGCCAGAACAGCCAATTGGCTGGGGGCAGAGCTCAGCTGTGCCACTCCATTGTCACCGTGGTGGCTGGGGGCCCACCTGTCTTGCGGCTGGCCTTCCCAGGTGGCTGCAGTCAGATGGGGTGGCGGGCACGGGCTTTGAAAGTGCACTTAGGAACAGTAACTTGCTGCTTCCCCACAGTGCATAATTTTGGAAAGATGGGAGGAGGGCCATCTAGAAATGGTGTCCCTGCAGCTCCTCACTTGGCATGGTAGAACCATCTTTTATTATCCTTTGGGGCTACAGCTGAAAACAAAAAATGCTTTCATTTCAGTTTGGCAGCAGCTCTGGTTGTGTGTGCTCTGGCTGCTTCCTTAATTACAGTGGTTGTTGACAACTTCTGATAGAGACCCTCTCTTTGAGCAGTCCCCCCACTCCCCCACTTTTTTTGCAGTCTGAACACATAGCAAACTGGGACATTCTGTAAAAATAAGCTCACTGTAACTCAGTGATTCCCATGCCACAGTTATACTCTCTTCTGTCCTCTCAGTTTGTGCTGCTGCTGTTTATTTCCTCTTTCTGGCTATAAGACATTTTATTTATTAGTGCTAGATTTCCTGTTGCCTGCAGCTGCCTGCTCTTTACTCTCCCCAGTGTGTTTTGCCACTGGAGGCTGTCTGTAGGTTTGTTGTCCCACTGACTTGGTGGGGACGAGGTACTCTTGTCAAGTTTGATTGGTGGTTGTATTAAAACAACACTTGACAAAGAGGAGGCTTGCAAGGCAGCCTGGGCATACAAACACACCCCCACCCCCCTTCCCAATAAACCAAAGGTTGGCATGGTAAGGTCTCAGAGGCAGAGGAGGGGTCCCTTTTTATGACTTACTGATGCAGGGAGGAACACCTCTTGTTTTGCTTGCACACACTGCACCACACAGGGGAAGTCGGCTCTTGGCCTGCATACGTCCACAGGTCTGACTGACAACGGGTTAGAAGTTTGCAATTATTTATATTTCAGACTGTGAGCCACATCATGGCAGAAACATCATGCCGACTTTACACATGTGAGGTTCATGAATGACTTCCCTGATCTTCTGTGGGCATTCAATATCCTTGTAGTAAACAGAAAAATTGGTTATAAAGAAAGTGAGATCATGAAGTGGAAAAAATGTTTTGCTGCTTTGAACATGACTTCCCTGCTGGAAGGAAGAAGGCAGCAAAAGCTCTTCACATCTACACTGGGGGGAAGTGCTTCATCTAAATTCTCTGTTGTCCAATAGCTATCTGGTATTATTTCAAATGGCAGACAATAAGGTTGAAGCAGCACCTAATGGTGATATTCTTTCTTTTGTGTTTTATGTGTAAGGTGCTGCCCTAATTTTATAATCTCTTTCTGTTTGGAAGGGATTTGGGGCCCAAAACCTGAGTAATGAGGGTTAGGGGTGAAGTGAACCCCATGGCATGGAGGTGTGTTTTACAGCAGTGCAGCCATGTTCCTGTCAGGATGTGATCCTTTCAGCTGTTGCCCATGGTGGGCAGTTGCTGGCAGAGAAGCTCTGCAGGTGCAGCACCATTTGACACTTCTTCCTTTGTCAGATGTTTGAGAGTTGCCCATGACCATTAAATAGGGAACGGTCCTCTGACATCTTCCAGGTAAAATGGAAATGGGAGATCCTGAGCATTTGAATTATGAAAGATCCCAGTGTGTTACCTGCAAGCCAGTGTTTTAACCCCAGTGTCCTGGCCGAATTCCAGCTCTGCTAATTACATCCTGCCTATGTGAAAATTCCCCTGCATTTGTACACTGCTTTCTTCCTCACTTGTTTTCAGCAGCTGTGTGGAGTTGCCAGGTGCGGCAAAGCGCTTGCCATGTTCCACCTCAGGCCTGGCTGCCTTTCAGCAGAGAATGAAATGAGCACTGTGCACAGCACTTGCACTGAATTTGCATCCTCTGCAGGGAAGAGTGCTAGAGAAGCAGCCTACCCAAGGACCAGTGCTGGAGCCTTGTCACAAAAGGTAACAGCGTTAAGAGGCCAAATGTTCTAGTGCTGTGGTATGTCATAAGGTCACAGGAGAGACAGGAGGACTGATTTTCCTCCCAGTATCTCTCATTTGCAAGGGCTGGAATAGCTGGTACATGGTGATCTGGTTTTGGTAGCTGACTGACTTCAGGTTTGTTTGCACAGTGGAAGAAGCTCTCAGTCTTTCTTACACTGGTCACTGTCAATATACAGCCAGCTTTGCATGTCTGGTTATCTCTCAGTGTGAACAAGGGCAGCTAAGGGGAAAATAACTTTAAATCTATAGATTTGTTTCTTTCTCTTCCACTTCATGACTCACGTGCCTATTGCTTTTTGCTTTTTTTCCCTGCTGGGAACAACTCTCTTCAGTTGACCATTAATTCCTCTGGTAAAAATCTCACTCATACCACTGGAGAAGAACTGGCTGATGGATTATCCCTCTCTTCTGAAGAGGTGAAAGAGTTGCTGTAGTTACAGGATGTAGTTACAGGATGCTAATAAGAAGCAGTAAGAAATACGTATCACATAGAGAAGGGTAATGGAACTACATACATTCAATACAGGAGTGACTTATTGGTTCATCTGTCCAATTTTCTTGTCAGCCAAGCTCTCTTGTTGATTATGGCATTTTTACCACAGTTCTGCCTGAATATTATATGGAAGTACATACAAACATGTTTGAGGTTGCTCCCAACAGAACACCAACTCCACTGGCAGCAGTGGAGGCAGAACACGCCCAAGGCAGACAGAGCAATGACTTGATTTTCCTTTTTCCCCATTTCACATTCCTCTTTGATCTTTTCAACATCTCAATTTCGTGGGACAGCAAGTTGTGAGCAAGGGGGAAAACCCAAGGTGGTCTCAAGGTGTGATGCCAGCATGTTTTCACTATATGCTAGGAAAGGAAATACAGCAAGGCTTGGAAAGGGAGGGAATGTGTGTTGTTTGTGGTGACTCAAAGACCCAAGTTCTCTAACCACAGTGCCCCTGTCACTTCAGCAAAGCACAACTATTTTGGACTCGTTAGCCCTGTCTTTAAACTGTACTTGCTTCATGGGGGATGAGAAGAAGGGGATTAAGCTTTAATTCACTAATGTTTGTAAAACATTTCAGAACTTGATGGAAATTTCCCAGGTAATGCAGAGAGCATTGAAAAGCTTATCTCCCTCTCAAACTGCAAATGGCTCTGCAATATGAGAGAAATGAGTGAAAACACTGCTTGCATTCTGGTGTTTATAATAATGAAACCCTCTAGCTTCCTCTCTCAATCCTTCCATTTTTTTTTTAAATAGGGAGAGACAGCAATGAGAAATTTTAGTCTAAACAGAGTGCAGTTGCTCCCTGGAGACTTGAATGCAGCTCAGTGGAATTTTCCCTGCCTTCTGTCTTTTGTACTTCTTAAAGGTCCTGGAACCAGGCATGTGACTATAAGAGCAAAAAACACTTCTCTGTCTGAGTGCTCTACCAAATATTTACAAGATACTCAGATAAAATGGCTACAAGCAAGTTCAGCAGGGTTTGAGTGGCCGGTAGTGCAGCACTGTCAAGAAGAAAATCTAAATCTTAGCTAAAACAAAATTAAAATTACATGTTACAAAGATCTCTTCAAAGCACAAAACTGGTAACATCGAAGCTGGAAAATTGCTCTTCCCCGGGGTGAAATGTATTACTTTCAGAAGTATCTTATTGAAATGCAGCAGCTTCCTTGTTGTGATGGAGACTGCCTTGTTAAAGGAGAGCCCAAAGCTGTGTGAGCAGGCGTGCAAGCAGATAGCTGCAGAGATGCCCTCTCCATGCCAAACTGGCTGGGAGCGATGCAACATCATTGTCAGTGGAAGTCTCTGGCACTGCCACACTTAAGGGTTTGCAGAACTCTTCAGTAGGGGCCATGTGCTCCCAGGAACTGTCTCATCACCCCCAGACTGCCCAGCAAACAGCAGATGGCAACCTGCCTGCCTGGCTGCTCCAGGTGGCCTCACTTCAGCTGGTTTCCTTGATGGGTTACCTACAGCTATTTCGGCAGTACTCCAGACCTCTCACATTTCTGTACAGGTTACTCTGCTTTTCAAGAAGGTGCTCAGGGAGGCTTTCCCTGTTATGGCAGAGGACAGAACCAGCCAGGTTCTCTGGCCAGTGGTGTGTGCAGTGGCAGCTGGCATTAACAGAACCCATGGCTTTCCTGTAGGCTTGAGAGCCAGGAACAACCAAACCCTGATCACAGCACAGCCAGTGATGCTTTTAGCAGCCTTGAGCAAGTCATACATTCTCTAAGTCTGTAAGGTGAATAAATAGATGTGTGGTTTGCAGTCATGTTGTGAATACTTCAAAAGTGCTTTGAAGACAGAGAAAGCTGAGCAGCTGTAATACACGTCGATCTTCCCACCATTTGGATTGCTACCTGTTCTCCTAACATTCGGAACAGTCAGAGCCCAGCTATTTGTAACTCTTACATCATCTCTGATGATTTCCAAGTGAGTTACAAGAATAAATACTTACTGTACTATTGCTTCGTAATCAAGCCGCTGAGTGGGCTTATCATTCTCTTAAAAAAAAAAGAAGTGAACATTTCACTGTGTTTTGGGCTGTGGACACTCCTGTGCTTGGCCATTGGTTCCTCCAAACTGATGAGGTGGTGAGGTGAATTAGGAAGGCATATGTGGTCTACGGTTCTTCTGTACCATGTATATTGTTCAGAGGCTTGTGTTATTAAGTCACTTAAATTAACCTAAACAAAAGAAAGGTTTTTCATAAGTTCAGAGTTAAGTATGGCCCCACACAAAGAAAGAACAGCACTTGGTTTTAAAGTTAGTCTTTGAAGAGACGAAAGAAGAAGAATGCTCACTCTGTGCTTCACCAGATTTTTGAAAACCAATGTCATCATTCATTCCAGTCTTTGGGGAGGTTTCATTTGTCCTTTCTATAGATTTGATGTATTTCTTGAAGTCTCACCAGTAGTGCTGGGTAAAGCAGCATCATGTAAAGTATCTTTCAAGGCAGTGTTCCTCACTCGTATGGGCTGCAGGGCAGGATTGGTTCCTTCCCAGACTAAATTTGTTTGATCCTTTCGGTCTGAAACACACAATAAAGACAAGACACCTCAATCACAATATTTCTGAATGAGATCGCAAAGTTGCCATTTCCTCCAGCAAACAACCACTTGGAAACCCATTTAATACACAAAGCAAATCAAGGTAATAAGTTCACTATGAACTAATTTTACAGATTTGCTGAAAATGGATTGGTGTGCATGTAATGATCTCTTTTTTCTCCCTGTCTGGTTGTTCTTCTAATTACCAGTGTCCAACCTCTCCTCATTCTGGCTGGCAAATTTTCTGATGTGCTCTGGAGCCAAACTTTAGACTAGTCAAGGCCCCTTCACCATTCTTTGACAGAGTTCTCCAAAGGCCAGCATGTATTTCCTGAGAATACTATACTTGCTAGGGTACTTTCCACCACTCTTGTTTTCCAATAAAACTGACTTTTGGTAGCCAGTACCTATGAAGAGAGAATGGGATATGCAAGAAGATGGACATTCTCTACTATAGCTCATGTTTGACAGTTCAAATACATTTTTTAGAGTTAAACAGAGCACAGCTTATAGGAATATGTTTTCTAACTAGTAGCAAATTGCCTTGGATTCAGAGAGAATATTATGGGTCCACTTTATAGGCTTTATTAATATGTAGGCTGAGATCAGAGCCTGCTTCCCAACCAGTATAAGCTGTTGCTCTTCTAGTCTTAGTCCTCTGTCAATGCCAGGCTGTAAAGTGCTTTGGGATGAAGCTCCCTTATGTAAATAAAGGATATTATATGACTGTAATTAGACACTTTATGTAGAAAACAGACTGTTGTTTGTGAGAGGAGATATTTAAAACCAAAATGAAAGCCTTCCTGAGCAACCTGCAAGCTGATGAACACAAGCTGAAGAAACACACACAGTTACCAGGATCAAAATAGCCAAGGTACTAATCATCAGTCAGACCACGTCATGTCCTCAGGTTTGCTGCTATTAACTGTGTTGCAAGGCATCCCAGGCCTATTCAAATGCGTATTTCTTTTCCAGTCTCTCCAGCTGACCCACTGAGACAAACTCCATCACAGCACAGAGAGCCCTCAGGTGCCTGAAGGACTCTGCAGAACAGCCAGATCATACTTGGGCTGATTCCTACCAAAGCTTTGAAGAAAGTCAATAAACCTGAAAGGAGGAAAGTGAAAGGCAGGATATTTTACAGTAACAAGCCATGATCAACAGAGGTGATATTGTAGAAGAAACACAAGGCTTATTACACAGGTTGTCAAAGTAAGCTGTGTCCCAGTTTTCTTCTTCCTCTTGACCCCTGTCTGTTAACTATATGAAAAGCAACTACACTGGAAAAGAATTGCCCATATAGCTGTCCTGGTATAACCATACTGACAATGATGATAACTCTCATTTCCCATATTCCTCCAGGGAAAGATGCTGCATTGACAAAAGCACCTCTAAGACTATTTAAAACATCTTTGGTATTTACTGCAAGGCATCTACAGCATTACCAAACTGTACTTAATGTTAATACAGAGCTGGTTTGACAATCCAAAAATGTACAAGAAGTCCTTCTGTGAATTTACTGGGAGAGAGTAAGTGAAGTTGTCTATACTCTGTCTAGCTTGGGAGAGGGCTGACAGGAAATGTATCTGAGAACTTATTTCAATAAGAAGGTAGGAAAGACTAAGCATGCAATTCTTTCCAAAGAAACAGCTCATAGTGAGCCTCTGAGAAGTCTATATTCTCATCCTATTAAAACAAACAAATAAGCAAAGAAACAAAAAAACAAATTCCCAAGCCCCACTCTCTAAGAAAGGGAACAGAAAATGCCACCTGTCTTCAAGAAGAATCCAGGCATTCCATAGTCATGATGTACTAGGCTTATGAACATTGTCATTCTTAGTGTATAAAAGATAACGAAAAATAGTTTTGCAGTATCATATTAGTCAACTATATTTATGAGCTTTAGATAACCCAGTAAATGTGCATTTTCAATATGCTGTCTCTTTCTCCTTACTTGTTTGCTTCTATTAAACCATGATGTTTAAAACAAATCACAGGAATCTTGGAAGTCTGTTAAACACCACTGCTTTTTGAACAATATTACTCAGGAATTCCAGGCCAAATGAGTCTCAGATTTTGTAAAGTGGATGACCATAGTTTTTAGACACGAGAATACCGTAGCATTTTTCTAGTTTTCAGTAAGATCTATTTTCTACCAAATAGAGTTTGTATAGGAAGCTATGTATGATACCACCCATCCATAATCACAAATTATAAAACATAACATATGTTTTTTTCCACACTGTTTTTCTAGAATAACTGCTGGTTACCAACAGGTATTGAACAGTTCCCATTGATTTTGGGTGGAATAGCAATACCTGTTGTATCTGCACCTGAAGCAGGCCTATGCACTACAGAAAAAATGCTTAGATTTCTACACAGGTTCTGATTCAATCTTTGGTTATCTCCTCCGAGTGATTCAGCTCAGAGAACTGGCCTGATTATTTCATTATAAGCAAGGACATGTAACCCTTTCATGGGGTTAGAAGCCCTTGAAAAGTTATTTGTACTGTATGTATGCAAATCAGCTTCAGTTTGAGGTAATCTGGGAGAAGTTTGAAGGGGATTTCCCTGCTTTATGTAATCATTGTTGCTCCTTAGCTTCCTCTGTTCACATAGCCAGAAGACATAGGCTTGATGATGCTGGTAGTTTCTCAAACTCAATTTGAAAGCAAAGGTAATGTGCTCAGTGACCTAAAGCAGTCTTGTAGCTTTTGGTAAATCCTCAGATGCTGGTGCAGTGACATGTGGAATGAAGTTGGCCTGAAGGAGCAGTAGGGGAATAACGTTATAGACTTCACTTGCTGGCATACTTTGACCATGGTCAGCAGCCAGGAGGATCTGTGTGCTATCCCTCAGCTCTAACTCTGGCCTACCCAGAGGCCTGATTTCTCAATTCTCAATCCATACAGAGTGATGCACCTCATCTGTGATGAGTGCTGTCAGTTCACTCTCCAGAGCATGGGGCACTTATGAGGCCCCTGCACACCATACTGCAAGCACACAGAATTGGCTGCCCTCACCTCCCCATGTGGAGGTGAGGAACAACACTCATCTTACCATCTGCTCAGGTGTCTCCAGTCCCACCACAGATACTCACTGAAATGACAGGCTGGACAGGTAGAAGCTTCAAGACAAGGAAGAGAAACCCTCTATCTCTCAAGCAGCCCACAGAGAGATCTGTGCTGCTCAGGCCACACTGCTTCTGACACCTGGGTAAGCCTGCTCAGGGCTTGGCTGAGTACGGCTCCCTACCCAGTGTAACATGTTGTACATGTTGTGGTGTTATTATTCCAGACTGGAAGATTTACAATTCAACAACTATCCAGATTCTGAGAAACACACTTAGTGAAAACCACTAAGCTAAGGGAAATACAACAGGTGAAGTAAGCATGGTGGCACTGAGGAGGAAGGAAATCTCCCTGCAGTGTGCTGATAAGCATGTGCTTGATATATACCGTGTTCAGTCTGCACAGTCCGCAACTGGGAAAACACAGGCTAGCTGAAGGAAGTTCAGCTCGGGGCCCTAGGGACTGAATTAGTCTGTTAAAATGCTTTGTTGGTTTTATTTATCACTACTTAATTAGGATGCTTGACCAACACACTGGAAAGATAGTAACTGTTAAATATTCAACAAGCTGACCTTTCAGTTACAATATTGCAATTCTGAATAAAGTTCATGGAAAGTTTGTCCTTCCTAGGTACTCCAACAAAGCCAAAGGGAACTAGACTGGGCCAAAAGAATGAAAAAGTAAGAAAAAAGTAGGGCAGTACTGTGGAGACCTGTTTAAAAATCCAAGTCTTGCTATGGGCTCATTGAATGATCTCAGGCAAGTTGCTTCCTGCCCTGTGCTTCAATTTTTTCCATCTGTAAAAAGAGTACAACAATGTTGATCTTCCTTGGAAATCGCTGAGATGAATGGCTAAAAAAGCAGTAATATATTATTAATTACTTATTATTTCTGAGGAAGAAAAAGCAAAAAGAAGAAGTCATCAACCTTTCAGGGTTTTCTCAATCCTCATAAAAATTAAAAATTGCAACAGAATGTGAATTTCACACAACCGAAACTTTTGGCAAATTACCTTTAAGAAGTAGTAGTGGGTACACAATTAAAAGAAAGTTTAGAGTGAGCAGACACTCAGGAAAATGCTCCAGATGGTGAAACGAGTTAGGCTGCAGAGCAGGCTCCCACAGGAAGCGGTGAAACCCCCATTGTTTGAGACATTTGAAACTGAATTCCTCCAAGTGCTGGTATATACAATACAAGAAATCATTCTTCACTGTCTCTAAGTATAGTGGAACTGTGATGACCTGAGAGAACTACACCTTCCATTTCTCCAATTTTAAGAGAGAAATGACTCTCTGACTGTGGAGAGCTGTAGACTCCTTTATCAACATAGTTCCTGAGGAACATCTGCTGGGAGTAACTACACTGTGTTTTTGCAGGAGATGGATTCATCGGCCTTAACAGATCTTTCACATTCCTAATTCTGATGTGTGAACTTTGGATGTCAAAGAGGGGAAAAAAGGTCCACCCAATTCTCTGAGAATTACAGTGTGTATCCTACTATATATTTCCTTTATTACAATCTAAAGAGAAATTGGGTGGCTTGATTTTTACAGGCAGAGGTTTGCAAAAGAAATACCATTATTTTATTGGGAAACAAATGAGCAGTCATTACATAAATGGCATTATAGACTCAGAACTAATGCTGAAATGTTAAATGCTTGGGTGAAACTCATCAAGATGGGAACTGACAGCAGCGTTCTGGAACACTGGGGTTTCTCCACACTCAAGATAATACTGCAAACATTTCCCAGTGCTGTTAATGCTAGTTCAGCTCCTCTGGAGGCAGCTCTGGAGGGCATCTGACTGCTTCTCTTGTTACCAGCCTAAAATCTTAAGACCATCTCTGAAATCCAAATGCAGTGCTTTGAGCCAGTTTTATTGATAGAACTTGGTAAGCTGGTTGGAGTGGGTAGAGCAAGAAAGCTGGGTAGAGCAAGAAAACTTTTTCAAAGAAGCTGGAATTAGAGTTTTAATACCTTCATTTCCTCTTGGACTCATACCTGCTGGTACACAGAAAATGCTGTGAATTGATTCAGTTGGCAGATGAGCACTAGTGATCTTGTTTTACTCTATTCACTTGGGCAGGACAGCTATGTAGTGCTCCTCATCCCTTCTCAGCTCCTTGGGTAGAAGAGCTGGTGCCAGGAGCAGTGGGATGTGCACCCCAGCATGCCTTGCCTGCTGCCTCCACCAAGGACGCCTGGCACTGCCTGCACTCCTCCCCGTTCCTGGCCACAGACTCAGCAATTTCCTCAGGAATGAATCACGAACAAAAAACCAAACAAGAGCTATTTAAGAAGGTTTCGTCTCCCTCCGGAACTGTCCTGAGCAGTATCATATTCCTGACAGTTTATTCTTCAAGAATTTAGTCATCTAATGTTACAGTGACTCATGTGGTGAACCTTCTGCCCATTTCCTGAAAAGAGTCTTGCGTGGTCCTCCATACCTCCTGCCATTTTCCTTGAGGGGCTCAGTTCTCACTTAATTTTCCTATAGTTCAGCTTTCCTTCAATTTTGGGGTGGAGGAAGAAGGCAAAAATATCTTGAGTGCATCCAAATTTACAGTGTAACCAGAAAGCAGTGTGGTGAAACATATGGAAGACAAAGATGAACACCGAACCAGAGAATCTCTTTTGGAAGTAGTTGCCTCTTGGCCTGAAATCTGGTTAGAAGAAAAGGAGCTGCTCTATAAAGTGCTGTGTGGTCTAATATGATCATGAATTTACCAGGGCTGTACCCTGTAAAATGAAAATGAGAAAGATTTGAGGGTTCTCTCAGATCATTGCTTGGTGAGGTGTGACTCACCCTGGGCAAATGCCACCGATGACAAGCACCCTGCCACAAAATATTGAATGAATTGTGCTGGATGGGAACCAAAGTAACCATTTTACATACTTGGGCCAATCTGAAAGAGACTTCTGTGCATTAAACAACTGCTTCCTTTCCCTGATGGAAGTTCAAAAGCTGCTCACAAACAGCTTGAAGGATACTTCAGCAAACTCTGATCTAAGTAGGGTTGTGCTATGCCTACAGCAGACAGCTGCCAGGCCATCAGTGATGCCCAGACCATCCCTTATAATGCATACAGAAGTGATACTGCTGCATGTATATATTACAGTTAAAAAGGGGACTAGGGGTTTAGTGTTCTTGTTAAAACATCCAGAAACAAGTGAGAGTGTGAGTGCATCAACTTCATTTCCAAAGTGTGAAACAGCTCATCAGCAGTGCCAACTCCTTCCGTGCCTAAGCTGACAGAGTAAGCATCCTGACTTACACTAACTCGCAGCAGAGAGTTAAGGAATTTTCAGATCTGGCAGAACCAACATGTCCAGTGTTCTCACAGGATGATTTCAGTATTTAATTATACCAGTGTAACTGGCACATATACTGGTGTGTATATATATATATATATATATATTTACACATGTCAGTACATATACACTGGCATGCATCAGAAGCCTGTTCCCTCTAAAGGGATGTAGTGCCAGGCCAAAGCTGGCCTGACATTCTTCTTTTTTTAAAAAAAGTAAACTTCTACAAGCTCTGATTCCAACAGAAATGTTTCCATGATTTATTTTAAGAAGAGAACATTCCCCTGCAGTGTTCACCGCAACCCAAACATTGCAGCACTGTGCAAGAGCATGAGAATCAGAGGAAACTTAAGAATCTATTTTCACTGCTTCAGAAGAGAAATAAAAGGAGTAAACAAACAGGAAAAGCAGTGACAAATTTTATTTTAGTGGTGGCTGTAGTGTTAGCTGCAATACAGCTAAGGAGAATAGACTTGAAGTGTGCAGGCATTTCAAGTGATTTCTGCAAGACATGATTAAGTGTGTGATGGGCACTTGCTGGAGCCATCTTCACTGTAAGAAAGGGATCTATTTTGCTTTGGTTCACCCTTCCTTCTCCTCACACCTTGCCTTTCACATCTGAGAAACTGAACAGCAGACTAGAAGAAATTGCCTCACTGCTTTCAAATCTAGAAAATAATTTGAAGCATGGGCAAGCTATGAAGACAACAAATTCCTCATTGGTGGGAGAGCATGTAGATACTTGAAGGTAATGGGAAGAGTCCTTCCTCTAAATATCTGGAGCCCTCTGTTCTACAGAAAGAGGCACCAGCCTTCAGTGCTACTGTTTGTTTCTTTGCTCAAATTTGGAAAAACCAGCAAGCATTAGGAGGAAAAAAAGGGGCATATGTTAAGAGAAATAACTAATGAGCAAGCACATAGTTTCCTGACATAACTGACTGCAAGTACACACACACACACATGCAGACATGCACACACAGCACACAGTGCCTCAGTCTGAAAGATCTGTGTACTGAAGACAGAGAAAAAAAGTGAGTGAAGCCTGCCCAAAAGGGACCATAAAGACTGATCTTGTGGCAGATTAGTGATTTCACCAGAGAGGTTTTGGAAGCCGTAAACAGGAAATGGTTAAGTAAAAGCAGGTGGAGCATGCTGATTGCAGGAACAATGCAGGAAATTGCTGAGCGTCTGAATGGATGCAAAAAACCTGCTCTTTTGCTCAGGCCTTGGCAGTCACTCTATACTCACTCCACTTTGTCCTGGTCCTCCCTCACTACCTCCCCAAGCTACAGTCTCAAAGTCTGCAAACACCTTTTGCTTGAGTAATCTGCTCTCCTTGAATTTTGGAGAGTTGGGAGGTTCTGCTTGGAAGGCAAGAAACCGCCTGCCAGGAGTTTCAGGTCTGAGGAGCCAGAACAGCATCTCTGACTACTGCCTCAAGTGTACTTAGCAGAATAGTCAATCAGAGAAACATTACTCCTACAGGCCCTTCCATTCAAGGGGGCTCCCAAAGCGCTTAGCTGTAGGGATCATTCTCCATCTCCACTGAATCACAGTCCCTTCTGGGAGAGAGCACTGCAGCTGTTTAATAGCTCACAGCAACAGCACACAAGCAGATGGAAAAGAAAGTGAAATGTGCAAGAGGCATTTTTTCCACTTTCCTTCTAACCTTTCCTCTCTCCTCCTTGTCCACAGCTATTTGAGCCAATTCCAGACTAATCCAGATGTGTCACCAGTCTGCAGAAGCTTGGCTCTGGAGATAGGGATTTGCTTGCCAGCGTGCAGCCTTCCCAGTGCTTTCAGACCCAAGGGTCAAGTTCCTGCTGCCACACTCTCATCCCTGGCTGTGCTGCCAGATGTGCTGCAGGATGAAGGGCAGACATGCTGGTAAAGAACAATTCTGCTTTCTTCTAGATGAGTATGGTGTTGATAGAAAATTGCTTAACATTCTTGCCTTCCAAGTATACTAAAAGTCACATTAATGGTGTGGGAAATGTTAAGAAAGAAGTACATAGATTAGTTTGAATAATTTTGACCTTTTCTACATCTTAAGTATTGGATGGTAAAGTTCTGTTAGCAAACTCTCTCTTAGATATTTCTCCTCTTCTCCTACACATACATTAAAGAAATATCTGTTTCTTCTTACATTCTGAGCAAAGAATGGCAAATAAGCTACCATGGAGTTACAATTGCACAAACAGATTTTTTTTTTTCTGGCAGAGAAATCTTGCAAGGAAATCCTGCTCTTTTTGACATTGTTATTTTGGCAAAACTTATCAGGTGTTACTGGGAGTTCAAACTTTTACTCTCTTTGCTGTATCTTTCAAAACAGAGAGTACCTATATACCACCTAACACTTTTTAAGTTCAAACTCTTAAATCCTAGTCTAGACAGGGCCTTTGGATTGCCCTTACCCTGAGCAATCTCCCATATCCCATGCTTCCAGGCCACCTGCCGAGGCCAATACCTTCCTGGGAATGTCCTGAGAACAGCTGTGATCAGAGGCCAGCACTCCATACTGCTGTCCCCATGGGAGGAAAGAGCTGGCACTGCCAAGGAAAGGTTGGTACGACACCTTCTGCAAGTGCTACCATGCTTGTCTAAGATGCCATGGGACATAAATGGACAGAGAGGATGTGTGCTATCACCTTCAGGTGGATGGCAGGCCAACTAGTTAAACCTTGGCACTGACTTCTAGGAAAAAAACAGTCTGTGATTCATACAAAGCTAAGAAACTGAGAGAAAATAATTGGCATGAGCTGAACAAAAATAAACAGGTACCTCTTTCTTACCCCTTTCACAGTTTCAGCTTTTCTGCACCTTTACTCACATTTTTTTTTGCACTTAAGTTGTTGAGAAAAACAGCAGGAATTAGGTTCCTGGTATAATTACAGTTTGCTGAGAAAATCACAGCCCACAGCAGTGATTCCTTTAGTGCTAGAGACAGATGTTGCTGAAGTCTAATCACAGTCTTCCCACTAACTAGGCCCTGAGTCTAATCTGTCATCAGCTGAGAGGCCGCTGGCTCCTGCCATGCATGTGAACCCAAGCTGCTCAGTTTGTTCCTCTCCCCTCATCCAGAGCCAGGCAGTGCCAGAAGGAGGGTATGTTTCCATTCACTCCTTGCTCTCAGTTACAGAGATACCACAACTTCAATGTGCTGCTTATCTCTCTTCCATGCTTAGTATCAAAGCCTCACTGGAAAGGGCTCAAGTGGTTGTTTTCAACTTACAGTGCATAGTGACTGCAGTTCAAAAATATATTTTGAGATAAGTTGAAGGAGAGGCTTAGTAAGAATGGCCTGTAGCTAATTTGTCCTTCCAAAATGTATGGCATTCTCTGCCTCCTAAGAGGACAAGGCTGCACTCAGTGATGGGTCACAGAACCTCCAGATGTTAATAACAAGACCCAAAAGCTGATGTGCACAGAAGTAGGAGGGAGAGAGCAAATCAAAACTGGGCATATTGAAAAAAGTCAGAAAAGAGCATACAGGCAAGACAGGATTGAACAAATCTCTCCTACGTGTTACATGCAGATGACATTGCCACTAAATGTTTTGTATCTGACATTCAAAGAGCATTGGGCCACTAAGAGCACCAGGCCACATCTTTGAACTTCTCTGTCCTGGTGAAAGAATCTCAAAAATCAACAGACCCCATTAGTTCAGAAGTGCCCCTGTGCAGCCTAAAGTCACTGTGGTACTGGATTAACATCTTCAGATTGGATTCTGATCATGAAAGGAAACTGGCTGAAGGAATCTATTTCAAAGGCACAGTACTGCATCATACAGAACCAGTGAGAACTGGGACAGTGCTTAAACTGGTAAGGACTTTCAGCATCAGTAAAGTTAACTGTGCTCTGAAGTAACAGGAGCGATGCTAGGTGGGGAGGCATAGATTAAGCAGCTGTGTTTTGCATAAGGAGCTCTTAAGCAAGGCATAAGGGAACAGAGTTGGTCATCATTTCTGGTCAGAAGCAGAAGTGTATTAAATGAGCTGACTTGCTGAAGCAGCCCCATGCCAACTCAATTTCTTTGTGTTTAGCTTTTTCTGAATCTGCACACAGTAGCTGGGCACACACTGTAATACTCAGATCTCTGCAGTAAAGGTGTGCAGGGCAGCATCTCAGCCATTGACAGATTGAGGAAACAAAGTGCAGCATGATGTGTCAGAGACGGGGAAGAAGTGACTCATATGGGAAGAAAACAAAGCAAAGATGAACACAGAGCATAAGGGAAGTGGCAGACTGTAAGCAGGCTGTAAATCAGTTTTCTTGCACTCAGAAGGGTGGGTATTATGGTGAGAGAAGCTGTACTTGACAGTAATGGAAGTCCAAGGAAGTTTGATTAAGATTAAATGGCAGTCACATGCCAACACAGAAAAGAGGCTTTAAGACTAAAATCAAAGACAGGAAGTGACTAAAGTAGATCAGAAGCTGCGGGTAGTGAGCTGCATAGATTAAGTGGGACTTGGAGCAACCCAGTTAGCTCTGCTAAGTGATGACACAATGTCACCAAGTTTAACAAATCTGACTCTGAGATCACCTTTGAGGCCTTTATAGCAAATCAGAGATTGCTGAATCCTAGCTGTGTCTACATCAGAGCAGATACTGTATGTGTTTTAACAAGAGATTGGTTTTGCAGTCACTTTTTGACTCTGCCAAGCTTCCTGTAAACAGAGTGCTGTTTTGTCTGAACAGGATTTCTTCTTGAGGAGCTGGGAATAATGAACTGACTAATAGAAACCGTGTGACCGAGAAGGGCTGCTACTGCAGGTTGAAAAGACAGATGCAATGGAGAAACTTCTTTCCACTCCTCAATTCAGTATGTCTTTGATTCGAGAGCTTTGTTCACATCCAGGGCAGCCGGAAGAGAACAGTCACCTTGTATTTTTGTACCTGATGAGAAAATTCCAGATTGTATGTGTGCATTGGGACAGTTCAATGTGTGTCTATTCCCACTTCAAAGAAGCTTTCAGTGCTCTTTGAGATGTAGGGTGTGAGGAAGGGTGAGAACTGCTAAAGCTAGCCCCATCCTCATTAAATCTTTGCCCTCTCCGGAGCAAGCATGCAAGTGGAGAGAATAGATGATATGCATGAGCAACTGAGCATCTGTGATCTCATGACCTTTGACTGTTGTATTATGGGAAATGTATTCTTTGGTTGCTATGCTTTTCTAATTCATTTGTATTTTCCTTCAGTGACTCCCTTGTATTTTCTTTGGTGCTCCTGTGTAACGGTTTCAAGGACATCTCCAAGTTAAGCATGCATACAATGGCTTTAATTAAATGTTTGTGGGTATCCCAGAGTAAAGCAAGGGAAAGGGAAAGCAAACAGTTCTGTTCTTACTTGTACCTATCCCTTCGGAGCTCTGGCTTGGGTGGAGGCATCTGCACCATTGCCATTTAAGCCTATTTCTAAGCCATTGTGAAATGAGGGGCATGCAAGCACTTCAGGCATTTCACCCTCATTAAAAAGCTACAGGTTACCTGTGAAAGGTACAATGCTGAGGTATTTTAGACTAGGCAAGGAGAAATAAAAAATAAACTAGGGGAGACACTTCTTTGCTCCACTCACAAAAATTGAAGACTAAGATTAAAAATACCCTTAATCATTTCTTAAAATACACTAGGATGCTATTGGAAAAATATCATAAAAGCAAAGATTTTGGTCTTCTTTGATATTCTGATATTAATATTTTCTGTTCTCTGTGCCATTAGTGCAATCTCGCTCCTGATGCCACCCTCCAGAATGAAATTATTATTATTATTTTTATTGTTATTATTTTATATCAGAATTCTAGCTTCTTTTACAAATAGTTAACTACATTTTTCTTATGTACAGAATAAAGCTGTGAAGAAATTTGTTTCCATTTCAGGTATTTAAAATAAATATACATGAGGCAAATGAAATTTGGAAGCGGAACTTTCATCATGCAAAGATGGAGGAATAAGAGACAGGACACAAAGGTTATTGGTTAGTTCTTCAAGTCAAATACAACATAATTTTACAGCAGTCCTAACACTAACAATTATTGCTAATATTTAGTACTAGTATAAAGTATTTGTCTTGAGTTTTTCAATGACTGACATCACTGTTACTTCAGAGCTGATACAAACTAATTTAAAACCACTTTGGCAGGTGGCTCACAGAGACAACATACATCAGAAAATTCAAGAAAAATTCTAAGGCTAGAAAGAAAAAATAAAGGCCAGCTTGATGGAGAATAAAGAACCCATGATTCTAACACCAATTTTGGTTATTTCCCCACACTGAGACCAGAGGCATTGCCAGTTTTTGCAGTCTGAGATGCTAGATTTGGGCAGAAATTGAGTAGAGCAGGGTTAGGTTAGGTTAGAGTAGGTTAGGTTTGCTGGACCCAGAGCAGGAGTGACTCTTTAGGAGGGAACAGAAAGCACAGGTTGTTTTCCTCATGTAGCAAGGCACAAACAGCAGGGTTATCTGAGAAGATTGAGAACTGCTGACATTAGAAACAGGAACTGGCATCTGCAAAGAAGAGTAGGAGTGGGATGAAAGCAGTCTTACAAAGCAAAGGAGGAAATGAGAAGGCCAGGGAAGTTCTAAAATTGTGAGCAGCTAACAAATGCTGACAAATACTTCTTTCCTTGAGGGTATTATCCTGAGCACATTCAGGCCAACCTGAAGATTTCTACCAGGATGTTTGACATACTCTTTGTGAAGATTTCTATGCCCCTCTCTTAAGCTGCAGTCTGTTTCCATTGCATCTTCAGAAAATGCCTCTCAAAAATACAACTAATTTTGATGATGGCTGAGAGTAAAAGAGGTTTATTCTGAAAGTTAAGACTTGAGATTTATGTTCCTCCTCCCTCAATTTTACTGAATTGTTGCCATTAGTCAGATTAACCCTTTCATAGTCAGTTTTGATGTCAAAATGAAATTACATGTCTGCTACATATAGCCAACTTCCACACTCCTACACTGTATTTGGAGGAAAAGAAAACCAGCCCTGAGACACACCCAAAGAGCTCCATCCTGTGCTGACTGGCAAAGATGAAGAACCTCTAAACTACAGCTGCAGAGGCCATACTCTCCATAGAAGCACAACAGCTCTGGAATAACATGTCTTCTGGTAACACTTAAAACTAAAATGTTCTTACCAACCATTTCTGTTTCAAGAGATTTTGGAGTTGTATCATAGAAACTTAATTCAATGAAATGGTAAAACTTACTATTCTCTGTGTCCATTCCCTTTTCTCATTCCAATGTTTTAAATGAGAAACAGAGCAGCACTACACAGTGATTTTTGTGCCTGTATGTCCAAGAATGCTATTATTCCTATATTAAATTAGAAAAATGGCAGCACATGAAGTAATTGCCCAAATTCATGCAGCAGTTTAGTAGAAGGGCTGATAAATTCAATTGTCAATGCACTTAGCATCTCTGTTGTTACCCAATTACTTTAACTTTCTTTTTACTTTTCAGTTATTTCTAAGCCCATACACATCACAGAAGCACTGCACTGCAAAGAGCAACAACTGCTAGCTATTTTACCAAATATAATCAGCTCACTGAAGACGGGAGAGAGTAACTTAATGCAACTAGACAGGGACTGACGATCTGTACATCATGAGTTCTGATTCTATTTCTGTTGCTGTTTATGTGTTTATGGGCATGTAACTTTGGGTCTTTATGACTCAGCTTCCCATCTATGCAAGAGGGAGAGTAATTCTTCACAGCCAGCAGGTGAATCAAGGGGTCATAGATTTCTGAGATGATTCTGAGTCTAGGACTTTAGTAGCACATGTATACAGGGCTAACTTACTAATATGCATCAGACCTGCATGGAGATAATAAGCACATCACAGATTCAGAGGTTTGGAGATACTCAAATACCAATGCTACAGAGCCATACAAATTCCTAGGATAACCAGGTAACTAAAGAGAAAAGTATTAGTTGCTACCCTGTATATTTACCAGTATAATTAATTTAACTGGTGGTTATTATTTACACCATCTGATGTATTAGATACTGTTCTGATTGATACTAACACTGGTATAGGAGATATTACCACATGCATTGTCAATCATAAAGAGAAAAGTACAAAGTTTATGCTGACCTTGTAAACAAATAATTTCCATTCATTCATACCTACCAGTATATGATTTCAAATCTGTGTAGTTATCAGTAATCACTGGAAATGGCCTTTATCATCATGGCAGAGATAGTTTCAGGACATAAACCTATTGCCATAGAATGTTACATGATGTGAGGATCCAGTAGTCTGGCACGTGCAGCAGTGAAAGTCATGTGGTGTGCGAGTAGCAGACAGCCCCTCATGCCAGCTCTGACCACAGATCAGGAGTAAACATTGGTGCTCCCATTGACAGCACACCTTGCCTTGCCTACTAAAGGCTGAGCATAATTTATAAAAGTAATCTAGACTGGAATTTGTCACATTTGAGTCATGACTCAGAAGATTTTTACTTTTCCATTCCGTATAAACATGCATAAATTATCATTCTGAATTGCTTTTAAACATAGAGGTAAACAGCCTTTCAAAGTCTCTCTTAAACCAAATTGGTGTAAATCTCACATTTCTTTGAGTTTACACCCTTTAACTAGCATTAGGAAGCTGTGATTTATATTGCTGTGTAAATCACATCTGTTCATAAGCTGTGGTTTGAAAACATTGCACATCTGTGGTATCAAATGTGTGCAAATTAGAGAATTATATGACATAACCAGTCACTTACATGGAAATGTAAGCAATGTAAGCTTCATTTTTATGTAGTATTTGAAGTCATGTTATTACATAGCATAAACTACAATCATCTACTCTCTACTTAGACAGCAATCCAAACAGAAATTTGCAATCCCTTTGCAATCATTTTCACAGAGCCATGTACTCAGGTACTCTGTCAAGAATGTAAGTTACAAACTGTTATTTGCCCTGAAGCATGCTTATGGCCCTTCTTTATAGGTGGCCTGGTCACCACACTCATTATTTGTGAGTAAATTAAGGGCAGGGTTTCATATTTTGTAGTTGTGCTTGTTGATAAAAGAATCAGCAATGTGGGAAAACAGAAGTTTCTCAGCTTTACTTCCACTCATGTATCTGTGCTTTCTTTTAGAAGTTAGTACCAGATTGACCACAGCCAGCACTTTCTAATCCAGGATCTAGAGGCAGGGGTGGGGAGCTGGTATAATCAATCTCTTTCAACACTGTGAAAGGGGTTGTCCCCTGTGCTGTATTTTTCTTCCTCCGAGTGTCTCAAAAGACAGAGTCAGCAAGATTTTCCTCCTTCTATTTCATAGAATTGCTCCCATTTCCACCTTTTTAAAGGTAAGTACTTTTAAAATCTAGTGATAACAATGTTCTGCTTTAAATTACAAGTTTATTTCTTTTCAGTCTTGACTGCATTTTTCTTTAGACAAGTACTTCTACAAAATTTTCATCATGGGATCTAACATTACTTATAAGCACCATTAATGAGGCCCAACAAAACAATTATGCAAAAGCTGTTATCATCTTTATGCTTCATAATAAATGATAGATAAATGAATACATGACTCAGTCAAGGTCGTACTGTGAATCAATGACAGCAGCTGGAAATGTAGCTCAGGAACTTTGACAACCACTCTTCTACTGAAACTATATGCCCTGAAAACATCAGGATTGTCTCAGACCCATTGTGCCCTACCAACATTTCTCTCATATCACAGAAGCCTTTTTAGGCTATGAAAATTAAAGAAAAGGAAAAAGAATGTAAATCAGTGTCTGATAGTACATAGTTTTCCCCTCTGAAATGAAGAGACTTTTTCTTGGTTTATTTTTTTCTTGCAGTAGATATTGGCAGGCTGAAAGTTGAAATAAAATAGGAAAAAATAACAAGCATATTTTGAGTGATTACTCAACTGGGGTCCTTTGTGACAGGAAATGCAGCTGCGTGACTAATGGGCCTGACTTTCTCTTGGCTTCCTTCCCCCTTCAAAGATCTTGTTTATTGCCCCAGCCAATTTTTTTTTAAATTGCTAGAAGCTAGAATTTTCCAGGAAAAAAAAAAAAAATCTTTGCAAGAGGCAATGGCAGTAAATCTTAAAAAGATCAAGGGCTGCAGAGCTCTCCCTCATCTACTCCTTTTAGCCTTCCAGGCTCTTGAGTCACGTCATATCTTCCCCTGTTCTGCTCCGAACATGTGTCTAGCAGATCTTTCTGCTTTGGTGAGGGGAGGGAGTATGTGAATCACATTTATAGCATTTAACCCTGGAATTCATAAAGGAAGGACTAATTCCATTAAGGAAACCAGGGGCCTCCTTAGCCTTTTGCATTTTGTCTTTTTTATTATTTTTCCCCGCTCTCTCCTTAGCAGTTGTGTGCCCATGCTCCATAATGACATGGCTGTTAAGTGTGAGCTATTGAGATTTGACACAGCACAGTCCCATTAGTAAGGGGCCATGGAGTTTTAAATGTTGTTTGCATTAGGCTTGTTTTTTAAGTCTGCTTTGTTGAGCTCCCTAGGTAACAGCAGATAGGCCAGGACCTGAACCTTCCCCTGGAAGAGGAACTGCGTATCCAAGCTTCATGGCAGGCCCTTAACCCTGTAACCCAGTGCAAAGAAACCCTGAGCTCCCTCTCAGTCCTGGATGGATGTGGGCATATGGTTGGATAGAGTACCTCTGGGAGCAGGGTCCTGTCATCCTGCCTGCCCTGAAAACAGTGGTACTGAGCCCTGTGTAGGGGCACAGAGGGAGAACTGAGCTGTCTGAGCTGTGAAGTGTTCCCAGAGTCTTGATAGGCAAACATGGCATTCACTGCCCTGGCAGTGCTGGAAGCTGCAGTGCCAGCACCAGTCCTGCCACACAGGACACAGCTAAAACTTCAGACTACTCAGTGGTGGGTTTATTCTTGCAAGGAGGTTAAAACTCAACCAGACAGGTAAACAATAGCTTCAAAGAACATGCTCTACAAGAGGTGGGAGCCATTCTTTAGCCTTATTTAAAGGCCCTTTTCTTTAGAAAGCTGGGGTATCAAGTCATTGAAGGAGTGTTTGAGGGTTCCTCTGTAATCTGCAATGCTGGCATGGTTTCCTGTGCCTGTACACAGAGGCTAAAAAAGGAGGTGAATATATTCATTACCATAAACTGCACAGAGGAATCATCAGAATGGGTATGCTAAAAAAAAAAAAAAAAAGAGGTGGAACCTTTGCTTAAGAACAGACCTAAAAGAATTGGATACATGTGTACAGAGAGATCATTTTCCACTACCTACAAGAGGAAAAATCTCTGGGGAAGTGGCGATGCCAAATATTTTCTTATGCTTCATGTGTCAGCAGGGTCTGGCAGAATCCCTTAAAAAAACAGAGCATGCATTTTGTGCAAATTGAGAATCACAATTCTAGTGATTTAAATTGTTTCACCAAACTAGAGACATTGCTCCAAAAATACAGCAGATGTTTGATGATGTACCAAGTTTTCAGCATTGACACAGATCAGATTATAAGATCAGCAGAAAAATAACCTAACAGAATAACACAGTAAAAAGTCTTCATATCTGTCCTAAAAGAAACAAACTTATTTAGACAGAAAAAAGTTAATTTCTCACAACATCTCTAAAATCTTGGCCAAGCTATACAGCAAAGTGACAGAGGAGCTAGACTGGGTGCAGAAGTGGTGGGTCACCAGGAGTCAGTGGAATAGGAGATGTGTGTGTAACCTGACTGCATGACCTGAGAACACCAAGGCAAAATACTGACAATAGACTTTGACTACAAAGTTTAATAATTCCAGAGTCTGAAGGAAAAAGGGGATGCAGCCCTGAGGTATCCTAAAACTACATGAGACAGAGCTGTCTCCAAAAAAGAACTAGCCTAGCCCTCTTCCTGCTATATGGTCAAAACTGGAGATCAGTAATTTCTGTGCAATGAATGCTAACAAAGGCTGAGTGTCAGTGCATTCTGATAAAAAAAGAAGGATTTGGCACTTGTCCATGTAAAAAGTTTCCTGTCCTCTTTCTTTTTGCCTTTTATGAGAAGTCTGTTTTAGAAAACTGACCATAACCCGCTTAGTGCAATTGCCAAAATGGCCTGGCAAAGCCCCTCTCCTCATAAATACATGGATTTATTTGCTTCAGTTATAAATTTATGATTTGCAGATTGGGAGGGATTTGGTAGGTTCAAACCTAATCCCTCGAGCATTTGATGAAAAAGCAATGATGCAAAGTCCAGAGCTAGATTTTGTATGTGATGATTTGCTTAAAAATTTTTGCTTGTGATGGTGATAAGACCCAGTGGGAAGTATATGAGCCTGTCACTGAGAATATTCTCAGCCTTGTTGCTGACTTTGGGTGAAGTATGACTACTGTATCCTGTCTAGGAAAAACTGTATAACCTTTCTTGATGCTTCTTTGTACTTCCATGAGGTATTTTTACTACAAGGTAGCACAATTAAACAAGCAGCAGGGTATATCAAGGTTATAACTACTACACATCCTGTACTGCTAAGGTAAACAAGATCTGCCAATATAGCAGGAATAAGTGTGAGATGTTTTCAGTAAAATAAGATTTAGCTCTACCACTCTAGTTCTATTACTCCTAATCAATGAGATAGTAGGAAGTAGTGCCCCCCAAAATTTGTTACTACTCAAAAGAAAGTGTGGAATTAGGCTCTGGTCTGATTTTAGGTCTATTATATCAATGTATCAAGGTGGAACATATGAAGTCAGTCAACCACATTTTGCTTGACAAGGAAAACCCAAAACAAAAATGCAAACTATTTTCAGTTTTGCAGTCTTTCAATTCCCTGACATCTTCAAAGGTGTCATCAAAAGCATGGGGGTCTTGAAGAAGAGTAAAGAAACAGCCAATGCAAAAAAAACCCCTTAAAATAACATAACTTGCCTCCCTGACAATTGTAGCTGTGATATTCTGGTTCCAGAGATCTAAGAACAACTGCCTAGTCCTCAGGATTCACTGAGCACAGTTTATTTGATGTTGGTTGTAACTACTTGCAATTGCATATCAGTGCACACAACTTGTCTGAATTTCATCTTGTGACTTTAGGACTTCTGACACTAACAACTGCCCCTTCCAGTCTGAGGTGCTACAAAGTTCTCATTTTATCATGAACAGCTGGATGAAACCAGATGCCTAACAAAGCAAATCCTTCATAGCCAGCCTAAGCAGTGGATGTGCAATGATGACAACTCCATTTCAGCCCAGAGGAGGCTGCATTTGAGAATATTTGAGAATATTTCCATGGGGAAATAATCAATTTATAAACAAACTTCTCAAGCATTTTGAGATGAAAACACTACACAGAATCAGTTTAATTCACTCTACTTATGTGACAAACTCATGTTATTCATGTTATTGTTTTGCTGGTTTTGCTATGCCAATCACACTGCAATTCCAAAATGTCATCGCTCTGTGCTGGAACAGCAGTCTGACACGTTAAAAAAAAAACAACTTGCAGAATAAAAAAAACTTGTGATGGAAATTGCTCCCATGTGTGCAGCCTGCTCATGCTCAGAAAGTGTTTGTGTTCCATTTCTCTTTGTCTAGTTAACAAATGGTGTGAGTATGGTTTTGAATTCTGGGTGTACTTTTCCCACTAGTAGCCTGTCCTAGGCACTGTGTTCTGTAGCATGACAGTTGACTTGCATTCAGGCTCCCAGCTGCCTTCATTTGATTGATGCTCTCCTGACTCTGGACAATCTCACCTCACAAGCAGAAACAACCAAAGTATATCTCAACAGTTGCAAATTATGAGACACTTTGGAGATTTTCTCTTCCCTTTCATTGAATCCTGCAAAAATGACTAAAAGGAGTGTGCTACCTAGGAGATCAAAAGGACTGGACTGTCTTTGACCTGGGGAGTATTACTGAAACTAGATGTTAGATGAAGTCTAAATTAGGCATCTGCTGACTGCATGATGTAGCTTCACCCAGATTGTAACTGTAGTTATAGGAAGGCTACATGGCCTCCTGTGCCTTTGTTTCTTCACCTGTAACATGCAGACAGAAGCACTCAGCCATGAAGCAAGGACTAGAGTTCATTGGCATTCCTGAAGACTTTGGAGATTCTTAGATAAACAGTGCAGTATGAACAGAAACTAGGTGACACTGTATCTTTCTCTTGGTGACACGCCCCTGCTGTTGGTATTGTGCTCTCGCATTCCTGAGTTAAGCTTGCTTGAGGGATTTGATTTCACTTGGGCTTCAAATCTTTGTTTCCTTACTCAGAGAGGGTGCTGGAATACACGGCAAGCACAGCAAAACTCTCATGTCCAGAAACTTCACTCTCAAGGCCCCTGCTAACCACTTCCACCTGACCTTCCCCACCTTTTTTAATATACTCAGCCAAGGATAGTGAGAACAATTTCATACATGCATGTTTGCACACCCTGCAGCCCTGTGCATTTTGAAGGTCAGACAGAGCATTCTCTGCCACAGCAAATGATTTTGTGTAGATAAGAAGCTTTGCTTTATAAAAAGACCCTGTTACTATATGCCCATGTGTTTGCAGATTTACAAGAAAAAGTAGAACTTCTGAGCTCTTGATAGTGAGGTATAATCCCAAGACTGCATACAGATTTTGCTTCAGGATCTGAGCTCTATGTCTATGTGCCTTAAAGAGGTGTTGTAAGTACAACATCATCTTTGCTTTCCCATCTCTAAAACTGGGATTTTAATACTCTCCCATAATAGAGGGGTTTAGAAATGTTCATTTCTAGATGTCTTAACAAATGTTAAATATCAGTTGTTTTGATCCTATTCCATTGCAAAGAAGCCCTGCAATTCTTCCATCCTCTCCAGTTGAAAAGATTGTCTCTCTTGCAGCCTTTATATTATTTAATTGAATTGTACAGGGTAGTTGCATGAGCCAACCTCTTTTATATAACTCGTTGTTGTTACAGAGTGGAGGAAGTTGTGCATTTAGACAGTAAGTAACTATTTTGCCAGTAAAAGTGAGGGACAGGCTGACAAAAGATTTCCATAAATAACTCTTTCCCCTCTGTGCTCTAGGAGCAGCTTTGTCTGTGACAGCTCCTCTTTAACAGTGTGTCTAGCACAGAACAACTCACAATCAAAAAGTATCAGCAGGTGTGAAAAGAACACCCACACAAGTGTCAGGTCCTCAAACATAATCCACGTAGCTGTTGAATTTCCCACTTTTCAGCAATGATTCAGCTTGGTGGTGGCGTTGTGAATGGCTCAGGAGAAGACTGACAGTAATATCAGTATCTGTAACAGCAGCTCATTAATGATGACATTAATGAGCACTTGCATTAAGGTGGCATGTTTCAGGTCTAGTCGGTGGTTTTCCATAAGGATCCCTGTGCTAGAGCATCTCCTAAACAGGGCACAGAACTTGAGGCTGGAGGATGGGGATATTCTTTATGGAGTGGGGACTCACAATGAGAGCAATGTACATCAGGCAGTGCCCAGGAGCTGAGGGCAGCTGGGGAGCCCCACTGGCTGCTGTAGCAAGAACTGGGGTATGAGTTGGGCTGGAGGCATGGGCATGTCCTGCCAGCTCTGTCCTTCATCTGTCCTCTTGAAAGTTACACTCGGCTCACACATTACAGCTACTCGAAGAGACAGTGGTTCCTTCAACACACATGCTCACATATAGCTAATGGAACTGGAATTATTGCAGCAATTTGGAGAAAAGGGAAAATGTATAATGCCAGGCTGGATAAAACATTAAGATACTTCGGCATGATGTGGGCAGAAGTCCTGCCAGAAGAAGCATTTGCACCTGGAAATCCATGAGGCAGGATTGGCACTGGAGCAGTTGTGTTGCCCTCAGTGAGGCAGCAGCTCACTCACACGTACTCAGACTCCCAGGAGGCCGGGGCTCAGGGCTCCTCAAGGGGGTCAGTTTTTTATATAGTAAAGCAAACAGTTGAGCTAATCACGAATTTTTTTTCTTTTCTTTTCTGAGGATCTTGGCATCCAGCCCTGTTACTTGCAATCTCTAATTTGTACTGTGGCTTCCTTTTCCCTGCTGCCTTCTCACTCAGTCCCATTTTCCCACACACTTATTTCCTAACTCTACCTCTACCGAGGTCTTCATTTAGTTTGGATCCAAATTTATCTCAATCCTACACAAAGCTGATGTTACCTCATCATTTATTCCTGCAAATGACTGTCATCAGAAATTCATGAGCCTGAAAGGTTTATGAAAATAAAAAAGCGCCATTTTTTATGTTGTTACTTATAAAGTAGCTTTATTCATACACATGGATAAATTGTGGATCAATTTAGACCTTCTTTTTGGTTGTACTACTGCCTGAGTCTTAAAATTGGGGTTTTTAAAGGCTCTGTGTATGCCCACGCTAGGGGTGGGCTAAAATTTACACACACTACTCACAAACTGGCCATGAAAAAGCCTCTTATCATAGAGCTTCCACTATAAGGGAGCAGATTCTGACGAAATCCCAAACCGCTTTTTGGCAGATTCTCTCTCCCACTTCCATAATACTATGAAAAGAATGAGAGATAAAGGCATTTTTTCTGTTTAGTACAGCAACACATTGTGTCATTTGTATAGAGAAACTGATGAAGGTGACATCAGTGCAAATAAACATCTCAAGTAAACCCACAGCAAAATTCCAGTAAAAATATACAGCCATCTAGTTCTCAATTGGCAACATGGCAGAGGCTAGCCTGCTCAACAGCTCATGAGAGATGTAGAAACATGAGTGAATGGCCCACCAGATCACTAGGTTCTACTTCATGAAATCACCTTTAAATATTTTTTTCTGAAAAGCTGCAGAGAACCCAACGTGTTCCTTCAGTCTGCACGCACTCTAGGAGCTGCAAAAGAGCACCATGTTGTAACAAATGCACAGCCTCCACCACACATTTAGATCCAGCTGATCTCATATCATTTGAGGTAAATACTTCTTCCCTGTGGTCATTTTCAAACCCATTTCTACAGAACTCCTCTGCCTCTGAATGGAGCCCAAGTTGGCAGGACAGTACTTTCCAAGTCATGACGCAAGCTTCAAACAGCTAACAAAGCCTGAAGCACTTTCCCCTATTTTCACTGTAACTGTTCCTCACAGCCACTTTCCAGCGAGCACAGAAGGGTTTTTAATGAATTGCAGTGAAGAATAGGCTAAAAGCACTGTGAGACACTGAGCTAGCAGGCAGTGGATGGGCTGTGTATCCATCTTCTGCAAGGCAGTGGATCACAGGCCAGGACCAGCAGACAGGACACAACAGGCATCACTACTCATTGGCATCCCTCACAAAGAGGTCCCCCAAGCTGAGCAGAGCCACACTTTAGAAAGCAGATGCTGCCAAGTTGTGCACTGTGCACAGTCCGTGAGGCAGTTTGTTCAATGCTTCTCATTAATTTCAGAATTCACTACTGAAGAAAACTCTTTATAAGGTGGGACATGTTTTAAAAGAACAGTTGGTGCAGATTCAACTTGTATAAAGCTGCACAGCTCTATTAAATACCAAGGGGTGTTGCTGATTTATACCAGCTGAGAAGTTGGCCAATATCCTTTTGAAGCCATCAACTCTCCCATTGGTAATTGCCAGTAGAAACACTGGGAAATACAAGAAGAAATGAAAAATGGAGCACATTTATGTGAAAAACCTTCAATGCAAAACAAATGTCTGCTCACTGCACAAAAGCTGAAATAATACAGTTGTTATTGGAACTGTGCTACAATAAAACAAGCTGGATGAGTCAACCAGCAGTGCATCTAATCTCCACTGGCTGCCTTTCTGGTCCCCAAGCTCCCCATCTATTTTTATCTCTACTTTCTTCAATACGATTTTTGGTTTACAAGCAATAAATCTACAGCTCTTGGGTCCCCTGTGTGCACTCTTTTCGGCAGGCCACTCGGCATTTAGGATTTTACCCAGACCATTTCAGTTATAAGACCACAGAACATGGAGGATTTAGATTCAAAAGACACAGTGGCCTGGAGACCCCAGCAGAGGCATAGGGCATCACAAAGTTTTCTGCACTGAAGGAAGTGGGCACCATGCAGGGCCATCTGAGAAGCTTTGGGATGGACTTGCCTCCAGACTTGATAAAACACACAGATTGGGGCAGCGCTTTATTCAAGCTCCATGATGCAGCATCAGGCACACAGAGAGCACGAGGTGTACTCAGTGCAACAGCTAGGGGAAGAGCTAATACTAAAATGGCACTGGCAATCAATGTTTGCTGCTGTGCCTATACAAAGAAAATATCATTCCCTCTTTTTCTACTGGTGGGAGAAATTTTTAGTGAAGCCATTTGCACCTGGTTTACCTTAGGACCCATTACAGAGTGCAATGTTTGGAAGCTGAGAAAAGGATAACCCTGATTTCAGAAACACTGGGCAGGTGATGGGAACTGTGTTTGTGAAGTGAGACTACTGGTTTTTTGTTGGCTGGGTGTGATAGCCCTTTCTTGAGAAAAGTGTAGGTGAAATTTTGGAATCACAATACTCCTGCTTCATTTTTCTCTGGCAACCAAATTATGATCTTAGAAACAGAGCAATTATATTTCTAATTTTTCTCTCTTCACTTTAATGGTTTCATTACAGAGACATACAGCTAGTCACCTTGAGCTCATACATGCTGGGAAACATCTGTTAATTGAATATTAAGATAGCAAGAGTGTTATAATGGATAGAAACTACTGGGATATGATGCTAGCCCAAAGCCTTTCCTTCCATTCCAAGAGTACGTGCTTCAGGGAGCAAGGGAGAAGAGTATATGAATTTAATTTCAGACATTCACATTTTAGGTGGCCCCGAGGGATGTACCCATTTCCTATATAAGGTTTGGTCTGTTTGCAATTAAGCTCTCTTCTTTGCATATTTCCGGAGAGATTAAAAATAGCGATATCAGCTTATTCTCGGACTTCTGGAGATAAACAAAGCCTTTGCTTCTAGGGCTTTTAAAGCACTGATCAGATTCATAGATTGTGAAGGCCAAATTTGTCTGTGAATTTTTTATGCAGGATAAATTAGCAATTCCAACAATAATAGAAAAGGTAGCAGCACATTTCTAGAACTGGAGACCTTTGAAAACAACTTAACTTGTGCAGTCTTAATTTTTAAACAAAGCTTAATGTTGATAAAGAGTTAAGTTGAATACTCTTTTTACAGAAACCTCAAGACCAGTTCAAACCTCTCCCACCATTCTCACTACCAATGGATCAATTCCAGAGCTGAGAGGTTTGCTGAGCTCCGATTACAGTTTTCCTCTTATTCTTTTTCTGTTGGGATTAGCATCATCAATCCATTTAATCCAAAATGTAAAGCTGTTTTTTTGTGATGCAGTCATCCATTCTCAAGAACCTTTACAGAAACAACTCATTTATAATGGTGCCTAAATTGCTATCAGATGGGATTGATTCCCATACATCCCTAACAGCCTGAGGTTGGACACATGATAGTGATCTGCAACTGATCTCTTCCCTGCTGTTTAGGTTTCTCATTTGCAGAAATTACCTGGAAATGGCACCATTTTCCAAAGAAGTGCATGACCACCATGTTGTGAATTTAAGTCTCCTGGCAAAGCTTTAGTGTTTTTGTTTACCTTTTGCAGACTGCTTAGAAGTCTGAAGTTCCTGATGGAACCATGGACAATGGGATTAAAATCACTGATACAGCGGTTTTAACATTAGTTATTCACACTCTCATGTGCTGACAGCAAAACAAGGATTCAACCAAATGCAACCAAAATTATTTGTTAGCTTTCCTAAAGTCCTGAAAACACTTAGGGCTACATTCAACACAGTAGTGGAAATAACTCCCACTATCTTTCTAGGAATTATGTTAATTTCTTCTTGATTTTAATTTTACTACCAGACAATTAAAGACACAGATCAGCACTGAACTCTTAATCTTGAAAATTCAATCATGCCATACATGCACCTAATAACTATAATCACTAACTCTGGTTGTGTTTGAGCTTCCTTATCCAAATAATCTGATTACTTCCCTACAATCGAATCTTTAGTGACTTTTACTGCTCACATTTTGAACACACAAGGGTAAAAACTAGTGAGAAAGTCTGTGATTCTGCAACATTATAACTTGACCTAAACTATGGCTGCATCAACTTTGCCTCCTATAGCTCCTCATCACAGGTCTTCATCTTTCTTGTGCTCCACTGGTGCCCAGCCAGCCTGACAAAAAATTGGTCATGGGGATGGTGAAAACTTACTTTTTTGCAGTGTTAACTTTCGTCCAGTTTAGCTCCCTGAACTATGCTATTCAAGGGTCAGACACAAACGATTGCTTGTATTGAGGAAACACCGGAGCATGGCTGGGCAATAGCAGCCCTGATTTAGGTTAGCTGGAATGGATATGGAATTGTACTTTAACTACTCTGTGGGCAGCGTTGTTAAAAACATATGGGGTGACTTACAAAAAGCTGCTTGCATCAGTTCATTAAAGATTCGATTTCCAAAGCAGAACTTCCAGATCTGTAGTCAGTACAAGTCATTGTGAAATTCAGAGGATCTTTTTAGAGCAGCAGGTAAGGGTCTGACTGATGAAAGACTTGACAGTCTGACAGGGTAAATTGCATGGAGATTCTGGTGGATCCTTAGAAACAAGGACTAGGCACCAGTAGATTGAAGAATAGGCACCAACTTGATAAAGCACAAGGACTGGACAAACAAGTATACTGCAGCCCGAGACCAGGGTACACAAGTAGCAAAGCTGAGAACTCCAGATTGTAAGAGCAAAGTCCAAGACAAACTGGTAGAACTACATTGTGGATGCTGCACAGAGACTGTCCACGCAATGCCAGGCTCTTACATGCCTTCTAGGCCCTCATTTTCCAAGTGCTGCTTTGCCCTAACAAAAATGAAGAATAATATTGAAACTGATGATTCAGGATGGAGAAGATTACAGCACCACAATAGCCACATGAACAAGGAACACATTTACTGTGGAGTAGTCATACTTTGGAAAAATCCACGTGGCCATTACTAGAGGGAAGAGAATAGACATAGTTAAGCAAGATACTAATGAAGTGGCCCACACCACCAGACTGCACTTTGTTCCTCTGCTGTGCAGTGGCACAGGAAAGACTGGTGGCCCATTCCATGCCTCCTGTGACGGCAGAAAGGTATTCCCTACCACACTTGAGTTCTAGGGCTCTGCAAGGAGCAGTACTCAATACCATAATCCTTACAGACACAAGCAGCCTTGAAGAAGTCAACAGGACTTTTCACAAGGACTCATTATAGGAGCTCATGTTGCAAAATGAGCCCCTTATTATGGTAAAGAGAAGCACAGTAATACGTCCTACCGTTCTAGCAACATATACACTATTCCTAAGGATCTAATAAAGGTTCTGCTGTGCGACAAGAGTCACAAACAGACCTTACAAAATAATATGGACTTTTGTGAAAGCAGGATAAAATATGTAAAGTTTAAAAAAAAATATTCTTCAAAATGAAAGTGCTCTTGGTCCACTTTGGCTCCCAGCAATGTTAAGGACATAAGATCTTTCTAGTACCACAGCCTGTAAAGAATCAAATCCCTGAGCTGCTAAACGTGTTCCTGCATATTTTCAGGACATTCGTTGAAAAAAAAAAAAATCCCAAACAACAGAATAACCTTCTGTCCATCAAGCAAGATTTCAGAACATTTACAGTACCAGGCACAGAGAACTCTGCCTCTCTGGCCCACAGCCACACCACGGGCAGCAAACTTTCTAGCTCTCAAACTAATTAGGTGCAGGTCAGGTATGTGACTGAGTGAACTCCAGGGAGAGTGGAGGGTGAAGCAGGAAGCAGTGCTGATGATTCAACCAGGGATCATCTTGAGAACAATTTTAAAGTTGCCTCTTCAGAAAGGAAAGTGATTTTATTTCTAAGAGTACAGAAAGGGAAAACTTTCATGGTACAAAAATGAAAGTCAGGACTTTTTTTAGTATGTAAAGAAGCAATGGATTCATTAGTCAAATTTTTTATGGTGACAGTTTATGGTGTCTAACAGTGGAGTGGGACATGTGACAAGAAGGCAAAACCACTTTCAGTTGCTATTATGAACACTCAAGATGATCTTTCTTTCTAGTAAGAAACTATAACTGCAAGGGAAATAATTTTGAAATTCCAGCAAAGCTTTCTGCACACATAAAGACAGCACAGGAGTGACTCCAATGTCTGCACATGCAATCAGAAGAACGAGAAAGAGTCACTGCTGGGTTTTGTATTAGATGCTGCAAAGCATTAGTAGTAGACATAACCTAGGGCTGTGCAGGGCTGCTTTGTGGCATTCTACACTGTGAGGAGTGGCTGACATTTAACACTTTCTCCCAAAGCCATAAAATTACAAACTAAGGTTCACAGCAGCTACAAGCAACATGAGTACTGTTCCATCTAAACCCTGCATCTGGCTCCTCAAAAAGGCTGCTGCCAAGTTAAAGTAGTTTAATGCCAAAGTACTCTCAGATTCTCTATTTCTTAACATCTTCAAAACACAGCTTTGTGGGAATTCCTTAGGTCAAGTATAGGGCATTATGTTTAAAGGTAGAGTGACAGACAAGAGTCTGTGGTCAGTGTTATACAGGTCATCCTTGGTTCTGTAGTGGGTCTTTTCAATAATGTAATTCTGCCATCAGTAGATGTAAAAAATGTCCCAGTGAACAACATCCTATCTGGATAGTGGTTTTCAGGTTTCAGGTCCAGAATTGAGTTGCCTGTGCCTGTTTGCTACGTGACACATAGCGGTAACAACTGGTGAAAGCAGCAACAAAAGCAACATGGTGGAGCTGTGGTGGTGAGAGATGGATGTGAACTTCAGAGGATCAGATATGTCTTATTCCACCTATGGAACTTTCAGATGTGTCAGTATAAGCATGGAGGATCTCCTGTGTTTGCACTGAGCATCAGAAAAAACCTTTTCACTGGGTGAGCAGTACAGTGCTGGAATGGGTTACTCAGAGAAGTTGTGCAATCCCCATCCTTGCACGGTTTCATGACTTGGCTAGACAAAATCACAGCTGACCTGCTAAGTGCTGGCAACACTTCTGCTTTTATCAAGATGTTGGAATGGAGACTTCCAGAGGTCTCTCCTTAACCTGCATTTCTATGATGCTATGTCTCTTGGATCTCAGAGCTGAGCTGACAAACCATGTTTTGAAATGACCTTGTTGGGTGAGAGGCCATGGTTGGTATCATTTACCAAGCTGGAATGGTTGGAATGATTTATGTGGGGCAAACTAAATGGCTGAGTGGAGGCCTCCCACAACTAAATGTAAAGCCTCCTTTTGAACAGGACTGAATGGCAGACATATTGTGAAATACTGCTTATGAGGTGGCAGTAATTATGGAACAGTGATGCTGCTCAATTTCCTTATGCAACCAAGGCTTCAGCCAAGAAAAGGTGTTAGTCTCCCGCAGTGTTCTTGTGCCACTCTTTTGTAGCAGTGGTGAGAGAGCAATTGAGTTAGTGTTTGTTCACTGGCATGCTGAGGTGTTGCTCAAAGAGGGTAGGTTTATGGCTGAATTACAGGCTGGCATATACCTCAACATTTTGTTTCCTGCTTTCAAGACAATTATATTTAGCTGCTTCTGACACTAAAGGGACCAGAAGAGTCTGCACTCTTCTGCTACACAGGGAGACAGATCCCAGACTGGACCAGCTGCAGGAACACGCTGGAGTCATGGAAAAGCTGATAATTCAGTGGGAACATTTCTATTCAGGCTGGCAGACTTAGTAGAAATATACACAGAACTGACAAAATCCTTTCCACAAAAACACCATTTGCACAGTTCTGCTACACTTCATTCATCCATAGTTCTTTGCTAGTTTGTTCCTGGCACACATATTTCTTCCCTCCAGTTCAGAGCCAGCTTGCCCACTGCTACAATACCCTTATCTCTGCCATCCATTAATCCCTCTCATAATCTCTACATTCCCTGCTCTTAGCACAGAGATGATGGAACCCAAGAAGTGCATGTACTGGTTGGACATAGGGAGAGCCAGGAGTACGCTAGCCCCAGGTGAGAACTTCTCCATTAGCAAATACAAGTTGAGATGTCTCTGAACAAATTATGTTCTCTGAAAACTGCCAGGAGAACAGCTGAACTCCCAGTGAACAAATGGAGCTAAGAATCATAGCATATCACCTGGAGATACCAATGTGCAAAATAAACTCTTTTCCTTGAAAAAAGCCCTAACCACAGTTTACGTCAGTGTGACATGTACTGATGTGGTCTTCCAAATGACTACAAATAACATTTCAGAGATTATTTTCTCCTGTATATTAGCTTGAACAAATACTGAGCAGCTGAGAAAGAGTCTAAATCTTAGCATGACACCTTACACAGGCACAGAAAAATATTTAAAGAATGAGATAATTTTGAAAAATGCTGTGATGTTTTTAAGAGGGGCTGTTTCTCAGGAACTTTGGCTGATACAACCCTAATACCAGGACTACCAGTGAGTCCTGGGACCTCCATGAACCATGAACCAACTTCATCACCCTTTAAGCTGGCAGGATGCTTGAGAGTATTTAGAGCAGTAGATCTTAGGATCTGCTATAATTATATATTATATAATTATAAATAAATATATTTATCTCCAATATATTTGATAGTCATAAATATATTAATCTAAATTTTCTTAATAGAAAAACCTAAATATATTTAGGAGATCTAAACAATGAAACTATGATGGCAGTTAAATCATAGCCACACAAAACAGCAGGATGTATGCTCAAAAGGCCTCTTCATGCCAAGTCAATAGAGAGCAAAAGCTTCTTACACCCTACAAATACAAATAAAGATCTTTATCTACTTCCTGTTAATGACATTGGGATAAACTCTGTTCACTCTTGCATGTATATGTGTAGAGAAACCTCCTCTCCATACAGTTCCTACAGCAAGGGACTAGCTTCAGTTACAGTCTTTTGCATCCCTGTTCTGCTTTCTCCAAAATTGTCCATTCCATATTAATGCCTGCCTGCCAAATCACATTAATTCCATAGTTGTATCCCTGTCATAAGCCATTAGTTCCACAGTCTTAATACACATAATACATACATTCCACATTCTTTTCCTTAATATGCAAATCTTCCCAACCATGGTCTCCTTTGTTTTGGTGCCTCTCAACCCACCAGAATATGCAGGAGGACTCACAATCTGATCCTCTGGGATATACTCAAACATAACCAATATGTTCTTTGTGATTCATATGTGACAAGAGGAGAGGTTTTGAGGTTCCCTCCCAAGCCTTCAATTGCTTAAGTATTGCCCAGATTCCTGATGCCTTTCATCTGCACCAGGTGGTTTACACTGGTCATTTTGAATTTCCTTCCAAAGCTGCTTTTTCAGTAGGAAACTTTTCCAAAGGCTCTAAGCAGTATTTTGAGTCAACAGCGAGGCTTAGGTAACAGCCACATTACCGTCACCATCTCCTGCTGTCAGAATCTCATCAGGACCTTACAAGACTCATGGCTGTGCATTGCATTCAATCAGTTAGAAACACTTGTTTTAGGAAGAGTATTTCCTTGTTTTCATGTCAGTTGTCAGTCCTAACAAATCTTGCTTTTATTTTGTCCAAGTTGATTCCCCTCAAAATCTGCAGCAGAAACCTACTGAAAGGTCATCTGAACATTTTAATTGGTCAAAAATATGGCAGAAAAGACAAAGTGACATTGCGCCCCAACAAAATTCAGGATGTTTCACTTGCATCAGCAAATTCTCTTACATGATAACGTTGTGGTACTCAAGACCTACACTCTGTTTCATTTAAACAGCTGTTCTCAATAGACACTTGGAGCTGGCAAAGTCCACGATAAACTCTGAAGTTCTGGACACTACAGTACAATTTAAGCCCTGGGGTGTGAAGCCAGATTTTGCCATTCATTTGGTATAATGTACAACACAATTCTTCCCACAATTTATCCTATTCTCCCAATTGCAATGGCTGGCACCACCTCTCTGAGCAGGGAGATGGCTGAGGAACAGCTGAGAACTTTGTCTTACCAGCCAGATTTATCACTAATCTTAATTTGCACACATGCTATGGGATGACGTGTACATTACATATGCTTAGAGTGTATGGCTGAATGCTCATGTTGTATCAAGCTGTGGATGATTTTATAGCTGGCTTTGTTCCTTGAGCAGTGGGAGCAGCTCTTGTGCATTTCTGAAAGGCAAACTACAGCCAAGAGGCTGGAGCTGTAATTCTCCAGCCTGATCTCTTCCATCCCAACTACCGTGACTCCCTCGTGCCCCGACATTCTTTGCTGCTTTGTTTATGCTGTAGAAAACATCTGTGAGGGTACATGGCCAAGGTGAAAGATTTTGGCAAACAGTTATTTTTCATAGCTCAGCTTAAAGGGAAAATATGAAGACTGCCCCTCTTTCTCAGAGGAGGAAGGGTGGGGTTGAAAAATGAGATCTGACTGCAGCCAGTCCAAATAGCAGACTTGCTGTCCCACTAGCCCCTTTAAAGGAAAAGGAAATTGTTTTTTCAGTAGAATTAACTATGCTGCAGAAGAAGAAAGGTTTAACAGAAATAAACTGGATTAACTTTTAGAGTAACAGTTTAGATAAATGCATCAGGAAAACCTTCAAAATGTTGGGATGTGTTAGGCTAAGCATAATATTTCCAGAAAATGCATAAATCATACTGCAGAGGTAAGTTTAAAACCAGGCTGACATAACAATAAAAATCTGTAGTAGACAACACCCCCACACTACTAGGAGATGGACTCAATTACACTGCAGGTATTTTTCAATGTTTAATTTCTATGACTCCTCATAGAATTGGGGCCCTGTAAGGGGAAGCAGAAAAAACGTTGGCTTATTACCTTTGTTGATTAACAGATCGACTTTCTCAAGCATTAAAGTTTTTTACAGGCCTACAAAGTACAGACCGTAGGTAGAGAATTGCAGATTTCCCTGACAAGGTGTAGTTTATTACTGACATCCTGAAGTGGAGCACAGATGACAGCACATTGCATTTATCTGCCTTTCTCAGGCTGGCTTTGGAAGATCAGGAAGGAGATGAAAATTCCTGCTGGGAAGTGAAGGACTTGTGGGATGACAAGGAGATTACAGATTTGCTTTAAGGACCTGTAAACAGGCAGGCACCTCTTCATCCCTCCCTGAATTGCAGACACTTCTAGGTGAAACAGCAAAACCAATTACAAAACAAGGACGCTTAGGATAGGAGTATTATTGCTTAAGAGGAAATTGGAACAAAAAGTCAGGAATCACTCAGAAGCACTGTGCTGCAATGATAAACGAAAAGGTCCACCTGGAACTTAAGTCCTGCTCTTTGTGCAGTCACACACAGGACATTCCCTGCTCTTGCCATGAAGTCAGTCACTGCTCACATACAAAGGAGCTCAGCTACTGCCAGATGCACCCACAGGGACACAGCAGCTACATGTCCTCCAGGATAGAGACAAACAAAGCTACCTCAGAGCTTGGAGCAGAAAGATGACACAGGCTGAGTAATTGGGATGCATCTATGATCTTTCAAGAGCACTAGAACAGCTGACCAGTGAGAGAGGGCACTGCTACTGGGGGCATGCAGCCACGCAAGCAACCACTGCCTCCTCCACCCACCTCTCCTTCTGTCTGCCCTTCATCCAGATCTACATAGGCTCCAAATTAATTTTGCAACCTGGAATGCTGTTAACACAATCAAGTTATGAGAGAAAAGCTCATCTTGAGAGAAGGCAAAAATCAGCTCCTTTCTCTGTCTCACAGCTGTCCCCTCCTCCTCACCATGTGTTCCTGAAACCTGGGGCTGTTCCAAGCACTAAATGCACTGGAAAGCATATCCTTGGGCCAGCTGTGATCTGATCATGGCACGTTGGCTGCGGGTGAATCAGAAACCAACTGATAGGCCAGGGAACAATGTGGTCCCTTGTTAGGCTCTGAGAAGAGCCACTGCCTTCAGCCTCTCCCACCCCTTCCCCAGCCAGTCTGCAGCAGAGCGGGATGCCAGGACAGCCTCTGTAACATGTCCTGCATGATCCTTTCCCACCAACCCTGTCCTGAACTGCAGCTATTTTCTGGTTTGAATGACACGCTCCTTGTGTTGTGAGAGACTCTGGGTGGAGACTGTTGCAGCCTCTTTGGAAGTGGGTGCACAGCAAGTGACAGGCTGATATTAATATTTATGTGCAAGCTGCCCAGGGCAGCCCTGGCAGCAGCACCTGGGACCATGGTTCCTCTGGAATCCCAAGGGCTGGAAACCTCCAGGGAAGCTGCTTCTCAGCGGCCTCACAGAGCACTCACTGGATTGCACAGATCCCAGGAACCAGGTTTTATCTGGGCTCACAACTTTGCCGATGTTTTGTAGGCTTTGTATGTTTATGACATTAAGTAAGCATTATGGAAATGAAGCAATGGCAGAGAGCCAGAGTCTTCTGTTTTTCCCAGCCCTTCTCACAGCTAGGCTGTTGTAATTCTCAGGATCAGATGCTGCAGGAAGGGGGTTAGTGGTGGGACAGGGCTACTCCAAGGCAATAATCTGCGGGGGAACAGAGTGCTGTCTGGAGGGAGAATAAGCCACGGCCAACACAGATTTGAGGGAGTTGACAAAAGATTGCAGAGAAATTTAACCCTGGTGCACTAGCAAGTCTCACATCTAATAGTTGCTTGCATTTGGATTGAATTACTGTGCCAAAGCACCAACCAGGATTGCCTAGTGTTTGGCAGTACAGCCCCATCTTCAGGGTAAATATGCTTTGCCAATCAATTCCCGCTGCAATTTTGATTAGACACAATAATTTCCTTGCTTCCTGCCCTAAACACTTGCCATGTTGTACCACAGCTGCATTTCCATAGTGCACAAAGGATCCAAATACATTGGTTCTAGCAAATTCCAGTGTAAATTTGGACCTGAAATTGGGATCCTTCCAATTAAAAAATACTGCACTGGTGCAAGACATTACTAATTGTTGATAAATGAAAATGACAGATTTGTTCTGTGTCTTTTGCTAGTCCAAACTGCTTTATAAGCTAGGAATACTACATACTCTATGTGGGAACTACCTACCCTAAGCAAAACAGTCACTCGCCTGGTGGGAAGCTCTTTCGAGCATACCAGAACCAGCTCAGAAAAGAAATAGAGCAGAAAGTTAATTTTCCTGAAAATTAGTGTTTACTTGGATATCTATAATAAGTTTCTAATCACATCCAAACTGATTCTGCAGCTGTGGCTCAGATTTGTATGTTCTTTCCCAGTCTACTGACCTTTGCTGTGGAACTTCTGCATTTTGGGCTGAAACACCCCTGAATCTGGTCTTGATATTCCAGTGTACTACAGCTGCACCAAAAGTAAAATTTGCCTGGCTGGGTCAGACCTAAATAATTGAAATGCACATTGAGATATGTACAGAGATTAAATCTTTTTTATGAAATATGTAAGTCAGTAAGAATCATATATTGGGCCATCACAACAATGAATATGGGGTACAGCAATTGAGTATAAAGCCAGCAAAAATTTAACATGAGTAAATTTTACTAAATCCTAATCTGCATTCTACAAAGGAAACTATCAAGACTTTCTTGATACATGGAACTCAATAAATTTGCTTTGAATAGCTGTCTGTGAGTGTGACAGAGAGAGAATTAGTCTGGAATGCTATAAGGATGTCAGCCAAGCTCCCAGCATCTGGAAAGCAGAAAGCAGAACTATATTTAGTGCACAATGACTTGCAATAATTCGGGGAGGGAGCAGAGAGGAACAAAAAAGAACAAGAGAAAAGAACAAAATTTAAGTTGGCAATTTTGGACAATTAAATTAATTATAAAGAAAAAAGAACAATGAGGCTGGGAGAAGGATAAATGAAACCCAGGGGTATATATTATTATAAGAGCTTCTACAAGCAGAAATGTTGTATAGAGTTAGCAGACATATTTATAAACATGCTATAGATAATGCATACTTCAGTATAAATACCACCTCTAAGAATTTCTGGCACAGAACAGTTAGGGCACTGACCTCGGCTGTACATTCATTTCCTTTATGTGGCTGAAATGGCCTAAATATATTCCTTAGTTAGGCATGGGAAATTTTTTCCATATGGTTACTGCATCTGCAAGAGTCCTCCATGGAGTAACTTTACTCAGTTATGAATGTGTTATGAACCCTTTGCAAATCATGTAGAGGTTACTGTGTGTTCCCCGACACCTACTTGTGAACAGAACAAGCACCAAGGAAAAAGCTAACTTTCACTGCTGCAGTACATTCAAAATAAAAGTGGTGTAACACTTTCTTAGTTCCTTATTGCTGTAATAAAAACAGTCACATTTCTCTTCTATCACTTACATAGATTTTGTTTTATCCTTCACTTGACTTCAACATTCCATGCACTAACTCTTCAGTGTCACTCATTTCCTGGCACTTTCTCATACCTGAGATGCCAGGATTCCAGAGCCTCCACCTCCAGCACTTTAAAGGAAATGTCAAATAACAAACATAACCTCTTAAAACTGAGGCACACATCTCAGGCACACTGATGCTGCTTAAAGGATAATTAAGATGAAAGTAAACAGTATTACTGACAAAACAGTAAAAAGATTATTATATTCACAAATGTCAAAGTATTTTCTGGTGTCCAAACTAATCTAGCTTTCAGCTTCTAGGAAGCAATGTGCGGCCAAGAGATGATGTGTGGCCAAGAGAGAGAGACCAAAAGTGTTGAGCAGAAGAGAGAGCAGAAAGGGTTACCTGTACACAGGCAGCAATTCCCTAAGCTTGGTGAAGGGCAGCAGAGGTCTGGGGCCTGTGAGCTGGGAGGAGAAGCTGGGTATCATCTGCAGTGCCAGGCAAAGAGCAAAACATTGCCTTTGAAGCACAGAGCAGAGCAGCAGACATTTTGAGAAGAAGCAATGAGTGCTTCTGTGATACGGCTGCTTTAGCCATCAGTCTGTACTTCACTTGTATTTATGAATAACAGAAAAAAAAATTTACTTCTTTCTGAAACAGCAGTTTGGGAGAAAGTAAAAAAAACAGCAGCCATTTTCCATCTGGCTTCAAGATCAGTTAACATTTGTAAGGACCCATATAGCCTCTTATTTGTAAACTTCATGTGCTTTTGAGATGTACTCTTGCTGAGTACATTAGACAGGTGTACTGTCTAGTAGATTAGTACTATTAGGCAGGTGTATTAATTATATATCCTACTGTGCTGTCCCTAAAGGTAAAAGGAGAGACCTTGTTCCTTGTTGTACTAAATACCTAGTTTTTAGACTAGACTGCTAATTAGCATATCAGCATTTGTCATATTTGTGCATATGAACTGGATCCAGATCAAACCTACCCACAGACACTGCAAAGCTGTAACTGAAGTACCTGTTCTGCAGTCTCACACGTTCTTCATCAGTCATACAATATACATGCATAATTCAAAACAATGAACAATTTTTCAGTAAAGTACAAGGGATGACACCAGCATTGCATTTCTTTTTAAACCCACATATATCCAGCAAAAGAGTGGATGGGGAGTAGGTACCTTTACTACCTCGGAAGCAGAGTGGAAACAGGGCAATATAAGAGATTCACAAAATGAGGAGACAAAGATGCCAATTAAATTAGGTAAGGATTGAGATAACTACAGAGAAAGAGTAGCAATGCCCATAATACTGTCTGCAAGGGCAATGTTAGAAACAGTAATGTAAATGATTGTATCAGTCCTTCAGTTGATATAGGAATTGGGGAAATAAGGACACTTAACTGGACTGTGCAGACACTGGAGCACAGCTCTGTGATGAGATCTGACTTATCCCACTATTTGAGATCACAGTGCCTATTGAAAAAGACAAGAAAGCACTGCTGCTCTCATCAGACATGGCCTGGAACTTTCTTTTCCTCACACTCCCCTCAAGCAGGGCACTCACATATGTCCTGTTTTCAAGGAAAAACATGTGTTTGAAATATTATAAATTAAAGCTGCTAAAGAAAACTGCTATTAAGAATGAGTAGATTTTGATACATGTTTTACATTCTTTGGGTTCTGAGATCCCATTTGAACCAGAACTGCTGTCTGCAAACACCCTGCTGAAGTCAGCAGAAGATGAGGATTTACTGTAATCACTACAGCAGTGGGCAGTGAGCTAGGCTCATTCCTGAACAGTTTCCTAAGAGACGTTAACAGCCTCAGCTGGGTGCTCTTTGTAGTTTTGGCAGAGGTCAGCTCTGTCTCTAAGCACAAATCAGAAAAGTAAATCTAGTCTAAACAATTCTCTGTACTGTTCCAGAAGCAATTAAAGGCACTTTGCTTTATGCATTTTCCCCAGGTGTGAGCAGACACTTCCCACAGACAGTTTGCACAGCAAAAGCTCAAAAAGCATAAACTTTTTGCAGAGGAAAAGGCAAAAAACCCTCCTGCTTTACACATGTAAGTCTGAACAGGACAAAACAGTGCAGGATTAGCTTATCTAGGCACTGCCTATGACCTGTACTTGGAAAAAAGTAATGGTAAAACAATTCCAGGTCAACCCTTCTAACTCCATCAGGCTCTTTATTAGCAAGGTTAATGCCAACAGATTAATTATTCACTTCTCAATTTGGTATAATTTAGCTAGGAATGGAAATGTAATGTGCTCCATCAACACGTCTCCTACATTCATGACAGAGATACCAGCACTCATGAAGCTAAAAACATCATTCATTCATGAGTTTTATAAAATCAGCAATGTGAAAAGTGTAGAAACAAGTGAGTACAAAGTAAACTCTCACACATTTTAAAATTACTAATTATGAATATTTAAATTATTTTATAACACTTTGTTAAAGTGCATTTGGCTGTTTCTTTGTTCACAATTCTCCAAAAATGGAACAATAAATACAATTACTAATCAGTATTCATGTAATATTAGGTATACTCACTATACCTAAGAACTCCCACTGGTTTTGCTAAAAGCCAGGTCCAGCAGTCCTAGGAATTCAACACATTGTCATGAATCTCCTGTGTATTATCACTGGCATATTGTTAATTTTTCAAAACAGAAATCTATGTGTTTTTTCTGTTTTTTCAAAACAGAAATCAACTAGCATCATGATAGAAGGGGTGAAACATGAGTAGCTCATGGAGTCAATATTTTTACATTTATTACTTTACATCCCTTTCTAAAAAATCATAATTAACCCATTCATGCCTGGTGAACCTCTCCAGCCTTGATGCAGCACAACTCCCTACACAGCTTTTATTCATGGCTGTGGCAGTGAATGAAAGAAACAAAGTGATTTAGGGGTAGTTTGATTAGACAAAAACCATCTAAACCCTTAATGTTCCCAGATGTGGCTCACAAAAGAAACACACAGATGTAGGATCACGACAAAGTGCACAGGCAGAGGAGCAGGCAGGGCAGCAGTAACTGTAACAGTAAAGCATGATGGAAATGTAACCTGAAATCCTGGCCTTAGCCTGTGGCTACAAACTTGACCCCCGCTTGTATTGTCATAGCACCTTCTAACTTCATAGCATAACATTCCCTGAAACAAACTCCCAAAGCATGTATTTATAGTATTGACAGTGACTGGCAGAAAGCAGGAGTGAGTGGAGTGCCCTTGCTCTGGCATAGCTGGCACTGTCTGCAGGCCAGGAAGCAAACCTGCTTTTGTTATGGGGATGCCAGTAGCATGTGCTGGCACCAGATGGGATTTTGCTGCAGCCTTGCAGATTTCTGCTTCTGGTTTCTGAGCAGTGCCAAACATTGCTTGTCCCAGTCTGCCCCTGAATGGAAAACTTTTTACCAGTGGCTCATCTATACCCATTGCTGATTTTCACCAGCAGCAGCCAGAGTTTCCTAATATGCAGAACATGCAGATGCATAAATAAAGGACAGTAGCTTTATACTTGCAGAAATAACATATGTTTTTACTGTTATTTGACATTGCTGATCACTACCAGCCCCAAAGAGTCCAACTTCATGGAGGGGAAGATAACAACCGGCAGCAGAAAGGGGAAACATCTGTTGTACCAAGAGGTTTGCTTGAATCACTTCACCTTCTCAGTAAATTCTAAAATAAAAATCTATCTCAGTGGTTTTGCATAGGAAGAAGCAAGACACAACTAGGGGCCTGGACTTGGTGAGGCTTTAGAGGAGCCTCCAACTGTAGGTTATATTCAGAGATCTGAAGATATCAATCTAGAATGCTTTTAAAAAGCAAACCAAAACTTTTTTCCTCCATCTATGCCCTCTAGAACACCAGGTAACTCCCACCTCCATTGTCAGGCAGGTGATTTTACCATTTACCATTAGATTACCTTTATTTAGCATGGGAAACTAAGTGCACCCATTTAATTTTATGCAAACAATCTGCTCTGGGCTGTCTGGAACCTTCTCTGGGCTGTCTGGAAAGGTGTCACCCTGGGTGCTATAAAAGGAATTTTTGGCACATAAATTCAGACAAAATTCAGAGTCTATAAAACAATCCATGCTGCAGCCCAAAATTCTCCTTGTGGATTATACCAGTGAAGAAGAGGGTCCCTAGATTTCTATGACAGAATAATGTCAGATTCTGGATCTATGTGGAACTGGCATGAGCTCTGTAACAACAGAAATTATTCAAATGTTTTTACTACAGTAAATATGGCTTCTCCACTCTTTCTGACAGTGGGTTAGAGGAGGAGCTAGGGCACACAAAGACAAGCTATTTGCAGATATTTGCCCCTCAGGTGCCAAGCTATCATTCATAATATGACTACCCCAAAGTATTAATCCAGCAGAAGACAAAGTGTACCTAGATTTATTTCAAATTCTTTTCTTACATACAACTACAAGGGAGGGAATGGGCAGCTGTCTGTTCTCATCAATGAAACCCTCAGTGTGAAGAGTTCTTTACTGGATAGATGACTATCCTAAGGCCATTTTATACTTTCACATGGTTTAACAGACCAGAGAATTAGAATTATTGGGATTTATTCAGCCAACAAATACTAAGTATTTTGTTTCATTAACAGTATCCTTTTGAAGGTGTGAAAAGTAGTTTATGTATTTATGTATTGATTTCTGTCCAGAATCCCAGCTGAAAGTCATGAAGGATCATGTTAGCATTCAGCTGCTATCATAAAATCACTGCAGAACACTGTTTAATTAAGCCAAATTTTCAACTGCATTTTAAAACACACCCTGGCCTCGCCACTCTTGACTAAACTTGAGGTGATCCAGCAGTACTATGTGGGATTACACACTAAAATTATCCAAATGTGCAGGCCAGACTGAAGGTGCTTTGGTTATGAGGTTCAGGACCAAAAGCACAGGCAGGAGCTACAGCTTTGTTGTGAAATAGCAGGAAAAGAGCTGTGAGAAGGAGGTTTACAGTGTACCTGTGAGTGTTACGGCTGCCGGGAGCTGGCACTCCCAGTGTTTCACTTTTCTGCCCACCAGACATGTCTAAATATCTTGTGTAAACAAGAAACAAAACAATAGGTGACTGTAGTGTGAATTACAAAAGCCTGGCTTCCCTGTTGGAACCTGACTGCTGCTCTTAAACTGCCCCAGCTGTGCTTTCACAGTCCAGGATGTCAGCAGAACCCCTCCAGTGAATCAGCCTTGTGTTCCTTCCCGGGCCATCTACAGCACCCTTTTATAGACTATATTGTCAGACTGGGGCAGGTTTCTGAGCCAGAAGTTCAGCGCTACTGCCTCTGTACTCCAGAAAGATAAGTTTGCTATTATACTGTACCAGCCACAGCAAAAAAGCCCAACAAACCAACCCAGGATGAAAATAATACTGCATATGGAACGCACTGAGTTGTCAGCAGTATAGTATTTTGTTCCTAGCAGGAACAGGTAGAGCAGACATTAGAACTACTCACTGACAGATCCTGAGGAATTCTCTAGTAAAGTAAAAAGTTTTCCAAATGTACAATAGACTGTGTGACTCTACGAGCTGACTCAAAGGCAGGGCCAAATTAGTCCTGGCCGAAACTACATGGATTTCAGGCAGCTCCCTGAAATGAATGTGTTCCTACAACGAGTGCAGTTTTTCTTCCACTATCAGGAACCCTCATCTGTCCAAATCATTCCAAGTTAATACTGGACTTCACTTACTGAAGTGTGTTTTGCTTTTCTGAGAAGTTGAAAAGAGATACCACACAGCCATCTTAAGTAGTTCTCTTTTGTAACTGCAGTCAGTTCTTCAAATGCTGGTGTGCTGTCCTGATGCCAACTACAAGAGCACAACCTTTCCTTTCCTTTCCTTTCCTTTCCTTTCCTTTCCTTTCCTTTCCTTTCCTTTCCTTTCCTTTCCTTTCCTCCTGTTTCCAGTGACAGAAGAGTAAATCATAAGCCAGGTCTGCTCCAGACTGTGTCTCAGCAGGTATCAGCTATCTGAAAAGCCACACCCTTCCCTTTGTGTCAGTGCAGTGATCCCCTGGTTTCTACTCATCTTGGTTTTGGAACAGAAGTGTGAAATCACAACAGTACTTTTCATCAGGTTCAAATCTACTTAAAAATAGATACAAAAGGAAAAAGAAAATATATATTCTTCATGGATTTATCTATTAGTACTGGAGAGCAGTTAGTTGTATCACTGATGTTTTAGAGAAGGATCAGACAACTTCATAGTCAAAGAGCACCATCCAACATATGGCAGTAGGTGAAGGCTGCTTTTTGCCTCTCATATTCACTCTGAATCCTTCTAAATCACCCATGCCAACACAATACCATCCTTGAAGATCATTAACAATCATCAGAAGAGTAAATTCTCACTTATGTAATAGGTTAGGCTGCAGCAAACAGAAGGTATGAAAAGTCCCCTGGGGAAAGACACCTGCAGAGGCTATTCCTTGACCTTCAGCTCCCTGTTCCTACAGATGAATGACATTTGACTCAGCACTGCATTAGCAGTACATACGCAAAGTATGTCTCAGGAACAAAACATCAGCTCTTCTGAAAAAGATCAGTCTTATAGTTCCATTTGTCAGGTGATGCTTCCTTACAATTTTGATCAAATGGAAAGCACTCCTGGTTAAAATAAGAAAAAAACTGAATACATTCCCCAACTCATTCTCTTCGTGAAAATATGTATCTTGTAGAGCAAAACATTTAAACACAGATTATTGCTGGAAGCACTTATCTGTAAGAGGCCCCCAAACATTAAAAACACATAGAAGTATTCTATTAATGAGCTAAGGTACCCTTAGCAGGGCCTGGAGCATTCTGCATGTAACTCACATGTCACTGTGATAAAACTCTTATTTTTTCTGACCACAGTACATATTTCAGGTAAATGTAAATTTACCAGAATCAATGTAAAACTTACACCTAAATTTCTCTCTGATTTCCCAAGAATACAAAGATGGGACTGCCCAAGGGAATATATAATATGGACTTCCCCACAAGCACAAAAAGATATTTAGAAGTTCTTTAAAGATAAATAAAAAGGAAGAAGCAGATGAAGAATTTCTAGTCTATGTCAGGTAAAATGTTTGCATGCTACAGAAGGAAAAAGTATTCTATTGATCCCAGTATAGTAGCTTTCCTCACATCCTTCAAGGCTCATCTGCTCAGTGTATCAGGCACTTCTGTTATCCTTGGAGATACAGGGGCTGACTTGCCAACAAAGTGGAGAGAAGCCACTTGTAACCTTTTTATTCCTTAGTGCAGTACAGTCATACTGTCAAAGAAAACAAATTTTCACACAGTACCTCTCCCAAGTATGTATTTTACACTGGAAAGAAGAGAAAGATATTTTCACTTTATATAGTGCAGTGAAATTTTTCTTCTGCAGGCTTTATTGGGATGTACTTTGTTAGAGCACTGAGGTGCTATTTCATTACATGTACATATTAGGAATTTGTAATTCATTTGCTCTTCTTCCAATCCACAGTTCATTTTCAACCAGTTCAAAAAAGATCTGCTCTCAGTATGTAGAGAAAAGACAAGAGAGAGCCTGGCTGTGCTCACGTTATGCAAAGGTTGACTTAAGTGGGAACTCATCGGTCTGAAGGTTTTGGCCCAAATATCCAGGAGCTCACATGAAAGTCCAAGATGTTAGGTGCCAGAAGATCTGGAATGTGAGATGTGTAGTTATTAGGGGACCTGCCACTGTGGCAGGTAAAGTCTGAAAGCAAAGGGGGAGGTTCTAGTTTGGAAGGAAGCAGATGACACTGAATTTTCAGTACAGTACTAGACAGTTGGATTTAATCAGGATTGCATCTTCCTATGAATGGCAACAAGAAGCTGTTTACAAACATGGCCAAATCAGAGAGGGAAGCAAAAACCACATGATATTCAACCTGCCTGAAAGTAAATTACACCTGTACTCTTGGTGTGGGAAAGCAAAGTCCTCACTAGGAGCAGAAAGAGAACCTCTACATGTAGTGATAACCCCTTGCTCAGCTCCAATCACCTTGAGTCAAGAATCCCTCTTGACCTTCCTGGTTGCTCTGGCTCTGCATTCGTTGCTGAACTCCTTACTCTTGAATAAAGGCCCAAATGTATTTTGAGAGTGAGCACATATATTTAATGTCTCCCAAATGTTCCATCTCAAAGTAATGGCATAATACCTGGCTCATTCTTTAAACTCCACCAAACAATAACTGCCAGAAAAACAGCTTACTTCAGCCATTCCTAACAAAATACAGTTAGGTCTTTAAAACACAGCCTTCTTTTTACTTGGGCTGTTGCTTTTTTGGTACAGTTCTTTGTAGATTCCCTTGGTTAATGCCAGCTGCCTTCCTCTTCCAGAGAGCAACTTGCATCTTGTAGAAAATAATACATTTATTTGCATTTGGAGAATTTTACAGCTGGAGCATTTCCTAAGTCCTTCCACTTCTGACATTACCTTCTTCTTTGACAGCCTGCACAGGTCCCACCTGAAGGCAAGGTACTGGCCTTAGCTTTGTCTGTCAAAACTTTGACTTTCTGTGATCTCTTCCAGTGAATGTTAAAGTTGGAAAAGCCAAATAACTCTCTCTCCCTGTGCTAAAATGGTGAAAGTTGCCATACAAGCACATGAAAATTGACTTAGAAGCCAAACGACAGTAAATGACAGAGTTTGTACCTCCCTGCCAGATGTGCTAGAGCACCACTATGGAAACAGCTCAGTGGGCACTACGTACATGGAAGGGCTTTGAAGCAGGAGGCAGAGGAGAAGCAGTAAGTGACACTAACTACAGATGTGGAAAGAGGGAGGAAAAGGTCTGAAAAGTTCTCAAAAAAAGAATCTAGTGCACAAAGAAAAAGATGTCTCTAGTGCCAATCCCTCTAGGACCTTTTGCTCATTCAGCTGTGGTGAACAGACCAAGACCCAGTGGATGGCTACACGTTGCTCAAGGACCGTCTCTGTAATGTGACAGCAAAGAGGCCATGGCAAGGAAAGGAAGCAGGAATCTCTCAGAAGTATCATAAAAGGCTAACTCATTCCCCTTCATATAGTAATTTCCATCAGACTCTGGGAGAACATTTAAAAAGCCCCATGATATTTTCTTTTTCTTCTTCTTTAAAAGGGACCTGTTCTTAGACCCTGCTACAGACTTAAAAGTGAGACACTCACTGTCTGGTCACTCTTTGCCCAGTGGAATAGGGACTTGTTTGTGAACTTTCCTGAGGCACCATATGTGACAGGAGATAGTATGCAAGATGAGAGCCAGCAGTTTACTGAATAAGACTGGATCACACAACATATGGATTCAATTTCTGATTTTGGTACAGATTTCTATAAGAGAAGAGTTCGCCAAGAGACCCCTTCAATGCTTTTGTTATATCCCTACTGAGTAAGATGACAGTAACACCCTCTCACCATGTATTAATACTTTACCATAGAGATAGTCATTCCTATTTGAATTCAATCCTGTACTAGGGAAGCAAACAAGGCAAAGAGAAGAATGCCTGTACCTGCACAGACAGACCTAAGCAGAAATCACAAGTCTCCTGAGGAATTCTGACATGCAATCCATTGCACAATTATACAATTGCTTTAGTGGCAAATACAGCCTTGCAAGGCTTCTGCAGTGTTGTTAACCTTACTTTCAATGATCTTAGCTCTTGTAGATTTTAAGTCATTAAGCAAAAATGCACCTTCAAGTGGCCCTTCATAAATAGGTTCTGCTTTAGAAAGGCTTTCTTACTGAGTCTACCATGAAATATTTGCATGTGAAATTATGAAATTTGAATTAAAACAAGTTTGTTTATTTTTGAACACACTAGAGCCACCCACTGCACAGCTGAGTTTCCAGCACACCAAGGAGCTTCAGGGAAACAATGGGAAACTGAACAGCTTAGCTTCTTTTCACATTAGTTGGCAAAAGTGGGCAGCACCACTGAAATAATATTGTATAAAATCTCCTCTTAACTCAAGAAGCTTGTTTATTTCCTAATCCAGTGTCTATGCATAGAAAACCCAAAACATTGCAGGAAACAATACTAACTCTATGTTTATTCAGCAAACCAGAGATATTCTTCAGAGATATGAAAAGAATTAGTGGGTTTAGGATCAAAGATGCCTATTATTATTGTACAACTTAATGTACTCAAGCAACATTTTTTTTTCTTGGAATGAAAAAGCAGCTCTTGAACAGCATGAGCATCAATGTAGCAGTTAAAACAATACCATGTATTGGCCTTGTACAGAAAGCTAGAACATCACCTTTCTAACTAAAATATAAGTAAAAGTCTTACAAAAAAGCATCCTTAACAATCATGAGGAGAAGAGGCCCTGGCTTAACACATCATCTGATGAAAAAGGCTGAGATGTGTGCTGCCGTGTTAACATCCTTCCAGGGAAGTGCTTTAATTCCAAATCAAGAAGGAACATCACCGTCTCTTGAGTCATCACCATCACTTCCTGCTTTTCTGTGTGCATGTTCATAGGAAATCTTTCATCTAATTTTTTTCAAAGCCAAATCCCACTTGGCTAGCAAGCTCAGGCAAGATCCAGACAAAAACATTATAGGCACAACAAGTTTCAACAAAAATATTTGTTGCAAGAACACTCTTTGATTCATTCGCTCTTCCTTGGCTGAACCTTGACTACACCCATCCTGATGCACATTTGTGGAGTGCCGTTGCCATGTAAAGAGGATCCAAGTTCAATTTCTGCATACCCTAGTGATTTCTTCTGGCTTTGAACACTATCCAGGTGGCTGCACAAGGGGCTACAGAAATTACAGAGAGACAGAAGAGTTGGTGAGAGTACTTGCCTGAGAAGCAAAGAAAGGGGAGATACCCACATTCTACCAGCTCGTCCCCATCCAATCTGCCCACAATATGCTGTTGTAAAGAATTTGCAGTGAAGCTGGGGATTTGGCACTAACATGGTGTGGAATAGTCATCAGATATTTAAAACAGAGCTGAGAGAACAAAGAAGGGCTTTGTAATGCAAGGCAGCACTGAAAACCCTGAAACTCTGCCAGCCAGCTTGCATGGAGTGTTTGCTAATGTACACAGTGGAGTGCATTCCTTGCATTTGATTACATGACAGTTTTATATACCAGGTATATGCAGAGGGTTTTTCTTAACTCTTTAAATCCTCCCTCATTTATAAATCCTAAAGGGATTCACAGTGGTTTCACTTCTGCTGTCTTGCACATTCATGCAACTTCAGTCATGAAAGGCTGAGCATGTGCTGTGGGTAATTGCTTGTCAATGTGTAAGTACACTTATTTCTGTTCCTATGAACAGTAGAAGTTATGAAGCATGAAAGAATTAGAAAACTCATTCTCTCCTTACTCTTTTGTATCTCCCTTGATTTAAGCAGTGAGTATTAAGAGGCATGTTTAAAGGACCACTGGCATTGCCTCTCTATATTCTAAAATGGAGGATGCAGAGACTGCTGTTAAAGCTCCCCCTTGTTAGACCAGGGAGAAGGGAGCCAGGAACCTCTGGCTGGCTAGCACTATATTCTACCATATACTGTACTACACGGTGTCTACCATAAAATGAGGATCATTGCATGTGCTCCTCTTGGTGAAGTTTTTGGAGAGCTATGGCTAAAATGTGTTGCCTGTATGCAGGCAATGCTCTGTGCATTCAGGCAAAAGAACCTCTCATTCGTATGATGTAAGGAATATAGATGGAATAAAGGACAAAGGCCTAAACTGCAGGGCTTGGATGCCTTAGAGCCAAGTGGTTGAGAAGGGCAAGGTATTCTTACTTTCCTTTTCTGTTAATGCACAAAGTGAATTTTTTAGCCGTAATTTTAATAATTCTTAATTATATTTTCAGAAGATCTGCTGTGGTATCTTTCATAAACTCTAAGCTGTAGAACTGTAAGTTATAAAGTTAGAAGATTAATGTCTGTTAATTAAGTTGAAAGAAAAAGAGAGGCACTGAAAGAGAGATTTGTGGTTAAACTCTCCAGCACCCATACTGTTGCCTGTATTTTTAATGTTAGCTCATAGGCCAACATCTAATTAAGCCCACATTTAACCAGAAATCATTTTTTCTGCTTAGTCACCCAGGGAAAAAATCATGAGACGAAAGCTAAAGCATCCTGAGCAATATTTGGGTGTCAGGTAGCATTATTACTCATGAAATTTCTACTCCCATACTCCAACTACTTAACAAAGCAGAATTTGCTCTGTAGGTAGAGAGGAAGTGCTTAGTGTCTGGAATTAGATGAGCAGAGAGACAGGAAAGTAAAAGAAGGTGAAGGTTATTGCAGTGGTGGGTAAGGTGTACACAATGGCAGATAAGGCTGGGGCAAGATGCAGGAGAACTAGGCGAGAATAAAGGCAAACGAAGCCACCATCCTAAGTCTCTGTGAGTCATTTAAAGATTCTTACCATAGTGAGAATGATTCCAAAACAGATCCCAAAATGGATGGGTGTGTAAATAAAGGACTTAGGAGAGCAGCAATGGGATTACTACATTTTGTACATACAGCAGGTAGACTTCTTGCTGGAATACGTGCTTGAATTTGTAAGGAAGAGGGAGAATCATTTCCCAAATCAAAAACTGCATTATTCGATACCACAAATACAAAGCCATAGGCAAGATATCCTATTTCCAAATTATAGGTATTTTCACTAAAGAATGACAGTTAAATTGCCATATTGGCAGAACTAGCTTACAAGAGAAAAGCACTTTTTGAAGTTTCCACTTAAACACAGATAGGTCTTTAAAACTATTATTAGCTGTGAGATCTTCTTTGGACAGTGGAAGAAAATGTCACATTTTTAAGGGTAAAAGGGAACTGGAAGCATCACGGAGGTTCTTACGGGAAAGTCAATGTTTCATAAAGTGTACTGCAGATGATACATTCAGATAAATATCTGCATCTTATTTCTGAAATAGGTCTGTCTCTGTGTTATTCATAATTACTTCTTCCTACTGTTAGATTGTGCAACTTGGAAATAATGTGACACTTCTGAAAGAGGAATATTTTTTACTATGGAGATTTATTTTTTATATGAGGAAGGGGGTGGAAAGTACTCAGATAATAGCATTTCTCAGCAATCTTTAGCTGTAATGATCACAAAATGTTGCTGCCTCTCTTTAGCTCAGCTGCACATGAAGGTAAAATACCAAGACTCATCTCACATTCCATCTCCTCCCAAAGGGTCATGATACACTAACACCCTTCTGCAACCACAGAGGCCCACATGGCTGAGTTATCTTTCCCATACCATAAGATGTATAAATGTGTGAGAGATGGCACCTTTGGATGCCAGGAGAGCATTTATGACACCTAACCACATACTGCCTTCACTTTACAACAGATTGCACCGTATCCCAGACATCTGAATTCCTCAGCTGAGAAAAAATGAGCCAAAGAAAACCCCTGCTGCTTAGTCAACCACAGAAAAACAGAGGTGATGCTCCCTGAAGAGGTGAAATTTAGCCACACCAGCAATTACTGTGCCGTGTTCAAAGAACAGACTCCTGTCACAGTGGCACAGAGCATCAAGATCTCCTGGTGTAGGATATGGAAACAACCATGACAGTCAAAAAAAGCTGGTCTACACAGTGACTTAAGGAACATAGCCCCATTCTAGTAAAGGCTGTGGACATCTGAGTGTACAACTCTGAGGACTGGAACCACAGTGTGATCTGCACTTTTATGGCCTCAAGCTTTATTTTCAGTAGGTACTGCATTTGGAATGATTTGTAGGGTTTTGATTTCACTTCCTATGAAGCATCTTGTTTAGTTAATCACAAGATACCTCTCTTGGCACAAGTGACCTGTTCAGTTTAAGGCCTTCAGATTTTTTCAGGGAGATAATTATAAGAAATTTGATGTGTAAAAGGGATGAATCTTCAAAACTCCGTTGGGAGAAGAGCTAACAGTGGCCATAAATTTCAGTAGCTTCAAAAAACTCCTATGCAATCCTCTACACTGCTTTTTAAAAAATAATAATGTAGAAAATATGGAGCTGTACTGTTTTCTCAAAAGAGAAAGCAGAAATTTGAATGAAAAATCAAGCTGATTATTAAAACAGTGTGCTTATATTGAGTCCAGAAAGAGACAGAACAGAGAAAAATGACCCTGGTGTAACATAATGTTACTTTATCAAGTTCACAGAGTATTAATAAGGGAATATAATGATTTCTCAAACATATTCTGCAGTTAAATACTAAACCTCCAGACCCATCCTGTGCATGGCTGCAATTAACATCTACAGCCTTCCTATATAATAGCCTTCCTCTAACATCACATGTGGCTTACAGAACAGTGAATCCTGCCAAAACATCCCTGGTTATGCATCAATAAAGTCATGAATGCACAGCTCTGGGAATGGTGTTGGTGATGTTCTACATGGGAATCAGTAGAGGGAACAAATAACACTGTGGCTTTTTGAGTTCTACGAAATAATGGAAATGGCATGGTTTTTTTTCCTCCTCAGTGGAGTAATGGAACAGTAGATAAACTGTGGAAAACCACAGCTAAATATTTAGAACCCACAAGGAAAAAGTCCTTTGAACAAACCAAGCTATTTCACTTACAGACTGGGAAGGCAAAGAGAGACAGAAGATTTGTTATTGTTATTTCTATTTTTAAATATGTATGATGCTCAGATACTATTTTGATAGGGGCTACATAAGCACCAAAAGAAAGAAGGATAGGATTTTTTTTCTATGATGTTCTCATATCTTTATAGCAGTGATCCAAGCTCCAACCTTCAGCAGTACCTTTTCCAATCAAGGTATCTAGAAATGCCTCAAAATCATTTCAAAAGTCAGTGGAAATACTGCAATATAAAACATGACCTTCAGGCCATCTGGACCTAAGATGGGCATTTGGAATTCCCAGAGATTTCCTCTGAAATGACTATGTTCAGTATCTGCTCCTTGTCCACCATCACACAGTTGATGTTTCTCATTTAAAGAATGCTCAAAGGCTGACAAGAAAAGTTACTGTAAAGTTTTGAAGCATGTTCAAGTTCATTAAGTAATAATGTTTTTTAATATTCTGTACCTCACTTTTCCCATGTTGAGAAGATTTTACTGTTGAAAGACGTTTACTTATCTAAGAGAATTTTAAGAAGCTAATGAGAATTTAAAAAATATTTAGAGAAGGCTAAAGAAAAGTATGGAAAAATCATGATTTGAAACAAAAAATAAAAAGGACAATGAGAAACATACAGGGAAGGAATTGAACGTTATCTCTACATAACAGGACAGAAACTGGAAACATAGTATATACAGAAATTCTGGATCCTATTCTTCATTATGCTTTGAAGTAAAACCCCCACAGATGAAGCGCACCTATAGTGAGAATGAGTACTTTAGCATTGCTGTTCATTTCATATTGATCAAACCAACTGTGTAATAAATTTAGTGTCCCCCTCCTAAGAAGAAAAAAACCTATTTCTCAGAGTTCCCAGGAGTTAAAGTGATAGTCTAAATCATTAAAAAAAAAAAA
>WEIU01023468.1:244265-273630 GCA_013389925.1 Aegithalos caudatus
AGTATTAAAAAAGCCCTGAGAAAGACACAAAGATAATCAAAGTCAGACATAAACGAAGATGAATCCCCTCAGTTCAGTGCCTGTGAGGACTAGACAGGTTGTCTTCATGCCTCAATGACAAGCCTAATAATCAGTGAGCACATACTCAGTGTTGCAGCTGAAAAATCATAAAATCTTTCCTAAATATTAATTTGTTTACATTTCACAGTCCACCAATAAGATTTAACCAGCACATTCTCCAGAAAAACTTGCATTGTCAACTACCTCCAGTCACACCTTGCTACAAATGCCTCAGTGCTGAGGCAAGACATCTTGAATGGAAGTCTTCATCTGTTTTGGATCCAACCTACTATCTAGAACATAAGTTAAATTTCTGTAAAACATGAAGAAGAAGAATTAAAAAAAAAAAAAATAAAGACACTTAAAAGGAAAAAGACACTTCTCTCCTGCGTGTGAAAACAACTTTGCTCAGAAATGAAATTAGAGACAGTTCCACCACTTTGTGTTTGAGTATCTTTCACTGTGAGGTCTTTTTCACTTACTTAGCTAACTGAGCTTTTAAACAACACTTGGGATTGTATCACTGATCCTGTTTCATGCCCAGATATGTTCAGACAGAATGTACAATGAGTTAGCTGATTTTTTGGGGTTTATATAAAAAAACCACAGAGCTATGCTGGGATGAGGATTCAGGAGCCCTGCCTCCCAGCCTGGCACCACCGTGTGCACCACTAGCCAGCCACCATTCAGAGCTCTGGTGCTAGCTTAGCTTGTCTGGCCCAGTAATAATGAAAGGAAGAAAGGATTTTTCACTAGGAATTTGGAGTATTTTCTCATTATAACCAACCAGCATGACCAGAAAAAAGATTCCTGATGCAATCCATGGGCCTAGTTCTCACTCCCCCGCTGGCAGGGCCTGAAAGACTGCTGGGGCCACAAGCCCCATTCCTTCAGGAGAGGGGAGGGAAAATGGGCTAAGACCAGATCCTGTCCGTCAGGTCTTGTATCCTGCCTTCAGCACTGCCCAGAGCTTCACGGTTCAGGGAAAAGCAAACAAACAAACTAAAAATCCCCCCTGCTTCCCCCTTCCAGCACCCGTGGCCTGTGGTGCAGTAACCAAGGAAGCGGCTCGTCCCATTACTGGCAGCCAGCCCTTCAAGAGATGAGGATAGGATAAACTATAAAAGAGGCAAGGATAAACTCCAGCCAAAATCCCAACTCCAGTCTCGTTCTTCAGACCAAAACTAGAAAATAAGCCAGGACGGGCAGAATTTGGTATTGTAAGGGCCCTCATGGCTGGAAACAGGGCAGCTGAGCATGCTGTGGTGGGAAAACAGTGGCCTGGGGGAGGTCAGTGCACAGAGGGATAACAGCGCTTTTTCAACGGCACTTCAGCAGTGTGCCCAGGGTGTTCATTTCTGCCCAGCACAAAAGCGAGTCATCGGAGGGGGATTTTCTTCTTTCCTCTCTCATAGTCACCCTCGACACTACAGCAGAAGCTGAGGGGCCTTCTCCTGGAGAAGGCACAGCAGGAATAATCCCACAGGTCAAGCAGCAAGGGCAGAGGCCGGAGGGCAGGGAAGGTCAGCACTAGGCAGGCACGATGTGGAGCTGCCAAAGCCAGCAGAGGGTCTGTTTCTGAGTCCTCTGAGCCCGGCTGCCAGAAACTTAAGATGCACTTTGGGAGACCCAGGGAAAAGGCTCACGGTAACCTGTAGTAACAGACAGCTGATGGCGTCTGTCCTGGGAGTGGGAGCAGGAGCAGGGGGAGGAAAGGGCTCGGCACTTTGTCCCCGCTGCTGTGACTGTGTGTTGCTGTTTGCAGCAGCGCAGCCTCAATGCACTCATGGTTTCTTGTGCAACGAGAATGTGTGCCCAGAGAGTGAGAGAGGAGGTGCCAGCTGACGCAGTGAGAGGGAGGTGAGAACGCTGCCAAGGTTTTGCTCACTGCAAAGGCTGGGTGCACCTTTTCCAATACAGACAGAAGAAACAATGCAACGCCACAACACAAATTTGTACCAGGCCACCAGAAGTCCTCAGCTGTGTGCTCTGCCCTGCTATGAACTTTCTTAACATCCTGGCTTAACACCTCTTTCACACACAGTCGCAAACCAGAGTGAATCTTTTGCTGTTGATGGAGTCACAGCCCTGTACAATGGTCACAAGAGACAACCAGACCCACTGTGTGACTCTTGTTGTTCCCATAACAGGGATAAAGACCACCATGCTTGTCCACTCAGGTTGAAGGTGCACTTCTGGCATATCTTGAGGTTTGACCCTGAGAAGGTGTTGGGTGGGGTCTGAGTGGTTTGTACCATCCCATACACAAAGCAAAACCTCACACAGGAATCATCTGTATACTGCTTTCAACTCCAGTCCAACACGTGGAACTTTCTCCTCTGTCACCAGATTTTCTGTCTCCTTTTCACTGAAACACAAAGAACTGGAATTTAATTTTCCCTCATTAAATTTTGTGATTAAATGAGGTTGTGCAGGATAAGCACATAGTAGATCCATTCTCCCTCTCCTCTGACACCTATTCCTTCCATCAGGCCCATTCTCTGGCCTTGTCATCACCCTGCCATTCAATCTGCTTTTCACAGTCTTGTGAGACTTTGGACACATCAAGACTTTAGGCATTCCTAACAGCTCCTACACAAGCCCATCATTGCTAGTAACTGAGCGCAAGACAGTGGAGGCAGGCAGCATTTTTGCTGAAAGCCTTGTTGGACCCGCCCAGTAAGAGAGGCCAGGCAGACAATAACACAGGCTTCTTGTACCAGATCATGCCAGTAGTCTGTTTCCTGCAAAAGTCAACTCATTCAAAAGAAAAAAAAATAAGTTAGTGTACCTCGCCAGTTGCAAGACGGAGTGGACAGAAATATTCCTCTTTCCTTCCCTGACCAGGCAGCCAAACAAACATTGTTACATTGAGAATTTTTCTGCCTCTCTTTTCCCCCCACATGATTTCATTTATCTCAGTATGGTTTCTGGCTAGTAGCAGAAACAAGAATTTAATTTAAACATGTTTGAATCTGGAACCAAACTTTCTTACAAAACAGGAATGTTTTGGTTTGTATGTGTTTTGATTTAACCCATTACTTTGCTGCATTAATCCCATTAGAAATCTGAATGCGTCTGACACTCCCAAAAGTTAAAGCTCTGAATTAGTTGCTTCAACTTTAGCAGAAAGAGAAACAGAACAAAATAAAAATAAGGATATGGGAATTAAAAGGAAATTGACAAAACATTTTTCTGAGGGTAAATGCTAAATTCTACAAAAATGTGCTACCTGCAGAATTGGAATATCACCTTTCACTTGAGATAATACTACAGGTCCTGGTTATCACAGTGCTAATTTTCAGGATGCAAAGCTGGGATTTAACAACTTTATTCCAAATACTGCCAAGCACACTATAATTTTTATCATCCAAAGAGAGATAAATTCTCCTTCCTGAAATTAACTCTTTGCCTCTGGTAAGGAAGTCCAAAGAAGAAAGTTGGCTGTAGAGGACTCAGAGGCTGCACAGAATGAAAGAAAAAAAACCATGAAACACCATCTTTTCCTCTAAATGGCTACAGGCAGTGTTTTGTTTTGTTTTTTTTTTTTTTTTTTTTTTTTTTTTTTGGTTGTGGGTGACTTAGGATTTGAAGCTATTTGCTAGCACATATTTAATTGCCATTTTTATGAACTAAAATTTTACAATCGCTTTTTACTAACTTTTCTGCATGATGGATGAGGTTTTTTGTTGAAATGAGGTCACTATGTTTTATCTTTTCCTCCCATGCTGGGACTGTTTGCAGTGTCAATTTGGGTAGTATAGAAAAATATATGCACATCCTCTGAGCTGCATCCTGGCACCATAAAGCAAAGCCAGTTTTGGCTTCCTCCACTTAGCAGTAGTGGAAGCTGGGAGCCTTTGGGTGCACAGACTGCCCTCCACTGTGCATGCACCTCTCCCAAGTCACAGGGGATATGGGGCAGCCTTGGCCGTGATGGACCAACCCCTCAGACAGCCACCCCATGCTGGGGAGTAAGAGGGAGCCTGGGCTCATCTCTCCTGTGCAATTTCAGGGAGAGGCTCTGGCCTTCTGCCTCTTATCAGCACCATACGACAAACCCACTGCTCTTGTCATTTCTGTCATTCCTGCCACCCTCCATGGAGGAGTTCTGCATGTGTGCTCAAAGCTGCACTTACTGACCTCCTCTTTCTTTCCAGTTCTCCCCATGCTCTGGACAAATAACTCTACTCTTTCAACAGCAGTTCAAGTAAAATGAAGAATTTCAAGAGAGGGTGGACACCACTGATATGCACCCAGCCCAAAACATACCTGCCAAACACTAGACACAAAAGCCAGCTGGCCTGGGCAGGGTGGAGAGGGAAGGAGTCCTATGCCAGTGCACTGCCCAAATTTGATTCAGGAGAAAAAAGCCTTTAATGTGACAACACACACAGAGCACCACTTCCCAGTTACACACAACCAGTGCCCCCAGGTAGCTTTGATCCGTACGCTGTCTGGAATGCGTAAGGTTCAGTATATAGTGAGTTCAGTCACTCAGCCTCCCAAGTCAGCCCTGAAAGAAAAAGGGAAGACAAATACAGCCATTTGCTCCTTTCCTCAGTTTGAACTTGCAACAATTTATGGCCTTCCCCAAAGATGGGCTGCTCTCTTCTCCCTGACCTTTGCTGTAATCTCCAGCATTGTTGTTACCTCCATTAGAGCCTTCTGAGACAGTTCTTTTGCCCTCTGAGCCTGGCACTGGCTAAGGACACACCAGACATGTCATACTCTGTTTACATGGCAGAGACCCAACAACTCATCAAGCTCCTTAAAAGCCATGAGAAGATAGGGGAAGCAAGCAAACAATGTTTGTTCTGACCGTTAACCACTCTGGCTCCACAACAGCAACATGGTGAAGACATTTAATAAAAAAGTGGACTTCAGTAAAGTAACTCTTGTCCTCGCCAAACACTAATCTCAGTCCCTTTGGAAGACTCTCCCTGTAGTCCATAGTCACACCTAGACAAGTAGGATGTTCCACAGCTGAGCACCCTCTGTGTCTTGTCCTTGTGCTCTCCAGGCCCTTGCTTTTTGGGAATTAGAGACTAGGGAGGTCAGAAGCCCCAATCACATCAAATGAAGCTGTGGCAGACAGCCCTAAATTATTAATGTCCTTAAATACTAAGTGCACTCAGCAACCAATTCAGCCTCCAGCACACAGGCTGTGCACCAACATGGCCCCAAAGGGCTCACAGGAAAAAAACCTCACTAAGGATTGTGAAGCAGCAGTTCTGTTTGCATTGACACATTTGTCTCACCCCTGGACAGAGGATACACACAGTCAAGAATCACTCCATTTGTACACATGTCCACTCTTCTCTTACTACTTCAGCCAATCCTTGTCCCTGGGAGACACACAAAGCTCCATTTTATTTACATCCACGAAGGTAGTCTTGAAAGCTGCAAGACGACCATTCAGTTATATGGCAAGAGAATCATACATCCACATGTACAATTTTACTTGATTCTGTCACTGGAAAGACTGCAATTCATTAACACATCTCTGCTGTGCACTGTTAGATATTTCTCTTTAACCACATCCCTTTAAAACTAACCTTATTGACAATTTACTTCTGTAAACTTCCATTTTGTTTTCGATTTAGTGTCATCCCCTATGGCATCCTACCTCTGGCTTCCCACTACTACTACAACTGGCCTGCAGATAACGACTCTGACTTGGATGTTGTCCTTATTAACAGTTTGCTGTTTTCATGCAGTTTTAATTGCGTTTCAAGAGGAACGGATGCTGATTTTTGCTCCCGTTTCAACATTTGGCAAATACATGAAATTCTGCATGTTGTAGGAAACAGGAAGAAAGCTTTAACTTCATCTGAATGTACATGCACAAACAACACAATCAAAGTACATGCTCCCCCTGTTTACCTCCTCCACACCTCAATATTTCTGTTCTCTTTCTCTGTCCTTCTGGGAATGTATCTCTTTCACTTCTGCTCATCTCTCTCCCACACCCACAGGCATGCACTGATTTGTTATTGCTAGGTCACTTGTGATTAAAGCTCTGGATACACTAGTTTATTGCAGGGCTGTCCCTGGCTTCATAGGCTGTTTGCTGTTTTGTTATTACAGTGATGAAGCCTCTTTCTTGCAGTTTGCTGCCTTTCACACACACACACCACCACAACATATTTAGTTTGAAATGGCCAACACAAAAATTGACTTGGGGTTTGCAAACAATTTGAAAGGGAATGAGGGAAAAGGGGGTTACAGATCCTGGAAATGCAGTCTCCCTGCCCCGCCTAACTTCTCTGAGTGTTTGCCATTTTTTCTGTGGTACTGGAATAAAAAGCTTCAAGTGCCACAAAAGCTGCATGACTGTTTGCTTTGCTTGGCTGCAGAAACTCAGGCACAGCATATTCATCTGGGAGACTGCTAGTTGTAGCTAGGGAAAATCACTGGTCCCTTTTGGCTATATAGACTTTGACAATAGCTTTAATAAGTTGGATTTAATTTTCTGAGCAACAGGCAACAAACACAAAGAACTGAAAACCTCTAAAAATTATTACAGATGTAATACAAGAGCAAGCCCCTCCTCCTGAATCGTGTTTCAGGCCCCTTCCAAAAAAAGGGGGATTTCAAAAGCAAAGCTCACAGCAGACAGAATTTCCATTTTATTTTAAGAAGTCCTGTGTATACCCTACTGCATTCCTCTTCTTTCCCCTCCCACCAAAAAAAAAAAAAAAAAAAAAAAAAAAAAAAAAAAAAAGAAAAAAAGAAAAAAAAAAGGCAAACTTCTGGGCATAGATTAAAAAAACCCACAAAACCTCCTCCATGTGTGTATTCTCCAGCTCCACTGCAGATACTCGGAGTTACATAAAACTGGGCAGTTAGTGATTTTGGCAGCTGAAAAATTACAAAGTTCAGGGGCTGAGGAGGGTGTGGGCCAAGCTGAAGTTTTCCAGAGAGCTGTACCAGATGGAGCAGAGAAAAAATGCTTCTCTTTCAGCTCAGGAAGCTGGAGTTAAAATCTCTGAACCTGAAGCTTAAATAAATTTCAAGGATATCTCCATTCCCTGTTCCGTGTGAACGCTGGTATTGGTAGTGCTGGTTATCAAGGATGATTTGGACCTCAAGAAGCATTGAATGCCTTTCTGCAGGTGGCAATGCAATGCCTTTGCAGTGACACAGCAGAGAATGATGGGCTCCAGTCACCCCCTGTTACCAGAGCTGTGTGAGCCTTCTCCCTTAGGAACCAGCAGCATGTTTCCATTTCCAACTGGATGGTTGGTGCATAAAGGTGAAATTGAAGTGCATAATGTAATAAACAACGAGCTACCAAACATGCTCCAAGTCAGCACATATACACTAGAATACGGTTTTGTGTTACGACATCTGTTTACTGTGATGATGCTAAATTTAACTGTTACATTTATATTATAATAACTCCTCAGATTTGGACTTAAAACTATCCAGGTAGGAATAGTCACGCTTCTTATCTAAGTGCTAAATAGTGTGTTAGTTAGCACATGTTGTAAGATGTTGGAATTTTTCAGTTTAAGTAGTCCCAGCTGTGTTTTAAAATACACTGGCTAGTCAGGCTTAATTTTGTACCTCTGGACAGGGTTTTAAAATATGCTTTCAACTGTGACCAGCTGTGATCACACTGAAAGCAAAATAGCCTTTAACCATGTGTTAGTCAACAACGACTGGGATATTGTGTCCAGCTCACTGCATGCACTGCAAGAAAGACATTTGCAAGCTGAAGGGAAGTCCACTGGGGGGGACCCTAAAATGGTTAGGGGCTGGCATATAAGAAAGGCTGGGAGAGCTCGAATTCTTCAGCCTAGAGAGGGCAAAGCCTGGAAGTTTGTATAAGAAAACAGAGTATTTAAACTTCATTATTTTTATGAAAATGCTGATTGAGAAGCAAAATTTAGATGCTTTTCTGAAGATAATTTTTCCACTAGGATCTGGAATAACTCACTTCACATTGAAGGAAAACCAGTAATTTTTTTTTAAATTCTTTTTTCTTATATGGAAACCAGCCCAAATGATCTGGAGGGAAGACCCTGTATATAATACATTACCAACTACTACAAGGAACTCATTCATATAGTATTAACAACAGAAATTGTTTTAAAGACTGAATTTTCTGCTTGGTGTCATCAGTTCTCAGTGAAATAGGCATGGCAAGGTCGTTTCTGTTTGCCTATTAACTGTGAACATAAAAGACAAACTTCTCTAACTCAGCATGGAATCAGTCAGCTAACTAAATAAAGTAACTACTTATGTGCAATGCGGTCTTGGTCAAGTCACTCAGAAGCTTACCACTGGAGATTATGGTTCTGCAGCAGTTGAAATTAAAATAACTGTTGGCTTATGTGGTGCATAATGGCTATGCATTCCCATTCTTCCCTTACACACAACACTACAACTTTTACCAAGCTGTTTCCCTGATCTAGGTCAACATAAAGCTCACCTAACAAAAATTAACATAGTCTTTGGTACTAAACAGGATAATAATAACAGCTAAAGCTATAGGCAAGAAATTATATTTAATTTCGATTTCCCATTTCATTTTAAACAGCTGCAATTTTCCTCAGATTTGTGAGTTGTGAGGTTTTGGAAGATCCAAAAAAGTGATCGTTCTTATATGCAAGATAAAATTTCAACATGCTTTCTCTGTTGCTGCCAGTTTACATTCCTTAGGAAAAAATTAAAGTGAAAATTAATGAAATCCAATGAATGTTTGCTGGAAAATGTTTTTTTTATAACAAAAATATAGACATGTCATAACAATACTTAGAATGTAATACAGAAAGCATTTCAGCTATTTTTTATAGTCTTAGAGAACATTATGTAATTTGTTACTTAGATGTCATTAAGCTAAAAAAAGAAAGAAAAATGACTAGACATACCAAATAAAAATTATTAAAAAGCCCCTTTCCCCCCCGGTAGGATCCAGGGTTCTGACCCTGTTAAGACCCTCAGTCTGGCAAGTAACTATTGCAAGTTCCAGCTGCACCAAAGCTCTCTCCCTCTATGCTTGAGTCCCCTTGCAGACTACAGTGATCTGCACAAGCCGATTTTTTTCCTCTCTGTCTGGGATCTGGCAATGGCCCCTTGCAACTTAACTGCTTTCCCCACCAGCCTTTTCTCCAGGCTGTGTGTTGACCTGGCAAATGCTTCTAGCTGTAAGGAGATGAAAAGAAGGTAAGGAAAAAATGGGAAAAAAAGCACAAGCTCTGCAGATGAAAGTCTGAGGCAGTGTTTTCCTTTCCAAAGTGCTGCTACATTCCCATAAGCTTGTGGTTTCCTGCATTCTGTTAGAGGGCTTTTTTTCTTTTTCTTTTACTTTTTTTTTTAAATCCTTCTGGTGATATCTGAAGAGGGAAAATGTCCAGCACTAACAGGGGGCCTTTTGTTCTATTCGTTTCTAAGTGGACTTTAACCCAGTTACTACAGACTGAGTCACTGTAGAAACAAATAAAATAAAAGCTCTCTGTTTTGTCCCTCTGGACAGGTCAGGGACATGTTAAGTTCTGTTCTCCTTTTCCTACTTTTTGGAAACTGTACCAGACCTGGCATTGCACTGCAGTAATAATGAACATAGTTTATGGCTGTTCTTTTTTATATGTCCTGGCAACCCCTACAGAGCTGATATTCCAATAAAGCCAGCATTTCATTAACAAAATAAATGCACAAGGGGCATATCTTTGGGTAATGAGATGAAATTAAATGAGAGAAAGGCTGGCTACCAGGAGCTGGTAAGATATGAGCAAGTGTGACACGTATAGGTGCATATCAAAGCTATTTTGGTACCTTGTCAGATCTCAAAGTTTTAATAACTCACAGCAAATAACTGCCTGTTTCTGAATATGACTGTAATATTCACTCACTCTCCAGCTGAATTTTAGGCTGAATCTGAGGGTTGAATTTCAGTCATTTGTTGCAGTTCTGATTGCTATGACAAGTTATATCCTGTCACCATATATCAATTTTAGGGTAAATCATTATCTATTTAGATTCCAACCATCTAAATTAAAACATCTAAAAGAAAATCATCCTGGGGCTTACTGATCTCTGGAGGCTCTGGATAATCTGTGCACAAGAGGATTGCTCCTCCTCTTTTCCCCTTCTCTCATCAGCTTTCCATGAAAATCCTTTTAACTCTTTAGTGTCCCCTTATTTTTGAGCTCTCAGCTCTGGCAAAACACCTGCCTGTTGTGGCTGGCAAGTGCAGAAGGTCACTATAAGCTTTCTTTCACCCCTCTTTTGTATCCTTGCTACAGCTTGTTATCTAGTTACTTATCTAAAGCCACGGTTCTTTTCCAACAGCCCTCTTCCTGGTCCATTTTGTTTATAAGGTAGGAAAGTTTTATACTGAGAAGTTAGTAGGAGGAAGAAGTACTAGTAGGAAGTACTTAGTAGCAGTAGAAATATGCTTTTCAGCTGGGCAATGGATTGTCATGCAAAGCTAGGACAGAGAGAAACTGCAGCACTTAACAGAGAGGATTTTGTACAAGAACATGCAGTGCTGCATGGAGAACCAATCACAGGTACAACCGAGGCTGTTCTGGGCCACGGGTGTGAATCAGTAGTATCACATGTGGCTGGTATTGTACTGGGCATGGGAGGACTGGGAGGACAGGGAGCACAGGGCCAGAGGACTGTACTGATGCCAGGGCTGGGGTGCAGAGTCAGGACTGAGTTCAGTACCATGCCAGGCCTCTTGCTGCTCCCTTTTCTCTCTTCTATTTCCCATCAAAACTGTCATCTTACAGTCATGGCATTCTACCTGGTACAAATGGCATCTGTTCCCACACCTGCTCAGACCTGTGTGGAAATACTGCCCTAGGTGCTGAGGTTTGCTGGAGATGTACTTGGTTGTGCCTCCTTCTCCTGGTTTTATTTCTTGTGCCACTTTTGATGTTCCTAAACTCCGAAACATTCCAGAAATGGTTGGTGAACCTCTTATGTTGTGCTAGAAGAGAGCTTCTTTTAGCTTTTCACTCTCATTAAAGCAGTAAAATGGAACCCAAATGAAAATTGAATTATGAAGTGTTATGCCATTGACTTCTTAGCACACTGCATTCTGTCTGCAGAAACTTATGAGTCTATACAAGCCACAGCAAGAGCCCAGCAAACCTCCATGATCATGGTGCTACTTAGTATCATTATTCTTACCTAACTTATCTCTTGATGTATTTTGGAACAGCCATAAGAGACCAGAATATGGTGCAGGTTTAGCAGGATTTGGGAGCATAGGTTGCTGAATTACTCTTTCCTTGTTAGAATGACAGCAAGGGAAACACAGACAGACTCTGCCTTTTTTCTTCCTACTACACTATCAGCATTTCACTGGGATGGTCCTCACATCACTTGGGCTGATGAAAAAAATGCAAAAGAGAGTCCATCCCAACTAGAGATCTGGATGGGTTTCAGAGCTTGTCAAGAGTAAGTAAAGTAGCAAAACATTCTGAAGTTCACATAGCAGATTCTTTGGAACAGTTTCCAAGCAAATTTATGTTCATTTCTTGGCTGAATACTACTTGAAACAGAACTAGAATGGCGAACACGGGGAGAAATTTGTGATCAGCAGAAGTGAAACATCTGTTTTACCGGACACAACTGAACTCCAGATGTTGTCAAAAATCACATAATTCTAGAAGTGCCAATCTCTTTGTGGGTTGCTCTGAGAAAGGTCATGTCACTGAACTCTTGGTGACTGAATGGCTTTTGTCCTGGAAAATTCACTCCCAAATGTGCAATGCTTGCTGGAGTTTGATGCAATTTGCTTTGTTAACTTAGGCAGCGTGAAGAAAGTTATCACAAGGAGATACCCTACCTTATGAGAGTAAGCTGGTCTCATAGATCTTGTATGACTTGTGCTTGTTTTCATTCCTATTGAAACCTGTTGGACACTGCTATAGGATGTTGCCTCAAGTTGTCAGTAAGATAATCAAATACCTTTACCTCAGCCTGGTCGGTTCACAGGAATGGCACTCTTCAATGTAGGTCCAGGTTAGAAATCAGAGGAAATGCTGACACTGTCTTTACATTACTCTGGAGGACATCATGCTGAGAGAAGTACTGGCCTAGGTTGGTGTTAGAGCATTATTCCATGCCAGCAAATAGCATAGACAGATGGGAAACATTTGAACCCCTTTTCAGTACAGAGTTCTTTCCCAGTTCTGGGCAGGAACAACGGGGCTCCTCAGTCATTTTTTTTCCCCTTAACCATTGTGTCCCTGACACCAATAAAAAGCTGACCATCAATGTTAGAAGCACTGTAATACTCTCATCACGTGTCATCTGTTTCCCTTCTCTGTTTCACACATAGAGTCTGTAGGCTGTGTTTGTGCATGTGACAGAGGGAGGAGAAATAAATGACACATGATCCGGGGGTTACAGTGAGACTACGTGCATCTGCTTCGGGACACAACGACAAGGCACAAATGAGTGCAGTGTGTTTGTGTGACATGGAGGCACATGACTGTGCATACCACCAGGCAGCTCTGTGAAGATGCCAGTGGAACGGATTTTCTTTTGTAAGAGCTGATCTCCCTGCCATATTCTTCTTTTTTGGTCACAACTCTACTATTACTTTGCAACGTAAGATTCTCAGTGAAATCTCTTTTCTTGACACTATAGATACTAGGAAAGCCTAAGAATTTTCTGATGCTGAGTCAAAATGCACAGCAGTGACATGCAGCACGTTATATATAAATTGATTAGAAAATGTGTTTAAGCAATAGAGTAATATAACTTGCATCCATCTGTCATTCAAGAAGGGATGCACAAAAGAGTCTGTCACTTAATTCAGTAGGGTGATCAGTGAGTCTGCCTGGGAACTACTTATTTACAAAAGGACACATTATGGCTTTAGAGCTTGTTGGAGTGAAGCAGGCTTAAATGTGAGTGTCCATATGAATTGTTCTATTTTATAACTTGTAAATTCCTCTTTCTGATGTACTCCACCCTCCAGTGACCTTTTGCTCAGAAATTAACCTAATCTTCACAGAAACTGAGCTTCCCTGATTCATCACTATCACAAACAGCTGTTTTCTACCTATTTGTCCTGAGCACAAAACTTCAGTTACCCTTTTATTTTTAAAGCTACTGAAGTCCATTTATTATGAGTTTTGTTGCTTACAGCAGGTTGCACTGCTTACATTTAGTAGGTAGTATGGTCAGGTATGAGGTCTAAAAAGATTTTGCATCAACAAACAAAATTAAAAAGTGCAGAAAATAATTTGAGCAGAAGACTGAATTTCTGCTAAGACCTTTGACAGTAGATTCATTGCTTTCCAGCTGATGAGACAGACTTTCAACTCCTTGCTGGCTTTATTCTCCCATGATCTGAAGGCATTTGGAGAGTGCATTTTAAACCAATTGGTTGTTTTCTCAGAGTCCACACAGAGGTCGGGGAGAAAGGAGAGTATCTTTCTTGCTAATGTTAGCCAGACAATGGCAGCTTAACTGTAAAGCCCCCTAAAAGAGAATAAGCCTATTGTGTCCCCAGTGTGTTTCCCACATTTCAAAGGCCACTAAGTAGCACCAGCATCTTTGCCTCTGGGTTACAGAGAAGACAGACTCCTATGCTTATTAAATGATGTCTTTCCCTAATGATTTGAAACAAAAAATGCACACACATAAAAACCAGAGATGTGCACATTTAAGGCTTCTCCTGCCATAAGGTCAAACACATGAAAAGACACAAAAAAGAGTTTGGTTCCAAGATATCAGAGTAGATCCACTTGCCCATCTCTCCCACACTGGCCCTTACTCTATTTTCTGCTTCGAGAGCCCCCGATTCCTGCACAATTAAGCGCGGCACCAATGGCATTTCTGCCACTGCTCCTTCCACTTGGCTTCACTGCTGAGAAAGGAGCTTGTTCAGCGGGGAGGCGGGCACTGCTGCCTGAATAGTCTCTGAAGCATTCATTATCTCCTGCCTAATTACATGGCCGGCATAGTGGTGGTGTTGTGGGAACATTGCATCACATTAATCAGCAAGGGGATGTGCCAAGATGAAAGGGTCCCCTTGTGTCTGCTCTCTGCTGTGGAAAATGGGCAGGAGGGTGGGGGAAGGAGCGGGGTATTTATCAAGTGGCAAGTAGGGAAGGCACAGCGGGTGCACCCCAGCTTGGCCTGGCCAAACCACCATCTTCCCAGGTCAGTGCTTTTGTAGCAAATACACCTTTTGTGTTCATGCATGTGGATGGATCAATAGCTCCAGAGGCTAAAATCCTTCACCACAGCACAAGTATGAGCAAGATCTGTAAGGCAACACACCATTTAGTTGCTCCAGGAGGGAGTGGGAGCTGGTCCTCCACAGTCTGTCCTGCCCTTAGCCCACTCTGATTAGAAATAGGATCACCTGTTTGAACAGGCTTAGATCCAGCTGCAACCTGGCCACAAGGCTTCACAGAAAGTCACTGTCCCTCAAAACACTCTCCAAACATATTCATGTCCAACAGTCTCCAAGTCAAATGTAAACAGTAGCTGTGATGCAGCTCCTGAATTAAAGTCAAACTGGTACACAAAAGCAAAAATTTCATTTTCCAAAGCCTGCTGGTGAGAACCCCAGTTCATCCACATAGTATAAAATTTAAATGGACTCTTGAAATCTGAGAAGAGATCTCATTTCCTCCTATCTTTGTCCCACTTGCAGGACATTTGAAAGGCTTTGTAAGGCTTTGCATAGATGCTCCTCTGTGTGTTGGGGCTGGGGGGAGGGTTGAGGCATCCACACTGTGGTTGTTTGGCACCCTGCAAAATACTGGGTTAGACTAGAATACAAAATGACAGTCCTTGGCTGAGCTGCTTATTGCTGTGAGATGGAATAGCAGTGCTCTAGAGAGAATAAGGAAAGGTAATGGAAAAATGAGGACATTACAAATGCAGTTCTTTGCATTCGTTAACCTCTCCCATTCACTTTTGATTCAATCAGTTCACATAAACCCTCTTTAAAACCCTCCAAGGACAGGCATCAGCTCATGCTCTACTCTCTTCCCATTTGGCTCCCTGCAGGCCTTCTGTCCGTCACTGCTTTTCTGCACTTGAACTGTGCTTCAGGTTGAATTCAATTGCTTGGAATGGAAGTGTCTTACCACCAAACCCCATTGTTTTTGCAATGCAACTGGCTTATTAATGCAGGCTATTTAAGCCACTTTGGAAGCAGATTTACTGAGATGCAGATAAGTTTATCTGCCACAAAGTAGGTGAGAATGCCAGTTACTCTTGCAGTGACTGTTGCCAAGTCCTCCCACTGGTATCCCATGCTGTTTTGCGGACAATTGGGGCAGTCTGCTTATCTGTGTGCCACCTGTTGTGCTGGAGTCACCCTGACCCAGTGCCACCTTTCTATTCAAATACTATAGCCCAGTCAGGTGGTGTTCTTGGGTTTCAGCACACAGGGGGCATTGCTTATGTAATGCCAGACAGGCCTGTACTAACAGATTTGACTCCATTGCCCTCTGGTGAGAGGAGTATATACAACAGGGCCTGACTTGGTGTTTTTTTTTTTTTTTTTGGTTTGGTTTTTTTTTTTTTTTTCTTTTTGAGAACAAATGGAACCTGCCTTGCTACATGTGACAATCAAACTGAGGAAGGAGAAACTTCTGGTTATCTTGTCACATATAACATAAACTGAGTTCATGGAGCAGGTGGGGACACTTAATATAGCTCAGCTCCAGGTATCTCTCCACCTCAGGCTTTTAATGATTACAGCATTGCTCTGGTTTTCCTCTGCTTCTTGATCTTTGGGCACAAGAAAAAAGAATGTCCACTGTGATGCTTTAAATCCAGCATGGGGACTGCATGATCAAGGAGCTCACTTAGTCCCAATGCCACAATTCCTGTTTCACTCAGTTTTCTGTGCTGGAGATCCACAGTAACTAAGAGCGTCTCAGCATAGTTTTCACATTTGCCAGGTTTGCACAGAAGCGTTGCTCTGCCATTTGGGCACAACATCCTTTAAAGAAATTAAATTAGTGGATATGCACTTTCTAGCTCCTCTCCTCTGTTAAGCCCTTAGTTGACCACTCTGCCTTGAACACAAGACTCTTGGTACTTAATTAATCTTTCCCTCGAGTCACCAGGACAGTTGAACTCTAGCCATCTTCTTCTCAACAGAGACACAGAAGTTCCATAAGATGGAGAACATTTTTCCAGGCCCACACTCATTAAAGATTGATAAAAACCATGGGACTGGAATTACAACCTTAAGACAAAGCACAGTTTTACCCCCAGTAGTATTAAGGCTACTATCTGAACAACAACTAGCTGTCCCCTTCATCTCACATTTGCCTGACAAAAGTGAGATATTAAACTTTGATCACTGCAATGTATCCTGCACTAAAACTGGCCAGTTTACATTGGAGGAAAAAAGCTTGAGAGATAATATAGCGAAAAACTCTGGTCTCTAATCCAACAGACAGATAAAAAGACAGAAGCAGAGGGAAGAAATCCTACAACATGATACAAGGGAGATAATGACAGAGAAATGTGTCAGACTTTATAATTACTGTTAATGAGGTTAATCTAAGGGCAACTAATCCTGTGGGAGAATATGGTAGCTTTGTGATCAAGGCCTTTTCTGAAATACAAGAGTCTTCTGCATTCCTCAACCCTAATGCCTCTCCCCATTCTGGGACACCCACTGTCCCCCAGCATGGAAATATTTCCTTTTCTCATGGAGCCACCCCAGCAGTGAGCAGTTGTCATGCCTACCCACAAAGGCAGTGGTTTATCACTGGCAACTAACACCCCAAGCAAGGAACAGGTTTCTCTCCTGCTTGCATTAGCTCCTAACTGCAAAGGCATGAGCTTGCGTGTGCACTGCAGTTTGAATTGAAAAGTGCCTTTTGACTTGTGTTTTACCACCACTGCCAGTTATTCCAGGAACTTAAGTCAAACCACTGGGAAGACCAAATGCAGATGCAGCAGATGAAGAGCTCTAGAAGAGGTCTAGAGTAAAAGCCAGTTCCATTTCCATCTCCTCTTTTTCATGAGCCCCACTCACTGCCGTATTTATGGTGGCTATGCAGGATTTCTGTGTAGTAAACTTCTGTGTAGTAAACACTGTGCAAATCACAGTGTTGCTACCAGTTTTGGGAAAGTAATTTTGAAACCAGTCTTTTTTCTGGAGGCAGCAGAAAGGTCATGGTACAAAGCAACCATGGGAATTGCTTGTTCAGACACAAAATTTCATTGCTTCTGAAGAGGAAAATTAACATCACAAACATTCCCCCTTCCAGCAGAGAGAAGGAAAATGGGGCAAGTGGCTGCTCCACACAAAGCTGTCCAGCCCTGAAATGGAAGCCTGTCCAGAGGTCTACAGGCTTCTGGGGCACATCTACAAAGCCCACAACAAATTCCAACATAGTTAAGCTCTGTTCCACAGTTTCACTCCCACTCTTCAAGTGACAGCTTTCTTTACAATCCCACAGTACCTCTTTCTCACCTGGAAATATCATCTCTGGCTGTTTTTCTCCCTCGTGTTGGTCTCCGGTTTCCAATGGACGGTTAACTGAGAACCTCTTTTCTCCATTGTATCTATGTTCCTGTTAACCCTGTTTTACATGTTCTATGACAAAAAAAATAAAATCAAACTTCAACTGCATGAAAAAAGGACTCAAGCAATTTGATGGCAACTGCAGCTTTCGTGCCTATCTCTCACTGGTGCCAAAGGTGACTGGAATTTTAGTAATTTAATAGATAGATATGTGAGGTTATTTGATTTAGTATTTTCTGTAACGTTTCTAAAATACTCTGCAGCTAAAAAAATGTAAAGACCACATTATATATTTCTTTAGAGTAAATGAAACAACTTCTTCTAAAGCAATATGCTCATTGCAGGTGTAACTATCATATTTTTAACACTTTGCTGCAAGTTCCATTTAAAGGAAGCTCTTATCCAATAGCTCTGTGGTGATTTTTAAGTAATTCCCCTCCCTCCACATGCCCACACTAACACCAACAGGGTTTACAAGGAAATCCCAACAGGCAGACTGTTATTCAGTCTATTTCTGCATTTCTAAGGCTCATCGACCTTTCTTTTGTCAGATAAAAGCTTCCCATCTCTTTAAGCCCTTCATTCTTGCAATAGTCCCACAGAAAAGTTGACATCCTTGGCAAGGAGAGTGAAAAGCAGATTGTCCGCCCTTCCCAATAGGCCAGGCTGGAGTTGTTTTAGCCTGTTTAAATCTCTCCCCTATTTATATGCTAATGTTCTGGTATCAGCAGAAAGTATAAACAGTGTTGTTTACAGCTCCCTATAGTCTATGAGCACCAAGCTGCTAGGAGAATACTGTGTACTGGGCAAAGAGATATATTTATTGAAATTAAAATGGCCACTTCTAATACCATGAGAAACAAAACTGTAAAAATGCAGTGTCAGTCAACAATATAACATACAAAACAGGACTGGCAAAAAGCCATTATCCAGGGGGTCAGCCATAGGCTCTGGGGAGCTAAGAGATTTCATATTTAACAGGGAGAGATCTGGGGAGACCTTCAGCACAGAGACCTCTGAGAAAAGAGAGCATCAAGTTCCTTCGCAAGGCAGCTTACATGCTCCATTTGCTATTATTGCAGATTTTTGTTAGTGGATAAAGGCTCAAAGCTTGGCTCATAGGTCTCCTGGATCCTGAAGTGAATTAAACACTCCTAAGGAAAACAGCATGGTCTCAAGGAGCAAGCACAGGAATTCTCGAGTTTAGATCTCTCTTCAGTTTGTGGTGACTCATCACCAGTAGAGCACCAGGCCTGAATTGTAACAGCAAAACCAGGCAGCAGTAAGGATGTATAACAAAGGTGGTTGTGCAATGTGAAGCTCTCTGAACATTAGGGCACAGAGCTTGTGTCTTCTTTACATTAGTCAACAAAATGTTGACAATTGCCATGGTGCTCCCTGTTCAAATCCAGGGAAATACCCGCGCCCATTAGCAATGCTTTATCTTCCATTAAATAAATATTTTCATGCTTTGAAAAAATCCTTGTATACCATAATGCCTGCTGTATGCAATTCTCATGCAAATGCAATTACTGAAAAAAGATGCCAAACTGGTTGACTTCACAATCCTCATTGTATGGTTTTCTACTGAAAGTCAGAAAAAGATGGGGCAGTTTAACTCATGTTCTCCTATTGTATATGTTTCAGTTCTCACCACATAAGATTCAGCACTCTACTTTCAGGAGGAAAAATGCAGGGTACTTCGGTGAGGGCTTTTGTGAGCCCAGGCCACATGGGCCAGCTGAGGCACATCCAGTGGTGCACTGACAATACTGCACTCTGCTCTCTTTACAGTGAGACTCCAGTGGCTGGACAAGCAGTCCTGCTTGTCTCTGTGATCCAAAGCCACATCACATCCACCAGTGCCACTGACTCTCTTGCTGGGTAGTCCCAGACAAGGTACCAGGTCAGGACTGAGTCTTTTTTTAGCCCTCACAGTGCTGCAAAATCAGTGCAGAGGCACCTGGGTAGGACAACATGTAACTACTCAGCTGTTACTCGAGAAGTATACATATATTGCAAATAAAAGGAAGTCCTCTACTCAATAACTTTATATCAGCACCACTAGACTACTAAAGGGTAAAATGCCAAGAGGACCACTTGCAATGGCATTGTGCCTTGTCAGAGTGGCACAATCACAGAAAGAGTTTGAGGTAGTGAACAATGAGAGTATAACACTGCAAAGGATGTGCTTTTCTTCCAGTTGGAATTCAGTTAAGTGCATCAAATGCATCTAAGTGCATCAAGAGGATTTACAGCAACCCTTTTCTGTAATAACTAAACATGGGCCTGCATGAAAATCCCACATTCGGCTGTGGCACACTGGCTAAACTACTCTGTCTCCTTCTAGTTGTGTGTTCCCAAAGAAGGAAACAGTTCATTTCTGCTACTGTAGTACATCTGAAATTAGGCAGTAGTCTGCCAAAATTTCCAATGCAGAAAATTTCTGTCTTCTGAGTTAAAGTAATCTCCATGTGGTCTTGCACATATTACTTACATCATCTTTTAAAGAAACTTAATCTAGCCAGTCTTGAGCTTTGAAGTTTTGCTGTACAATGGCAAAGGGTTAAGACTACCCAGACTGCATCAGGTGCCCTGCACACATTACACCCTGCATTTTGCAGGATTACAAGTGCTTATCAACAGTGCAAATAAACCAGCTCAGTGCTTTTATTCTACTGAAGACTGTCTGAAATGTGTTCCTTTCTAATAACTGACAGCTAAACAACTAAACCAGCTAGGAATGATGCTTGTTGGAGCCATTTTGAGCTCCAGCAGCAGTTTCTAGATTTCCTTCCATTACTTATTATTAATTACTGTTCACTAAGTACCATCAGTAAGAGACAAATACAGGCAGCTCCATAGCAAGGGGTTTACTTTTAAGTAAAAGGCATATTGATTAAAATCGCAGTATGAACAGTGAGAGACATCTTAAATCTGAAGCCACAAGTGGGGATTGCAGTGTTTGTATTTTTGGCATCTGTGTCTGAAAGATGACGAAAAAGCACATAAGTGTTTTTAAGAGTAGCTGGGTGTTTTGGTCAAAGAGAAAGCTGACACATCTAAAATTAGGTAGAGAGAACTGTAGATGCACTTCTTAGAGATGCATCTACAGAAATAATAATAAAGAAGAGGCTAGAATGTAGTCTTACATAATTCATTGCTGTTTGGACATGGGCCGGGAGGGAAGTATGGAAAAAACAGCCCATAAAGATGCCAGTAGTTTTTAAGCAGAAACATCTGTTGAGGTCTTAAAAACGGTCAGGCCTGCAGCAAGTTCAGCAACAGGAAAGTCTGCAGTTGATCACTCCTACCCTCATCAGTCCCATGAGCTCCCACCCCTGGGACTGGATCAGAGCTTGGAAGATAGCTGACACCATGAATCAAACACAGCTCCTTTCTTAAAGGGGAAAAGGGAAGGAACAGAGAACCAGGATGGGTGTCTGGGGAAAACAAATTATTGTTTGGAATGGAGGTATTCAGGAAGAGTTACAAAAGAGTAAGGGAACATGCAAAGGCAGACCCAGGGGCTTATCCACTCTGTCCCATGGGGTGCTCATACACTGAATTTCCATTGCTCTGTCCAATCTAATTTTAAATGTCTCAAGCAAAAGGCCTTGCTCCCCTTGGGAGGCTATTGCAAAATCTCACAAATCATCTTTGCTTTTTCCATGACTGCCTCTTCCTTTGTGATAGTTCATTTAACTTTGTTTTCTCTTGATATTCAACAGTGCCCCTAGACATACCAGTTCCAAACAGCAATTTCTTCTTCCTGAAAGCATTTGTCCCCCTTCACTATCTTCTCTCAAGAAAGAAGTTATCTTAATATCTGTGGAGACTGTTTTGTTCATCTCTGAAGGACCTGCATCTGCCAACAGGAAGGGAGCATGGTTCTGCTGGATCTTACAAGGATCAATAATTGGAGGTCTCAACCTCTATATTACAGGAGATGCATACATTGGCAAAAGTCCTTATAAAGTAGAGTTTGGAGCATTCTCTTTCCCATCTCTAATCATTTCAGGTGCCAATTTTGACTAATTGCTCATGTTAAAGCTTCCTACAGATGTAAACATTTATTGACCAGGAAGGTCAAACGTCAATCAATTACAATAAAAGTTTTAACTACCGGTCCTTAGGTGGAGGTTCCATTTTTGCTGCAAATGCAAAACTCCAGCAGGCTGCCATATCCATGGGAGTGGGCAGTAACCTAGCAGTGAATTTCTTAGTTTGCAAAGGATTCTACTTTAGAGTTAGTGGTGACTGAAATACCATGCAACCTACACTTCATTTCTCAAAAAAGGGTAGTATTTGAATGCTTGGTACTTTGGAAGTATTTACCCAGCACTTTTGAAAATCTTTTTGCCTTCTTAAACTAATTACTAACATTTTCCTAGGATTAGTTGTTCTATACAAATTTAGACTGAAGGATCAATATATGGCTTAGACTGGAACTCTTGCTGTGAAATTACCCATGCATTCCACAACCAGCAGCTCCATAACAATAACAGAAGTGAGCAGAGTAGTGGTTATAAGTGTTCATATGTTCATAAACAAGCTCTTCATTTCTCAGTATTCACCAGTTTTCAGATTTTGACCTGCTCTAGACCTGCACTCCAAAATGGCACAGCGTGATTTGCTCCCTGGTGCAAAAGTTCCCAAGTTCTCACCACTGAACATCAAAGAAAGCTTGCTGCTCAAGGAATCTCTTCCAGCCTACCTGGCTCCCTGCTCTTCTTCCCCACCTTTTGCTTTTTTTTCCATTGGATTAGGAGCTTTGAACAAGAAACTATGGCACTATCTAAAGCTCCAAGGATCCATTTATCAGTCAGTAAGATATTCTCCACCTTCACACTTGCTTTCTGGCTATGTCCATAAACATTGTATCAGGGGAGGATTTTGTGATAGTGAACTTGTTCATATTTCTAGTTATGAAAGCTGAATAACTTACTGTTAACGGTGGGACAAATAACATTACTAGAAGTAGTAGTATTACAGTTTTTCATGTCATGCAGTTCAAAATTACTGATCAAAAGGCCTTATTAGTGGCTTGGCTTTCCTTTCAGGTGTGGAGCAAAGTTGTCACTCTGCTTGTGAGGCACTGGATGACTTCAAAGACTGAGAAACAAAAAGGCTTAGAAAGCGTCTTGCATCCCACTACTGCTCCTGCAGATTTCTAACCAGTCTCAACCAGCTGCCTACATCCAATCTGGTCTCATGAAGCCCCAATTCCCTGCAGGTCCTCTGGCAGCAAGCAAGAAGGGAACAGTCTCCAACAATGCAGGGGTAAAGAGAACTTTTAACTCAATGTTAAGCCTCTTAAAAAATGAGCTGAGGTTCCTCTGAGATTTTATTAAATCTGCCAGCCTGTGAAATACTGCCCATTGGATGAAAGACACAATGCACCCTTTCTTAGCTTGTGTTGAGCTCTTCATGGATCTCCAAAGGGCAGTAGGGCTGTAATGTCTCGTTAGGTCAGTCATTAAATACAAGGATCTGAAAAATTCACCAGAGACCAAGAGTCAGGATGGGACTCTGCCATCCCTTCAGGAGCACAAACGTCTGACCCTTTTAATTCATCTTCCCTCCCTTCTTCCCCAGTACACTGGGAACTACTCACTGTTGCTGATGTATAAAACCCTGCCACGACAACTACTAAAAAGGGCAGCTCCATGCTGGCATTGATCCTGCCTTCATCTCACTGCATTCTTTGTCTAAGAGAACAGAGGAAGGATTAGAAGGCAGTTTAGAGTGCAACCAGGCAGTAAGATTAATAACTGCTCTTAGTTTCATTCATGATCAATTGAGTGTATATGAATCTGCAGAGGACCTTCTCCAAACAATCAGTAGGGATGGTAGTGGCACTCATAGAACCAGAAATCCAAAGCAAATTTCAGTGACGTAGCATTTCTTTAGGGAAAAATTACATGTTTTGCTATCTCTCAATCCACAAGTACTGCTCTGCTTGTGTCTACGAGTACTTAACCCCCAAATCTGTTGTGCACCCTATCTTACTCCCTAGAAAGTCCACTGACTCCTGTGAGGGAAAGCTTGCTATCATCAGTGCTTTCAGCCAGGCATTTGAGATGTGTCAGCTACTCTTTAAACAAATCAAACACTGTGAAGCCTAAAGGATAAAATGTTTGACCTGATTTATCCCAACTTGATCTCCTACAAGTAATGCAGATAAATCACATGGTCTGGCTCTTTTTTCTTGACGGGGTTAGCACTTTATGAATTCTTGCATATGTGAATGATACAAGATACAACATGCACAGTGGTCAGAGAGGTGACCACCAAATGTGTTCCCTAATGACCAGCATGTTGGAAAGATCTGACTGGTCAAAATTCATAGCTGCTAGTGTAAAAGCAAAAAATGCAGTCACATGTGAATGCAAGGTGGCCATCTTTTACATTTATTATATAATTCTGTTAACATTACTAAACAAAGCATTTTTGCAGCACTTTGGTCACTGGCTAAGACATGCATGTACAAGGAGTGACTCCAGACAGTGTGTGCCTGCAAGGCTTAGGGACACCACTCTGGTGGGAACAAAACCCTGTGGGAAAGGCACATGCAGGGGTTTGATTTCAGAGTATAGAACAGCAGATAGGTTTTTTTCAGAGATGCCCCTATTTTCAATCTGTACATCATTTTAAAATCAAGAAAACAGCAAAGTAGAGAGGACCAAGCTACACAAAGGAATGCCTATATCCACAATTGAAATGGAGCTGGGGGTAGCAGTTGGCCACATGGACAGTGCTACACAAAAGCTTAAGAAAAATGTGACAAATAAGTTTGCCTTTCTAATGGCCAACAATACCTTGCAGGCATGTCTGTACAGACTTGGAATGCCTGGAGCCAGGTTTCATATATGTGGTACTGTCTAGGCATTATGCTTGGCCTGACAAAGGAAAGGAAGGAGGGCACATGGTCGTTTTGCCCTTGCTACACTTCCTAACACATCCTATGACATGTACTGCAGGGCCAAAATTCTTATTTCAAATAATGGAGTGTTACCTGAATAGTCATCCCACAGTCTGCACACAGTAGCTGGCTGTATTCCCAAGCATTTAGAAATTTGCCATCCTTATTTAATTGAAACACCAAGAGAATTGGTGGAAGCAGGAATTTACTGAATTCCCCTAACTGACAACTGAAAGATTAACTTCTGGAGGGAATGCCTTGAGATTTTCAATGACCATATATGATTAGGACATTGGCCTAATATATCATCTATCCACACTGTACTGACTAAAACAGGGTTGGTGATAGAAAAAAAAAAAGAAGAAAATGAAAAAAAAAGAATATACAGGGCACTGCCATCTGAAATATGGTATAAAGAGGTCACTACAGCAGGCCCATAAAATCTGTCTGCCCAAGGAATTTCTTATTGATTAACAGATCATACAGGCATGAGAGAGAAAGAGTCCAGGCAAAACAAAGCTGCTCCAGCATGTTTTAAAACAAAACAAAACAAAACAAAACAAAACAAAACAAAACAGTCCCACATCCCCCCAAAGGCTCTTGTTTTCACTAGGCAAAGTGCCACTGACTTCTGCAGACCTCAACCAAGATCATTAACTATCAAACCTGGATTATATGGGACCACCATATGAGACCTCTTACTTCCCCAAAAGCATTCATGAAAAATAAACACTGGCATTGAAGGGAGACTTTACATCCAATGTGATATACTGCAGCAGGGGATGGCTGAAACCTCAAAATGGGCAGTGCAGTGAGGCTCTGCTTCTACAGCTTCCCCTGCCCAATCTACATACAGGCTCAAGATAGCTCAGTAACTTTGAAATGTAGCTCAGTTGCTTTTTTAGGACAGTTCACTATTACTCCATTGTATTATTTAGAATTAGATCTTCTTAAATGATGCCTCTTTGACAGTTTTAGCCTGGAACTGAGCATGGTAATATATTTTTTTGCTCATATGAAAGGACTTTGCCTTAGGATTGAGGCACACAAGCCATAGCAGCAAGAAGAACATGGAGCAAGCAGTAAACATCAGTCGTCAATGCTGTCATACCAACATTAAACTCACTTCAAAAAACAGTTGGGAGAGACAGATGCTAAGATATCTAAGAATGCTGATACTTCTGAGAAGGGGAGCAAGACATAGGCCATTTGTAAAAATAGCAGAAACCCTGTCTGTAACTTCAGCAACGTTCAATTTCTGTATTTAAAAGAGTCCTCTGAGGCTGCAGCTTTCACGCACATACCCCGGCTTTCACAGGGAGCATGGGAAAATAAGCTCATTGTGTCAGAAGGCCTTGAAAGGGAAAGGAGGCTTGCAGCAGGATGGGAGGAGGGGAAGAGCTAGAGCGCAGCTTGAAAATGCACAGAGAGAAATCAAAAACAAACATGTACCTACCCCCAACGTGCACACACATGCAAGCCCTAAACTCTGACTGAACTCTGAAATCCGAGAACGAGATGCTTTGGAAGCCACTGCTAACTTTTCTTCCTCTCTCCTTTGTTTTGTTTGCTTTATTTTTGGGGTTGGTTTGGGGGTGGGGTTTTGTTTTTTACCTTTCTAAGGAAGAAAAGAAAATCAGCAAACTTTTGTCTGTGTGTGTGTGTGTCCTGGGTAGCTCAGGAAGAGCGGGTTGTCAAAAGCCCACTCCAGCATCTATCTTTATTGTTTCTGGTGAGGACTTTATAAATATTTGGGAGGTTGCATGGGGTGGGGGGGATAGCTGGGGGGAGTGGAGGCTGCAGGAGGGAGGCTAGATAACTTTTGGGCCCACACGGCACAGAAAGTTTTGAAAGCCTGCTTTTCATTAGCACTGCCTAGCAACCAACTCATCTGCTGCAAATCTCATCACGCCCCTGCAAGGCATCCACGGCATGCTAATCTTTTCATTTAATAGAAAAGCTGCTGTAATCTTTCTTCCTTTTCCTTTCTAAAAAAGCAGACAATAATAAAAATAATAATAATAATAATGATAAAAAAAGATTCCATCCCTGCTCCCCCTGCTGCCCTGCACCCCCCCAGTGCTCTTGTTGATCTAACACTTTGCTGAGTTCCCATGGATGACCTACATGTGTGTGTTCTGGCTGATAAGTCCCAGCTGCAAAGGCAAGCTTGGGTCGGTTTTTGCTTTCTGTGTTGTGTGTGCTGGAAAGGGAGGGCAGTGAGGGGGAGGATTTTTCTGGCTGGGAGCTGAGAGAGGAAGGAGGCAGGCAAGGCTACAGCACTCAGAGTCCAAATGGGTCCAAATGGCTCAAATGAAATCTCTGGCTTCAGACACTGTAACTGAAGCCTCCCCAGCAGACAGGGAAGAACTGGTTTGTTCTGGCATGTGTGCGCACAGATCCAAGTTCTCCCCATATCCGCAGGAGAAGGAAGAGTGAGTCTTGCATTGTTGCTGATGAATTCCATGTCCAGCCAGCTGCAAACAAGCCATGCTCTGGAATCTCCCTGGGCTTTGCCTGTCCTTTCACTCTGAAAATATCCCGCCTAAGGGTAGGGGAAGCGGTTTGGATAAAATAAGTCTTGACCTGAGCATCTGCCCAGAACTGAAACCAAACGTCTGTCTCCCTGAATTTTTTGGCTTTTCATAAAGCTCAGATAATTTCTCTTGCCACCTGCCCCATCTTCAAGCATGTCTGCACATTATGGTTCCACACGGAAACACTAACCTATCATGAAACAGGCCATGCATGCAGCTTCTGAGCTGGTGAGAAACAGGAATCTGAAAACCTGCAGACATGCACATTCTCAAATATCCAGCCCCGTTTTTACACATACCCTCATGAGGTGTGCCACGCTTTTCTTCACTCTTTTCTCAGTCTCCTTCCCCTCTTTCCAGTCTCTCTATGTCCTCTGCCTTATTTGTATGTTTAAGTGCTCCTGAGGCTGTCTTGTCCTCCCCACTCAAAAAGTAGTCAACTCCTCCAGAACACAACCCTGGAGCCATTTCACATTCTGCTTAACAGTCTATCCTCTTTCCTGGTCCTCTAATTTTTGAACCTTGACCATGATACACCTCACTTCTAACCACATGTGATGACTGAGAGCAGGCTCCTTTACCAAGATGTTTCCTCTTCTCCTCTACAGCACATTGCTGGAAGCATTCCCACTAGAGAGGTGCTATAAAGATGAGTGCAAGATCACAAGGCCCTAAAGCAAGTTAAGTCATTTCAGCCAACAATGTTATCATACCTAAGGAAATGACAATGGGGCCATTGTGCAATGGATCAGGTAGAGATAAGATACTATGAATTTCCTAAGAAATCTGTGCTAAAACTATGAGCAATATGAGGCCTGGAAAGCAGTAAATCTTATGTAAAGTTGGAAAGGATACCACAATTGTGGAAGATATTTCAATGTCACACTGCTTTGCATTTTTGAGCAATACACAGTGAACAATAACTTTCAGGCCTATTCTTGCAAAGTCCGAAAGGATAGATAGGCCCAGTAGCAAAACTTTTGACAGGATATCTGAAGGAATGGCTGTAAGGCCAGTGATCAGGAGAGCAAGAAAGTTCAACCAATCTCAGTTCAACCTCTGGAAACCATTTCAAAGGGTTTCATGGGGCACAGTGCCCACAAACTGATGAAATGAGACTGTTCATGAGCCATTTACTGCACTTGACTGGGAGGAATTGCCAGTTTTTGAAAAATACATCCACCTCCTTTCTCTTATCTTCTAAACAACTCCAGTGCTACCAGCTTCAGTGCTCTGTGCTGCAAGCACTCCTAGAGCCATCAATCAGGTGAAAACCCTTTCCCCTATGCACACACTGGGCTTGAAACCATTATGGTCTGGCTCTGCTCCCACAGCCAGCTGGAGACAGAGGTGCTTCAAATGCATTCGATGGGAAAGGAAATAAAACCCCCACCTTTGCTGGCTTTTAATTAAAAAAAAATCTCAAGCCTCATTGGTTCTCAGGAAAGCATACAGTTGGCTCATGTTTAAAGTGATAGTATGGAAATACAATTAGTATTTTAACAAATTCTATTCCCTATGTTAGTAAGACCTTTAACAAAAAGGCTGTTCACCATAAAAATAAGACTTTTTGGTCACTGGAAGGCAGGTACTTTGGACTCAAAAGTAGACTACTGAAAGAAGCTACAAATTGCCTCCTCTTTGGAATTTATACCTATCTTTTCACAGACCTTTATTTTTATGAAATCAATTCTAGGCCATTCCAGGGATAGTGAGCTCTGTTAGGGTGGATAAGAAGTAACAGATAGCAAAGCAATAGCACCAGATGGCAGAAGGAAGCAAGTGAGGAACTGAACGCTGCTTACCCACATGGCAGATCATTTGCTGTGAACTACCATCACTGTTGTGATGGAAAAGGATAGATTCTTGTGAGTGGAAAATGAACTGGATTGGAGACAAGATTCCTTGGTTCGGGTGCAAATGGTGATTATAATAATTTTTCTGTGGTGTCCCAGAGAGTAGAAATTAAATATGTGACAAGTCTTGGGCCTCTCTTATCCTTGGTGAACTTATATACATGTTTCAAATACTTCAGCCTAACTAGCATTCTCATTATCAGAATGAGCTGAGAAGCCAAAAATTGAATGAGCATTCTTCAGGTCCCCAGACAATGAGGAAGGACTCAATGGCTGGGTTTTTTTGATTAACCTAAAGGTAAGGAAACAATTTCAAGCTCCTCTTGTTAACACTGAATTCAAGTCTATGGATGTATGTGTATGATCCTCACGGCCCCTTCTGGAAAAAAAAAATCATCTTTATCAAAGAGCAGCAGCAAGTTATTGGAATGATCCACTCTTGGGAAAGACTCAGGCCCATGCAAACAGTAGATCCTTATAAGCATCCACCTTTTTTTTTTTTTTT
>WEIU01023468.1:273648-287947 GCA_013389925.1 Aegithalos caudatus
TTTTTTTTAAATTTTAGCGGGACAGCTTTTAAGATATACTCTTGTTTTGAGAGCAGTCATGTTCTTACAGCATTAATAAAATGACAGCTCCCAATGAACAGTGCATAGAAGACCTACAGTATCGGACAAGGCTGAGAAATGCTGGCTTTCATGGTGTTCTGCAGTTCAAAGTGAGGAAAGTTTGTCACTTTGGCAGAATATTAGCTGAGGGGGAGAAAAATGTGTGAAGGCAGTTAAATAAGGTTACACAGGTGCTGCTACTTCAGACTGTGGAAAAAAAATAAATTATAATACATGTGAAAGAAAATAATGTCTCTAACATTTGAGTCTTCTTACTACAGGGATAAAACCACAAGTCTGCTTTAGGAGTGCTGCCCTCCTTTAACTCGCCAAACATCACACGGACATTCTTTAGTGACTTGTGGTTTGGAGAGACGGCCATATGTAAAACTGAGGTCTACAAACTTCTTAGAACTAGAAACTATTTGAGTATGTTCTGTTAAACTTTGAGATGCAATCAAGCCAAAGACAATTTTACATGTTAATAGAACTCCACCTCATGATAAATGTTATAGTCTCTTAAGACAATTTTATCATTTAGGCCACTCCTTACCCCTCACAAATCAAGAGAGAGTTTCCAGTTTTGGGGAGGAAATGAGAAGGGCTTAAATGCTGCCAATATCAAAACAGAACATTTTCAGAACAGCCACAGTTTTGAAGCAAATTCTGTGATAGCTAGAAATAGGTCAAACTCAAGTTACATTCACAAGCACTCCAAAAGTTTAAAGAAACCTAGGGAAAGAAAGTAAAAATTAAGTCCTTACCATGAACTCATCTGTACTGGAGAAATATGTAAAATTTTACCAAATATATCATTAAAATTTAAATTGTTATTTAGATAGAATTCTTGCCTTGTAGTTCAGCAAAATCCCCCTTGCTCTGGACAGAACTATTGAACAGCTTTCTTCAGAGGATTCATAAATGTTTTCACAGAACAGACATTAATGTTTGGACTTGTTGCTATACATGGCATTTTGCCCAAAAATTTACTGAGTTTCAGGTGTATTAGACATCAAATCCTAGAGCAAAAGTATTGGGTTTTGGTTTAGTGTTGTCAAATACTTATTAATTTAAAATGTCAAATTGATTCCATTAGATAAAAATGTTGGTATTTCTAAGGTTTGGGTAGCTTTAGATCTAAGGTCTATACTATTGCATGTACAAATTGGAATCACACTGTTCTTCCTAAAGGTAAGAGGGAAAATGAAGCAAATATCTTGTCAGACAATTGCTATGCAACAGTGAAATACGGCAAGATTCAAAAACCTCAGCATATATTTAAGGTCTGGAGAGTTGCTTTAAGCTGTACCTTCCTACATGGATCTCCTTTTATGCCATACCAATTTTTAAGCCTCATCGTGGTTGTGACTTCCAGAGTCTTCTGCTTTAACAGGTTCCCAGCTCATCACTGCCATGATTCTACTGCTTGCTGCTTTCCATCCTGGTTCCTTCAAGTTGCCCAGATGGTTACTGTGAAACTGGGGACACATCTTAATTTCCTGTGTCCTAATACTGCCTTACAGTGACTCAACAGTTCTTAAAGGTTAGAAAAAGGAATTTCAAAAGAAAATGGACTCAACCTTGGGCTGGAGCACGCCTAGAATATGACTATTTGTGGTAAATTTTCACGGGTAAATAAAACTCCTTCCCTTTTTTTCTCCTAATACCCAATTAATCCATCAATAATGTGCAACCCATGCCCAAAAATGGAGGCCATGGAGCCTCCTAGAAAAGAAGAATTGCTTTCAATCACTTGTAAAACAATCACCTTCTTCATAACTCAATACAAATTTTTGGAAGAAAATTTCTATCAAAACCATTCAGNTATAATTAGATGAACAGGATTTTATAATGGAAGGTCTAAGACAACTGCAACATCACGGGTGACTAGCTCTGCCTGTCCATCAACAATAAGGTGACAGCAATTCCAAATGTCCACATGACCAAACACATTCAAAAATTAGCTTAAACTCCTTAACAGATCACTTACTACACATTGATATACACAGATGCTTCCTGCTCCCTAGATAACGGGGCAATTCCATGCCTATTTCTGCACCAGTCTTCATCAATGTACTTCCTTTGGAGGTCACTGTCTGGGCTTTCATGTATCTGCAACTTTGTTGTAGATGCTTTCTGCTAGTGCAGGTGTAGTGGTGTGTGCTTCTGTGCTCACAAACACAGCCATCCATTAACTCCTTATCACCTTCCTTTGCCAGAGGATTACTCAATAGATGTAGAAAACATAGTGAAAACAAACCAGGATTGCATGATCAAAGTTTTTTATTCTGTTCTGCCTGCAAATTAGTGTTGCTCAAAAATAAAAAGCCCAGAGAATGGTGGGATCTAACTAAAATACACACGTGAGGGATGAGCAGCAGCACAAGTTTCCCCACAGATGCTGCATGCTCACTCAGGCAGAGGAAGACTAAGGACACAAATTATGTATTGCCTCTGACCATTCACTCTGGGACTTCTCTGCTGACATAAAGGACAAAGGTCTCAGGTGGTTTTCCCTAGTTAACCTCACGCTGGACCACTGACCCTTATCGGAAAGACCAAAGATGAGGAGAAAGAGTATAGGTCTCACCCTAGATGTGTATGCTGCTCTGCAGTCCTGTATGTCAACATGGACTAAGGATCCCTTATGGAGGGAATCAAGGTGATCAATTGCTGTCTGCTGGGAGGAAAAATAAACTGACTACAGCAATGAGAATTCTAACGCCTGCTCTTGTGAGGGACTTCTTCTGAAAGGCAAATGCCTTCAAACTGTTAGTTTACTGTTAGTGAGTGTTAGAGACAAAGAAGATCCAGTCTTACAGAGCAAAATATCTGATGTAAGTCTGGAGACTTACACTACCCTACTGAAACTGAACTCTTGATTACATTAAAGAACCTATACATCAATTAACTTAGGAGTCTCTCTTCAATGGTTTTAAGAATACATATTAGTATATTTTTATGGAAGGTCCTGGCTGCATGAAGAATTGCATTTGTAAGTCAGCTGTGAAGCACAGGCCACAAAACTCAGAAACTGTCCTGGAAACAGCACCAGCCAGTGTTGTCTTAGGTAAAGGAAAAGCTTAGAGGAACTGATGAATGATTATCTAAAGATGCCATTCCATGGCAGCTTCAACCAGTCTCAGCTGAGTGGCCTAAAAAAATCCCCCCTAGATTATTTTTCAGCCAGTTTGTGCAACTGTTCAGGTCGGGAAGGTGCCAGAGCCAGAGCAAGAGAAGGAGAGGGAGCTGCGAGCTGAATGAGTAGGAGCACAACAGACTGAGCAGTTTAAACTGCTATGGAGCTGAACCATGAAACTCTTTAATCCACTTTTCAGTTGCTACTGAATGTAGCACATGAGTTCCTACACATTCACTTCTTAATGCTAAAGCACTTTTTCACATATTTATACAAGACCTTCCCTGATTATCAGAGGTAACTGGACCCTGCAGCACTTCCACTGAAGGCAGTGGAAAGAAAACAGGCTGCTTTCGGTCAACAATGGCAAACCAAGCAAGGAGTGAAACTGAAAAGCAGCTGTGCAAGGATATTCTACAATTAGAATTACAGACAGTAAAGAAACCCTGAAGAGAAATGGCAAGTGAGGCCTCTTGGATTTTGAACAGAAACCCGCTCTCTTGAATATTCTGCACTAGCTGACTGGGAAATGGAAACAATTTACAGTAGATAAATCTCCTGAATCTCCTGATGTCTGACAGCTTGAATGCAAGTAGATAGAAATGGCACAATGGTGGATAGAAGTCGATGCTCCTTGACTCATAAATTAAATCAACTGTGAAGTCTTTAGTAAAGAGTAAAGTGTGAATAAGCTGGTTGAAGGGACTCTAGCTGGTGTGGAAATTAGCTGATGGGGAGATGCTCACCCTGTGTACAGCTGTCCTAGTCTGAGAGACTGCTGCCCTCCAGCTGCCTCTATCTGCCACCCCGCCCAGGGCTTCTGTCTCCCCAGCAGCTGGCAGAGCCACCTGTGTGAGCGCTTCCAGGCAGGATTTGTCACTCAATTTAAACGAGTGGTTTGAGCTAATGCACCTTTACCCTACACCCCAGAACATACTGGGGAGCATAGATACAAAGCCTATCCATGGCTGAGCAGTTGGCAGTGGCCAACAGAGGACTGTGGTAAGTAACAGAGCTCAGCAACACCTTCCAGCTGCGTCCGGAGGAAGGGGGCTGTCCATGGATTTTGACTTCACTCTTGTTTACATAGGGAAATTACACTGCTTTAAGTAAATGCACAGTTTATATCCAATTTACCTAAACTATTGCAAACCCTTGTGTAAGCACTTAGTGAAATGCAGCTTAAACAGAGGAGGAACATGGGTGTGGCACAAGTTCCAGTAAACCTATTAAACTTATTTAAATTAAACCAGTGGGAATTCCACGTGTTAACCAATCTTTTGCAATTCCATAAGGATAAATTCTCCATTATTTCTATATCCATGCAGGAGTAAACGTAAGCAGTAGGACTAAATAACTTCAGAATTTGGCTCTGCACTAAGCCCAGACCAAGTTTTAGATCATAACCAATCCTAAGCACTAAATCACAGCAAACCTTGTATTCCTTTACTATCACTCTCAGGGCAAATGCACTACCTGAAAAGCTGGGAATATAAGTTTTCCATCCTCATGATCCCTGTATCTGTTTTCCTCAGGCTCAGGCTTTGTAAAGAAATGAGAAAGAGCCATGGTCTCCCAGTACATCAAAGACCAGAGGCCTTCTAAACCTTAATATCCTGCTTGCTCCGCAGAATGGAGCTGGGTTTGGGTATGGGGGAGGAGAAAGGAAGTGCTCATAGGTCTGAATGCAACCAGCACATACAGTAGGTCTAATTCTTGTCCTATCAGCCTTGACGCAATGTGTCCTTTTCCTTCAGCTATTTTAGATAAACAGGAAAGGAAAAGAAAAAAAAACAGTGCTGGAAAAAATACAAGTCAGTTTGGAAAGAAAACATTATTGTCAAATGTTCTAATGGCAATTTCATACAATAGTGAGTTTTGTATGTTATATGAAAAATAGGGCTATTGCGATGATAGCCAATCATACCAGAAACAGAAAAACAGACTTAAAAGAAAAATGGTGCTACAGTAACAATAGCTAGTGTTTTGGATCATTAAACATTACAGCTTACGAGTAACAAAGCCTGAAAAGTGGTCATATTCTTACACCCATTTTTCTGACATGGAAGGCTCTTTACAGATAGTTAAAGAGGTTTGTTGTGGTTTGCAAACAGTCCCTGAGTGTACCTAGGCTACTGCATAGCAAAACCATGAATAGCACTACCTTCCTCTAACCATGAAACTGTTCCAAGAAGGATTCTTTCATTAATGCTTTCGTACACAAAACCAGGTGAAAACTGGTTACACAGTAGGAATAACCTGGTTTGGCACTCAATACTACTTCCAGAAGCAAAGTCAACTTTCTGGCATAACTACAGGACCATTAAGACCTCTGAAAGGGCTCAGTCTACAAGTGAAGACTATAAAACATACTTGCACAATGGTTTTTGTACTTCTGGTGCAGAAATCCCTAACGAAAATGGACATAGGTTATGACACCAGACCCTCTCACTTGATAAATTTTGTATTTATAAATTTTGTTTATAAAGACATTGGACCTACTAAGTAAAATCATTATAGATGGGCATAGCTTCATGTCAATCAGCGCAAACTCAGTGACGTGATGAAAAACTTGATTCAATCAGTTTAATCTGCTACCAGTGGGTTTTTATCATATGTAGCATGGACATGAGGGGATCTGATGAGACACACTCATCTATTTACTTTATTTAACAGTATGTTAAGTTAACTGCAGTATGATGCATTTCCACCATTACAGTGTATGGAAATATGGAAATTGGTTATCTTCAAAACATTTTGCAGATGCTATCTAATTATCCATGCATTTTCACAAAGCAGTTCAATATAGCTAAATACTAGCTGAAACTGTTCATCAGTGTTATCCATTGTCCCTTAACAAGTACAGAGCTAAGCAAACATTAGAACAAAGCTCCTAGTTTCCAACAACATCTTCTACCCTTTTAGACTGTGCTGCTTGCTAACATTCTGAGGGAGGTGGCTGGGAGTAAGAATTGATGACTATTTTTATTTCAGTTACCAGTCAAAAACTCCTTTATTCAGTGAATGGGCTGTATGGCATGGGCTTCTATTCCAGTTCTTAGAGAATGTCTGCTCACAACACAAAAAACAGTCTTGTTAAAATTGCCCTTAAATGAGTCTCTAGAAGTGTTATGTACGGACTGGCCACTGCTGACAATACTCTCATTTGACCCCATTCTAGTTCTTCTGTGGAAGGGACTGTGACACATTATTAAAGCTAAGAGAAGAAAGATGCTCTGAAAGTCATTTCTGGAGGATGCAGAGTTGCTGATGCAGGGTATGCCCTGGTCAGCTTACATGGTTCCAACTCTCCACTCATTCAATTCCCGCAGTCCCTCTGATGCTGTACATGACTCAGTTGTGCTCTGCCACTGCCTGCGGTTCATCCATCTGTTCAAAAGTCAGGAGGTGATCAACACTTTCACCTTCCTCATGCTCTGCTATAATACAACTTTAGCTGGAATTCTTGACATATAGCAGGGCATGGTAGTTGACATTCTCTACTTGCTGCCATTGACTGACATTTTTCTCTTGTACTTCTTCCTCTGCTTCTTTCTTTTCTTTCATTCCTTAAACCCAATTGACAGGACTACCGTTTTAGGCTGAGCCATTCGACTGCAGAAGTAGTGAACTGTATTCCTAAGAAGAAACCTCAAGCCCCAAAATGCAGGCTGAGTAAGTTAGCATTTCTGTGAACTAAGTATTCTCTTTTTATAATATTTTAAAAAGAGAACTTATTCACAAAAGAACAAAACACGAGAAAGATTTATAACTCCTAACAGAAACCATCTGCTTGAACATAAAGCTGCAAATGTATTGGTATTTTCAATTCAGGCTCAAGAGAGCTGGGAAAAAGAACACAAGTCTGCAGGCTGTTACTCAGACATATCTTTCTGTTAATGAAACAGTTTTTGCAAGACAAATGTTACCATATCCTTAAAAAAACAAACAAAAAATACTTTCAGAAAACCCCAGCATACCCTTTTATGAAGCTGTCACACTCCAGAGAAAAAGGACATGCTGCAGCTCCACACAAAATACTGTTTGCCATTATAAATCAGAGGGAAGCGAAATGAAGAGCTTAATCCATAGTTGTTCTTTATTATTAATTTTTAACTGAAGTTATTTATTAAAATATCCAGCACTGATGTTCTACAAAACAACAACCCACCAAAACTCAAGCCTGTGAATTTTGATCATTATGGGAATTTTTGCTTCTCCCCTCTTGAAAATAACATGACCCATGGCCTATTTTTCAAGCCAGATTTCATTCCTCTCTAGCCAGCTGTCAGGAAACCACAGAAGGTGCTTGAAAGAGCACAAGAAATGGCTGGTTCTAATCTGAAGGGAAAAAAATGTTGAGGAACAAGGCAGCTACTTGTGGCAGAATGTTATTTTTTCTTCAGTCTCTGCCTGCACATTTTCCCAACATGTGTACTCTGTTACCCCATCACTTCCATCTTTTCCTTGGGTAAATATCTCTGCTATGGAATAAAAGAAGGCCCAGGGGTGCTACTTGTAAGGACTGCACTCGCCTTGATATGTTGTTTTTGAACTGAACACATACAATGGACACATTTCAAACTTGGACCTTTGCCATCATACATGTTGCTTTTAGTTTAACCTTCTCAGATGATGGGGGGAGGCTGGAGGTAAGGAAGAGGCTGAGAGCAAGGTCATACACTCTATCCTTTACCAGATGTGGGATCTCGTGGGAGCCAAGTGTAATAGCCCACACAAACCCCTTTAAGCACACAACATAATGGAGAAAGAGAGAAATGCAAACTGACCCTCTCCAAGTGCCAATGCTTTGCAAAATCAAATACAGTGGGTGACTAAGCCAGAACTTTGCCATCCAGCTGTTTAGATTTAAAAAAAAGGGTAGTGTGATTAATAATTATTTTTTAAAAATAAATATCTGTGTACAAGTTCTATGTGAGTAAGAGAATCAACTAAAATGAGATTTCTCCCCATTTTCATCCTGTAAACTGCATGCCCTATCAAATGACTGCATTTCATGTATGTGATTTAATGTGCCATTTGGAACCCAAAAGATGGACTGACCTCGATTAGATATCTGTTCCAGAGAAGAATTAGAAACAGAATTGCGACCTAGGAAATTCTGGATTAAACCAGCTCAAAGACTACCCTACACTGAAATACTAACCCAGTTAAGGACATTGGGAAAGACATACTTCTCACCACCATTCTCATGCATCAAATGACACTGCAGCAACAGGTAGGGCAAGGACAAGAGCTGGCAATGGGCTCACTCTATTACCTGTGTAACTCATGCCAGGTTACTTCCAAGTGGCATGTGAATGAAACCTGAAGCCCTGAAAGCTGCCACGTGTACTAAGCAACTTGGAGATGAAGAGCTGCCAGTGGGCATGAGGGTAGTGCTGAAGCAAACCTAATTTGGGAACAAAACAAAGTATTGAGTAGTTCCTGGAAGGTGCTAGGAAGGTCAGGAAGAGTTACAAGTTCTCTGTACAACACAGTATTGAGTCCACCTCTGCAGAGTATTCTTGAATATATATTTTACATGCATGTACTCATTTAATTTGATCATATACCCAACCTAATTTGATCTCAAACCTGGAAACAGGTCACCTGAAGAATCATGCTTAAATGTTTGGTCTGTACAAATCATCTCTGCCACCCTGATCTCTCCGATTATCCTAATCTGATCCCTTGTCTTCCAAAAATAATACATCTAGTTAGGTCTTACTTCCCCATCATTACATTGAAACTTCTTTCCCAGAACTTCCCTTTTAAATGAATTCTCTTCTCCTTGAAGTCCCTTACACACTTCACTAACCCAACACATAATTTCCTTCCATAGTAACACACCATGGGGCTATCCTGTCTTCAGCTCTACAGCTCTGAGGAGTAACCACCAGGGCACAGATAAATCAGAAACCTTATGGCTGCACACATCATACCTTTCCATTTCCCCCAGCAAAAGAACCATTTCTCTCTTTAAACCAGCAAGTAATTTCCCAGCATGCAAATGAAAAGATCGGGCAGATGATATTTAATTTTGTATTTACATCCTATGGGTGTGCTTCCATGGCCTTGGTACTAGGCATCTGTAACTTTGATAACCACTAAAGATCTTTGAAAACCACGTTGGCACATGGTAATTCTCATGTCACACGTTATACTCCTTTTCCAAACAGTGCACCTTGTCTAGAGTACAAGCAGTGACAGATAGTCAAGTGAGAAGGTGTTGTAAGAGAAAATCTATAAATGGGCACACACTGGAGCAATCACTAGCATGTGATATGTGTGCAGAGATTGAGGCAGTGTCTTGAATAGTTCTGAGATGAGAGGAATTAAAATCATCTTTATCATTTGCTTTTTACAGGGATTTAGCAGACATATTCTAAATCTAGTTTTTGTGTATCAAAACAGAAGTAAAAATAGAAACCCAGTCACTGTTCAGTTGTTTGAGAAATTATTGTTTTTCTTGCTGCTCTGTCAAAAAAATACAGCAATGAAAATAGCCCATAACTGGGAATCTATCAAGCTCTAGAGCATTACATAGCCCAGAACCCTGGAAGTCCAAAATAGCTCCACAATGAACAGTATTTTCCAGAAGCTGTGATTTTCATATATACTCAACCTATCTGTGAAAACTCCAAGTGAGTTTATGAATACAATAAAATTAAAATTTCATTAGCTCCTTTACTAACCCAACTGAACTAACTACATAATTTAAGTTTGTGTCAGGTTTTCATCTGTTAAGATGCAAACAACTGTGGAGCAAAACACGCACTAATTTGCAAGAGCCAAGCAGTGGCAAAAAACATGTAAAGAAATGTAATAACATTACAGGAGGAGAATTTAGGTAAAGGTAAATGAACACATAAGGTAAAGGAACATTAGATACTCTTTGGCATGGAACGGCTAATGGGGTGTTCACCTACAGTGTATGTCCTATCTTTCCAGTGACACAGGAGCCAGTTCTGTGCTGTGACAAATGGCTTTTCTCAGTGTATGAAGCAGAAGTCTTCTGTCCTACTGAGTACTCTTGGGAAAAGAAGGGAGTTACTATGGAAAGGTGCAAAAAGCTGCCCAGGGTGTGGGCAATTCAGTCAGTATCCCTGGCATAGCTGGCATCCTCTGGCACACACTGGACAGCTTGTCAGGTGAAATGACAGCAGGCTGCTGCTCACCCCAGAAGCTGGGTAGGAGTCCTCACCAGGATAACTCTGAAGTGGAAAACTTAATCTAAAAGGATACGTAAGAAATGAAAAGGTGTAAGAACTGCCAAATGACTAAGCCTCATAACATGATACTAGCAATCATATGTGTGCAAGAAAATAGAGCAACACCACAGACAGATTAAAAAAAAAAGTGTTGTCATAACCTGGTAACTTCAGATAAAATTTTACAGGCTTTGCTGCTGCATGGCCTGTAAAGAAAGAGGGGGCTCACATATGCAACTCTTCACTAGCCCCTTTCTCACTTTTACAGTTTTGACTCCAGTGACATCACCCTGTGAAGTGGCAGAACTCCAGAGCCGTCTAATGAACCTCTGAAATCCACCACTGCTTAACAGGGGGGCCAGATTTCAAGACACTAAAGGTAAAACAATTCCCAGTAGGTCTCCTAAGAACATCTTAATGCGTCTGTACTGAGCGGTACTTTCACACCGTTCCCTTCCTCTCTCCTTTGACTGGATAAAGAGCTCAGAGGAAAAAAAAATACCTATGAATACCAATGTGCAGGCAGCCCTCTTAAATTCACTTCCCGTCAGCCCAACAAATGAGCTCCCCCTGGGAAGTCATGAGAGAGAGCCTTCTCACAACAGCCTGATTATCAAAAGTCTGTTCTCTCGTGAAATACTCTGACCTCACAGGGACAAGTATCGTAATAATATGAAAGTATCATAATAGCTTGAGCAGTGTAAATTTCTTTTGTAACTTGGGATGTGTGGGGCACATTTCCAGCAGGTTGGTTCCCAGTGATGCTGTTTGCCTCTCTGTATCACTTGAGAATTACCCCAAGCATGAAAGATTCATGTGCTGTAAAAATTCAGTTTCAGAATAGAAATGCAATTCTCCATATATAGATTGCAGGCAGTCACTGCATCCATCATAATTTTAGCAAGCTGGCTTTATCACTGCCTTGTTCTCCTCAGAAATATAATGCATGTTACCTGCTACAGTCCTATTCAGTATTTCAAATTTTTTTAGAAATATGCTGCTCATTGATTTTGTTCTTCAGGGATTGCCATAAGTATACAGCACCTGAGTACTGATGGCATTTCTGTCAGTTTCCAGATTTGCCTTTCACAGTGCTGTCTTGGATCTTTTCCATTTTTGCAGTTTTCAGATCCATCTATGTTTTGCAGCTATCTGGGTGTGAAGGCATCCTACATAATAATCTGAGGAGATACCTCCCACTTTTGCTTTATTTTTTTCCAGTTTCCCTAGAGTTTCTGAGCCAGCGCTTTTGCATGTCCGTACACAAAGATACCCTCACCTTTATCCTTCTCCTAACTCTAAAAAAGAGACTGCTTTTACAACCGTGTTTCATTTCAGTTGTATCGGCAAAACCCCAAGCCCTGAGAAACCAGAATGAACTAGTGTAAATCAAGCAGTGCTCTTACCACTTAGACCCGCCCTGCAACCCTTTCCAATCAGGGAATCTAAAATTACCATATTTACAGCATCTGCAGCAGAGCCAAGTACAAAACAAGATGAATAGCTGTGACGCACGAGGCAGAGTGTGGAAGTATGCAGCTGGGTCTGCAAACAATATAGGCACTCGGTGCTGAAGTCCATCTAATGCTTTTCACAGAGCAGAGTGACTAAAAGGGGAAGGAGGGGGAGGGAGGAGAAGAGAAATTCCAGGAAGATGAGTGAAAACACAGCAGAAATCCCAGGCTGCTTCACTAATGGGTAATTGAAATGACTCACAAAAGGTCTAATAGGGAATTCAATTAATTAGGGACGTGACTGGGCAGAGAGGAGGAGGGAAAGCAAAGAATGCCGGTGATACAAGAAAATCACTCCTCTCCATTCAGTTAGGAAAGGGCCTTGAAGAAAACCTCAAGGAAAGAAAAAGCCAAATTTTTCAAGACAGGGCCTCTACCCCTTCTTCTGCATAGAAAAGGACAAATAAGCACACCCTTATTGCTTGTCCTCCTTCCTCCAGATTTCTAATGAAAAGGAAGAAAAAATAAAAATTGATTAATATATTAAATACCTCAAGGCAACTAGTAAGAAGAAAGTGTGAGTACCAGACAGAGGAATGACTCAGAATAGATCAATTGCAGTGCTGCTAATAGCACCCCCCCTTGTCATAGCACCACTGCTTAATCCATGTGACAAGGAAGGGAGGGAGATAGGAAGCAGTAGGAAGATGAGTACATTAAAAATATGTGGGGATGTTTGAAGGAAAAAACATAATGTAGGAAAGGGAGAGTAGTAGGAATAGGAGCATACAAGAGGACTGGATTAATAAGAGCAGAAGAGAAAAATGGAAAAGGAGTGGATGGAGGGAAGGTGAAGGGAAATGGCAAAGGTCATGGTGAGAGAAGCAGCAGGAAGAAAACCTGAAAAGGAGGAGAAGAGCAGATTCAGGAGGGGTCAGGGAAAGAATTATAAGTTTCACAGTCAGCAGTTAGGACTTGCCGTAATGGGTACTTTAGAATATCCATGCTGATTCAGAGACCATATATTGACAAATACTGCTTCTGACCAAGCCTCAGAGACTAAATTTACACTAGTACTAGTTTAAAAATCTTCAAGAATGTGTGATCTAAACTTTTCAGGCCCACAGCTGGTCATTCCTGGTAGTGGAACAACAGGGAGAGATACAATGAGCAGGGCCAAGTGCTCATTCACGGGATGGAAAGTGGGATCTGCAGTACTTCATAATAAAGTTACCGTAGCCTGAAACATAGCTCTTGTTAATTCTGACTCGGAGCTGTTATTGCCAGGCTGGCTGTTCAATAGCTTTACAAAGGAAACTCAGGGTCATTGTTTACCTTCGTGAATCATGAAGAGAGCTAACAAAAAGTACTTCTGAGGCCCTATCGGGTTCAGCACTGAATGCCCTCTGAAGGCTTGGATATGCTCTCATGCTCAAGGATCAAGATACTATCGCTGTGAAAGGTTGGCAACGTTTGCAATATGCTGCATGTTTGGGCAATTAGCTGAGGATTTTTGTTCCCAGGGCTGTCAATCTGACATCTTAGCAAGAAAACATATAAATCAAACCATATACCTCTGCCAGTGAACTGACCATTAACGTCAGCTCCACTATCAAATAACTATCAGAAAATCAAAAGATTTTTCATAAGCTTCTTATTTTCTGCAACAGAGAAAAGAAGATACAACGCTGCCTGAGAAAACACTTTTTAGGCAGTGAAGACATACTGGACCAGAAGGAAAAATTCACTATTTAGGTAACAAGAATGAATGGTGCTGGTATCTTTATACTACTGTAAATACACTAGTGTCTAGACACAGAGATTGCACTACTGCAACTAAACCCAGGCTTTCACAATGTTTTAAGTTACATTCATGCAGAAATGAGTATGCAGAAATCCCCAGCTGATTCTGAATTGACCTTCCAACATGACACTAAGGAGTATTATACTGCTGCAGGAATCATCTTTCAGAAGAAGTATAAAGTGGAAATTCATATTGAAGTGGGCTGGTCTAAAAAAATAACCCCTAGAAATTTGGCAAAGACATCATTGTTGGTACTCACTAATGTAAACATACTTCAACCAGCTGGGCTAGTATTTTCTATGGAAAAGGACTACAAACTGTGGGCATTCAGGGCCTAGGTGCCTATGCAACAAAGTGACTGTCATACAAGAATTACAACACAGCATAAAATGCCAGTAAAGTCAGGCAGCCCCAGAAGCAAATTTGAGCTGGGCAGCCAGAGCAGTACTTGACACAGTACTTTTTCCAGCTTCAAAGCTCCATTCTTTCCAATTCTCTAACACGTCTGATGAAACACACAAAGCAATGTGCTCTTAAGGTTGTCAGTTTCTAACCAGAGTGCCTCCAAAATTTATCAGAGCCTTGATTTCACTGCCAATATAATTTTTTTTTTGTCTTTTTTTTTTTT
>WEIU01023468.1:288382-309154 GCA_013389925.1 Aegithalos caudatus
AAAAAAAAAAAAGTTCTTTCTTTCTCTTGGTCTTAAAGGTCCTGTTACTGGCAGGGGGTATGGTCAAGGACACTGCTGAAAACAGGACAAATGACTGTGAACACTGCTTTGCAAAACTGCTGCAAATCAAAAACGCACCACAGCAACCTAAGTGCGAAGGTTTTTCCCTCTTTGTCCTTGGTTGGCAAACACTGGCGGGCACTGTTCATCTACTGGGAATAGCTTATGACTAGATAACTGTAAGAAAAACGGACTGCTCAAATTGTTTGCAGCAGGCATAAAGCACTGGTTTGGGGCATTTACTGCAACTAAATATGTAGTTCTTAGTTTTCCCTATCTGTCCCTCCTATTTGCCAGTATGTCAATTAAAAATATATGTTTTCCATTTCTGAGAGTTTGTAAAGAAGTGTGATCCCATTTATGAGCACTTAGGAATCCTGGATGTTAGGTTATCCTATCCCTTTTGTCACATGATGCTGGTTGCGGGAATTTATCAACATGCCAACAGAAGTCAGAAATGTTTCCAGTGTAAAACAGGACAACATTTAAATGGTGATCAACATGTATTTTTTAAGTTGCTCTTTGTTCTCAATTGGTTTGTGAATTTGTTGCCCATTAGTTTTGGTGCTCCGTTTGACACAGTGAGTTGCTGGATGAACCATAAACCATATTTGAAGTCAGCAAGGGCAAGGGCCATCGTTTCATTCTTTGGGAGTACACACTGCCTTACATTGTGGAGCTTGGATGCTTAATAGGGGTCACAGATGCTATCACAAAACAACCAGTAACAGCATAAGGACCTTAAGGTACTCGGACTGTCAGAAAAATCAGGCTGAGTGGTTCAATCCACCATTGTTCCTCAATTACCTCTCAATTGAAGCACGTCAGAGAAAATGGTGCTGAATAAGATGAATATGCCTTAACTAGCTGCCCCAAACTAACGCTCTACATCCCATGGAGCACTGTGAGCCTTAAAAGCTACCCAAAGGCTACGGATGTAGACCATACTTCTAACGGCCAAAGTCAGTTTAACACATCCCTAGTAGTCCTTCTGCATGTGCTGGAACACACATAAGAAGAGTTAGACTGGCACTTACAAGCACAGTCTTTTCTCAGCTCAACTGAAAACAAACAGATTCAAGTTGGAACCTTCTGATGAATTGAAACAGTAGGACATTAGACATTGCTTGAAGGAAGAAATGAGAAAATCATGTTTGCAATCACTAAAGTCAAACAATGCACTTGTGTCATTTTCCTTCTAATACTGTTTATCAGGTTCTTTTTTTAGTCTGGTTTTCTACACAGACAACACTTTAGCAATCACATTCTGTACCCCACCAGCTTTTATCCCTGTAACTATTTCAACCAAGTCTGACAAAGGATAGGGGTTCTCAAACATAAGTGAGATTACAGAAACTCAGTGAAAAGTGACTAACAAGTAGAGGAGAGAGCAACTGTAAATATCCCTGGCTGGTTTATTAAGTTACCCATTATTAGATTCCATGAAATCCATAAAGAGGATTTCTGAGTACCAACCACAGGAAAGACTTGTAGATACAGTCAACCAACCATAAGGTACAGACTGGTACCAAGCCACATTTTATTGGTTTTTCCTACACTCACAGGTTTGCCACAGTTTACAAAAAAACCTTGAATTTGCCTATTTCACAGGAAGAAGTGGAATTATACAACTTTGTTGGGATTCTGTTATTAGTCTTTTTCATCACTGCAATGCAGCACCTGCAGCTGAGGGTATGCTGTCCTGAAACAAGTAGCTTTACTTCATTGTCCCACATGGTTTGATACTGGAGACAAATTGCTCCAACTGTGAATGGTTAACAGAAGACATGGCCCTGTCTCTCTTTCCATGTCCTCCATCTCTCTCTCACCCAGCCTGACCTGATTCCCTCACACTAGTGCTCATCTTACTCCACATGAAATCAGTTCAGGCAGCAAAGGTGGCAAAAGGCTAACCCCAAAGTACAAAGCAAACAGATTACTTAGCTCCCATAGATGACTCACTGAGGGGTTTGATGAGTACCAGAAGTGATACAGAAGTTGGCCTTGGTTTGGACACCTGTTATGGCCTTGGTTTTTGACACCTGGATGACCAGGAGATGTGAGATCAGCATTACTACAACTTGAAGCCTGGCTGTGGTCTTAGGTGGGTGGTCACAGTCAAACATCTGCATCTGGTGACCCTCATTCACAATGGTTCCCCTGGGAAGACACAGCACACAGTGCTACTCTGAGTGAGAAACAAACCTTTGTGAAACTAAAGGCAAAGGGAACATTCAGACATTTTTCATCCCTCTTCAAGCAGGGTTCTTGACCCACCTTGGGCCCCAGCCCTGCTGCAGTTGTACTAAACAGAGCCAAACACTGCTATGTAAAGCAAGCACATAGCCCAGAACCCTGGAAGTCTGACTGTGTGTCTTTGGTTTCTTTGTGTTACAGTCTTCTGTTGTAATTTTATGCCACAGACATTAAGAGCATTGAGAGCAGAATCTTCTTTGCTTATGCTGTTCCTGATGTTTGGCAGAGCTGGAGAATGCTACCTCAGGGTGCTCCTTCCCTCAGAGACCTGGCGGGATGTTGCAGTTAAGCCACATCCCCACAGCTTAAACCACAGAATGTAAAAACAGCTGTGAAATCCAACTGTCTGAGCTGCCTTGGTGTTTGGCTGAACCTCTGTGGGGCCAAACTTTTTTGACTCAAAGTAAAAATATGATTTAGCATAATTCACGAGACTAGGCAAAAACATTTTTGGGAGGTTCATTCCAATCTACTTGTAACAAACAAATTTGGGCAACCACCTATACATGCCAGAAAAAATGTTTATCCAGCTTAGCCAAAATTGAGCAAAATAGATTTGTTGGCAGCATGGACAAAGCTTTAGGCTTTTTTTACTCTCCCTTCCTAATTTCAGTTTTCCATTCCCCACCCTTCAGAGTTTCTTAGATGATTCTTTCTCCTCAATGGCTTTTCAGTTTGGGCACTGTCCTTTAATTTTTTCTTCCTTATGCTTCTTTTATTTCCTTTAGTCTTCTTTTGCATACGTTTTCTTTCTACCCTTTCTCATGGAAACATATTTAAAAAACCTCCTATCTCTAACATCCCTACCTTTTCTTTGCCAAACTATTTTTCCCTGGACAAAGATATATTCTTTGATATCCCTTGATTAAACTTCCAAAGTAGTAAATGGTTGGGAAACAGGAATCTTAACAGTTGCCTAAGACCCTGATTCCAAAAAGGGGAAGGGTTTTTTTATTTATATGTGTCTAACGCATATATTTATACATAGATACGTATATTTTAATGCTCTTACCAGTTCCTCAGAAACTAGCACAGAGAAGATACATGAAAGGAAAAATGAATGAAAGGAGGACTTTTGAGCAAGACAACTTCAGAAAGAGAGAAAAACAGACAAATTCAATGGCTTAACAGGGAAAATCAGAGTCTGATCTCCAGACACACCGGTCTTCTTTCTGAAACTACAAACATCATATATTTCACAAGGAATGGACCTCAAAACTCCTATTTTTTTAGCATTAATTGCTTGAACCATATATAAGATGGCTCACAGTCCCAAAAGTCAACAGGAAAATTCTCAGCATTCCAGTTAGAACTTTCTTATATATTATTTGTATTTTTTGAATTCAAAGTCAGACTGAGTTTCCCACTGTTCACAGTAAGCACCACATAGTTTTGTGTGCATTCCCAAGGCTACTCAGACTATCCTATAAAGGCCTGAGTATTTTCTGCTGGATATGTTCCCTAAAAATCACCTCACTATCTCCAGACACTTGAAATCACAGTGGTAACCAGTTGTGTTGGGGATGACAAGAAGCAATTCTGCACAGGCAGTTGCTCAAGAGAGCTTCCCCAGTGGATTCTTCTGGGAGTTCATACCTTCATGTTTTAGTAAGAATGTCCAACCATTGCCTCAGACTCACATTTTGGAATATATGAGCACTTGAAATTAGTTCATGCTAAAGTTTTCAGGGGCTGATTTTATCACTTTTTAATTGAAAGCATTTCACAAAAAAAAAANATGCTGAGGTTGCAGAAGATTTGGGATGGATATGACAAGTCTTTCAAGCAACACTGAGTGTTCAAATTATGATTAAAAGCTCAAAATACAATGCTGCCCAGAAGAAGAGGAACTCTGCTTAGGCAGCCTTTAAGCATACTTCCCAGTCACATTAGGACTGGCTCCCAAATACAAAATACGTTCACATGCCACACTAGTAACCTGTCAGTTACAGTTACAGAACCCATCACAAGGTTGGAAAATAGAATGAAAAGCCAAATTACAACTAAAACCTCATGATCAATTGATCAACAGTTCAAAAAAGAAGACTTTGTTTCATTCTGATTTTTAGGAGTCTCACTGGAATCACTGATAACATCTTCAGCAACTGCAACAGTATTGTGTTGGACATGTATCCATAGTGGCTCTTGGCAGGTTCAGACAAGAACAGGAAGACTGATACCACTTTGTTGCTGCATATGTTACTGTGAGATCCAAGTCCTTGCTGAGTCAGAAATCACACTGTGTATTAAGGGCTTAAGATTAATTATGGAGATTTAAACTCCTGTTTTGACCATAAGCCACAAATGGAAATGGCCTACAGAAAAAAATAAGTTTGATGATTCTGGGCCATATAGTAATAGAACGTCTTAAGGAAAAAAGAATGTATTAATTTCAGTGGTAGATGTGCTTTTAGCATCCTTGTCAAGTAAGTCACATCATTACATTGTTTCAGAAATTTGACAAAAAAAAGACAATATTAGGTATTTTATATTAGAGGAGAGTCTTTGCAGGGGTCTATGTAATTCCATTTGTGTTGACAACTTCAACATTAATAGGCCAGGAATAATCTGCTCTGTTAAAGAATAGAATGAAATAATTCTCTTAGGTTGGTTAGCAGTCAGTTTTCCTTCTTTCTGATGTAGCCCAGATAGTAATGTAAACTGTTAGGTGAGAACTCTGGTGTCCATTACCAATACCTGAAAACTTCAACATGTTTTCATCTCTGTATAGCCAATACAAACATTTCCACTGGGAATAAAAAGTAGTAAATACAAAAGTAATGTCCAAACCAATCCCCAGCCTTCAGAAAACTACACAACATGCAGATGACCTCCTTTACTCAGGTAATATCTTTTTTCTAGTTGATAGATGAGGAGAGATTTCATATGTAGGGATGGAGTGATATAACTTTAACATCAAATACATTCCAACTCCCCTATCTAATCTAACAAGCCATTTAACAGTTTATCTATCAGATCAAATCCTTGAATCAGTTTTATGCCATGGGAGTAAAAGATGCTAATATTTAAATAACCATCTTTTTTTTTTTACAAAGGTGAACTTGATGCGTAATAAAGATTGTTTCCAATCAATGATCTTCAAAAGATCTCTTCCATTTCTTTCCAGAGGACTATATAAAAATCACAGTACATAAAATACCTTGGTCTAATCCGCTGCCACTTATTTTCCTCTTTGTCATTATTTCTTAAGCTTTATGAAGCACTTTTGTAAATGTTTTGGGCCTAGAGAAGGCATGCTCTTGCTTTCATATGGAAACTGTAAGCACTGTCATCCCTCTACTGCCAGAAGACACACATGCACACAGCTGGCACATTCTTCTAATCTCAAAAGTGAAGAAAAAAAAAATCCCAGCTGCAATATTAATAGCAAATATATTCTGGTTCATGTCTGGTTACACTCAGGTGAACACTGATAAGTCATGTGTGAGGTTCTCATACGTAGTTCTGGCACTGCAAGACCAATCCTAACATGCCTCCAGGCTCTCTCTTTAACATTGCCATACAACTCAGTCCTGCTGTTCCACTTCTCTCCAGTGGAGATTTATTAGAGTTGGCCATAGTTGGTCTTTGCTTTTTATAGAAAAATAAATATATGGGCCTTCATCTTCCCTCAGAATCTGAGACTTCAGATAGACATGTAGGTCAAATTCTGCAGCAACGCTTCCTCCAAATGACAATTTTCAGACATCATTCCTGAATGTTTACAGAATATGTATTCTGATGAAAACATCTGTCCTACTTAAGTTGATTCATGTGTCCTTCCAAACGCTCAACAAGTGTTCCAGCAATGTATATAAAAAATCAAATTAAAGTACCCTGTTAAAAAAACCTGTCTATATCATGCAATTGTGTCCCAGATTAAAGTAGACAGCTCTGTATATACCACCTAGGCCATCTTAGGTCAAACATAACCTGCCTGATTTTTGGCTGATCTGTATTGCATTTATAATGGGGAAATTGCTGTGGAAGGAACCCTGGTGCCATTTTTCAGAGCAGACAAGGTTTGCCCTTAATGCAATAATGCTGAGGCAAATTCCATTATTTTCCCTTCCAGCAGTCTTAGTACAGCAGTTCTCCACTACTTGCTACACTCAGTGTTTATGGAAAGTCACTGAATACCTTGAAGAAGTAGGTGTCTCCCCTACCCACAGCACTCGCCTCCAAGTGCGCAACATTCCTGGCACAAAATGAAACACTGGGGACAAGCATGCCATGGCATTCACAGCAGGGCTTCACAGCACACTTGTATGCCCAGCACAACCAACCAACAACAAAACAGTGTTTCTTGCTAAACACTGAAGAACACAGAGCGAAAGGTGTGGTATCTTTGGACTGCCACCAAAGCATCAGGTCTTCACAGCACAAAGTGATAGGCAAAAATAGAGCTTAACATAAACAGTAGGAATGGAAAAGCATTGCCAGACATTAATGAAATGCTAACTTTCCTAGCTTGGGAAAATTCATTCATCACTACAAAGGCATTGCTTTGTAGCTTGGTTCAACAGTAGAGAAGAATGCTTATAGGATAATTTATAGGTAGTAAGAATTTTATAGGTTCTTTATATATATAAAAAAGGTAAATTTTTAAACATACCAGGTTTAAGTCTAATGTGCAACCCTATGAATATCTACTCAGTTCTGCTTTCTTCCTCTTCTCACTTTCAAATTCTGGTGTCCTGGACAACCACACAACAGAAGAAATATCCAGTAGTTCAGGACATTTTTGCAATTACTTAGATTGGTTTAAATGACATTATGGTAACATTATTGCATATAATAATTAGCTACAGGGAAAAAGCTTTGGCCTAAATGATGAATACTCTTTCAAAAAGAAGGATGGAGATTGCTGCTTTTAAATGTCATCACTGTGCAGACCTGCTTTAACTTTGTCCTCCCTGGCCTGAGACGGACTACATGAATAAAGGGGCATGGCACAGCAGAGCTGTGCTGTGAGATCTCATTCTTCCTCTAGGCTGCATCATGTCCTGTAACTCAGTACCTGTGTCCAAGGGAAACTCACAAAGCTAGAAACACACAGCAGTGGGAATGCAATGCTATGCAACTCCTGACATGCAAGTCAAATTGAATTATAGACATAGAATTGCAAACACTCAAAGGTCCCCCAAATCCAGGGTTCACTCTTCTTACAGTACACATTAATGACTTTAAAGAAAGCAGCTGCCTTTCCACCACGGGCCAAAATAAGCTGCCCATCCCAATGTGAGCTACCAAACTCAGGCACTTTGCCTCTGTTCCAGGCCCCTGTAACATGAGCAGTCTATGAGTGGATGGGGCACCATGCTGGATGCTGCACTCAAAATGCCTGTCCTCTCCTTCTGGCACAGAGAGCACCACTGTTCCTTTTTAAAAATCCCCTGCTCTTAGCAAGGTTTGTTTTTCTAACTGGTTCCCAGAAATCTCTTGGGCGTTCCAAGCCCAGAAAAGTAATTACTGCATTACTTTGGCCACAGACACAATATCAACCTTGTTAGACTTGGCCTGTGGAGAGAGCCAAACACCTGCTGCTGCAACATTTATTTGATAAGCTTCATGGTTCACTAACATAAACCTGATCCTGCTGACCTGCAGGAGGATGAAAAGGAGTCGGGGGGAAAGGGTGGAGCAGGTAGGCAATCTCACGGCCCTCTGGCCCAGCAGCTTTCAGCCCTCTCTCCCAGCAAGCTCCCATTTCTCTTTGCTTTCTTGTTTCCTGGTGAGAGCTTCAGAGAATTGGTTTTCCCCCTGCAGTTATGCAGGCAGATGTGGCTAGGGCTAGGATTCCCATGCCTTATGACGGATTAACTGACAAGTGCGGGATCAATACGGGAATTGTTCTAGCTCTGGCTGCATCTGTAGGCTTCCAAAGCAGACAGAATAGCTGCACACACTCTCATTGGCAGGGTGGTGTGTGCACTGAAAGGTTGACTTAGTACAGAGTCCATTAGTTATCAGCAAGGAGGGAGAGGAAGAAGGGCTGCAGATCAGTAAAATCAATAGATAAAAGGTTGGAGAGAAAATCAGATACAGAAAAAGAAAATTGATTTTTATTCTTCAAATGACATTGTTTTCTAGCATAGTATTAAAAAAAAAGGAAAAAAAAATGGGAGTGGGGGGAAATAAATAAGGTTTTATCCCAAACAGAACCATTTCTTCCAGCTGATACTGCCAAGCAATATCTGAGGAAAAAAAAACACATACTAGGGGACTTAGCAGGAAGGAGAAAATAACCTTCCTGACTATGGTGCTCAATATCAGGAAAGAAACTTCTTCTCGTCTGCTTCTCAGTCTCATCTTTTTATAGGCAGAGGAAATACAAACCAGACAATCTAGAACCAGTAAGGACATTTCCATGTATATGCTAGTTGTCACTTACATGGAAAGGTTTGACCTCAGGACAGTATGTTTTCTAGTGTACTTTGTTTATCATTCTTTACCTGAATGATACCTCTGTCAGTTATCTTAGAGATACACAGTGTTATTCACCCTCTTGGGAGACAGTGGGAAGCAGATGAATCACCGTGGATTACATCAGAGCCAGACCAAACTTTTATATGAAACTTGGCAAAAATCTGAACATTAATCCTCTGAACAAACATGAAGTTGTCTACACGACCATCTTCTATCTTATTTCACCTTCTTTCACTGGCACAGTACTTCAGGAAATTTATTTCCTGATGGATAAAAAAACCCTGAAAAAATCCAAATAATATGCCATAAGACACTTTCTGGATAGATCCAACCCAAATCAAAGCAAAATCCTCAAAAGAAAACTTCTCTTGTGGAACCTCAAGCACAGTTTCACAGTTACATGAAATTCAGGTAACGAGTGATAAACAAAGTTTTGGACTAGCACCAACATTCTACTTTTGCATTCACCCTTCACAGGGTGAAGGTACAGGACATACAGCATCAAAGTAAAATGGTAACTAGACTCAGAAAGTCAGCATGAATGGATTCTCAAAGCTCTACTTAAAACAGTCAACTGTTCTTCAGTTTCTGCTTTTATTGACTAGACTACTTATCTCTGAACAGTATGAGAAAGATTTTTTAGAACTAGTAATTCAGGAAGAGAAACAAATAATCTGATACTATTGGAATACTTTTGTGGAAAGTGCTGCACAGAAGAAGACAGAAAGTGTAAGAGAATTCAACCTACTCTGGGAAGTCTATATTGCTTGGAAGACAGTGTACCAAAGATCCACAAAGTAAGTGCTGCCCAGAATGAAAATCTTGAAAGCAACACATAGTACATCCACTTCATGGAAAATGCACCAGACTGAGCCATCTTAGTTTTGTTAAAAACTGATGACAATCAAAGCAAATAACTTTATTTTTCCCCCACCATTTTGCTTTAGGCTGTATGCCAATGTTCCCCAACACACTAAATGCAAAATGAAAGAACTCCAAATGCATTGTTCACCCACCAGGCAGAAGGGATAAAGAACTCGTGGCCTGTTCCTCAGCAGCTGCTAGAGAAACATGCAGCAAAATTCCCAAGCTAAGAACAATTTTATTTCTTGGAGCTCTCTAAACAATAAAGCCAACTCTTTCAGAAACTATTAAAAAGCATCCCAGGCAAAGGAGGGCAACGGATGGCAAAAAAAAAAAGGCAATGACTACAAATATCCTCCAAATGGAATTTCTGTAAAACCCCTATCACACAGGATGCTTATGTATATTATTCTGTCTTTTATTCTTAATCCTAGTTTCAGACTGTGAGCACATGTACACCTTGTATAGCAGCTTCTGCCTATAGCTTACCCATATTACCACAGATGCAGAAGCTCCCCAAAGAATGTATGTTTCATGGTAAAATACTGGTAGACTGTTACACTAGCAGGAATAGTTTTAAAGAGAGTTGAACAGTTTGACAGCATCCAGGGTGAACATCCTGGTTATCTGAGAAGTGGAACTCAAGGAGCTTGACCTGACACATCAGCAGAGTACTCTGAAGCCACACTAAGTTTGGAGCAGAGCAGGGCAAATGAGAAACGACAGCCACACAGCTCACACAGAGCATCCCCAAGAGAGCAGCTCTATGCTTAAAATGAACACTGCTGCGAAAAGGAACCAGTATCATACAGCAACTTCTTAAAATAAATCCTCCCAGTGGGCCCTGCTTCCTGTCCTGTAACAGCCACCAGAGCAGAGCAGTGAAACTTAGTCCGAGTCACGTAAATGCACGTGTGCTCGTCTGCACAAGAGCCCTGAGCTCTGGGTGCCTTGGCACGTGTGGCTGCCCACGCACTTGTGCAGCCAGCTACAGGACCGTGAGAAGAACATGAAAGCAGGATGTCTCTCTCTCTCTCTCTCCATTTTCTTCCTCTATGNCTCTACAAGTAAAATGTGAGCAAATATTGCAGGCCCTTAACAGTGGCTAGAGCTCAGCCTGATAATAACACATCACTTCTGCTGTGTGAGATCCCTGGGAACCTCCGGGATCAACACCTTACCAACCACACCAGTTTATATGAGAGCAAAGGATCAAACTGGACAGGGTCACAGTAGAATATCAAGATGAAACTTTTTCATGGTAACTGAATATCGTGCTCTCAAATATTTTCTCTCTTTTTCAAAAGTGCATTTCTAGCTTTACAGTTGTGATGACAACTTTCATGCTGGGAACCACGAGTAAGTAATATAAGTAGCCCAAGTTTGCAAACACACTAAAATAGGTTTCTCAAAATTATGTCATAGCTTGCTGCCTTGAAATGACTGAACCCTATCCTTCTCACAAGTTCTTTGTTTGAACTATCTGGCTTCTTCAGGTTGGAATCAATGAAAGAAAAAGACTTGGGTTAAAACCTATTGAAACTTGGTTGCTCTAGCACTGTATTTCCTTTCAAGCTAAATAAGGCTACAGCTAAATACTGCTTTGTTTAGTAATTGCTAAAAACAAAAGACTACCAAAAGACACAGGCTGTGCAGGGTCTGGACCTCACAAGACAAAGGGAATCATGGGAACAGATGCCACAAATGCGGAAATTAGGGCAATGAGAAGTTCAGCTCTGCTTCTAAAAGTATTGGGGATGAATATAGTATCTTTGTTGACAGAGGAAGCATATCCTAGCATGTGAAGCTTACTGTAAGCCAATATTACTTACACAATTTTTACTGTATCAAACTATTGTAATTATTTCTTTGGTAATTTGCTAGCTGTCACTCAAACCATGTGGAATAGTAAAAGCATACAGCTGTTTATTTTAAGTTTTTGTTTTTGTTGGGGGGTGTGTGTGTGTGCAAAGAATATCAAAAACAGGTTTCTTCTTACAAAAGTCATCCAAAGCCATCCAAAATTAAGTTTACTCTCAGAATACTATTAGGTTACTTCAAGCTTTAAAATAAATCTCTGGCCAAGTCCTAGATGGCTAATTACTTCCAGTTATTTCTGAAAAAAGTTTTAACCACTTCTGTTGGAGTCATCAGTATCTAACAGGTTGGGGTGAGGGAGAAAGTGATCTGTCTGAGCATTAGACAAAAAACAGACTTACTGACAGAATAAAAGCAGAAGAACAAAGCAAAGTAACCGAAAAGGACAGCAAACCAATTTGCTTCTAGCAGCATTTGAGGAAGGCCAAGGGAAACAGCAAAACACTTTACAGTATCCAAAAGCCCTCAAGTCACTTTATTTCGGCTACATCATGTCTTAAGTTTTAGGAAGAAGAAATACAGTCAGGAAATGCTAATAAAATTTCCAGTACATCAACTCAAACTTGATTTGTTCTTAAAAAAACCCAGTCTAATTCCTGAAAGCTTTGCAGCAGCTCTGCCCTGTTTTCAGAGTACTGTGGCACACAGGAAGTGAATGGATGGGAGGGTGCTGGTGGGAGAGGTACAGCACATGCCTAGGAGAAGGAGGGACTACAGGAGAATCCCATGGAAAAACCATGTCCTGCTCAACCTAGTCTCCAGATGACCTGTTATAAATGCGAAAAATTATTTGTCAAGCAAAGGATAAGAGTTTAGCAAAGTATAAGAGTTTCTCTCTGTATTTAAACCTTTGCTCAAACTGGCTCATAAAACAGAAAAGCCATGAAAATGCAAAATTCATTTTAGAAAAATATGCCCAGACAAGGATATATAAGGCTTCCTGGACCACTGTGCTGTATTTTATGTATACAGAATGAAACACTGTAGAAACAGAGCATCCTTCATATAATGCTGAGCATTTCAGCATCTCTGTAAATTAGAAGATTGAAAACAGGACGTGGTGAAATTCTTTTGTCCATTTTTACACAAAACCGGCAAGAATTAGCAGTTGAAGCCAGATATCCCCAGACCTCAATCTTAAAACTGTATTTTCTTTGATGTTACTCATTCCTAGGGCACATTTAATAGAGCAGTGAACAACTGGTGCTGACTTCTGTGGCTTATTAACCAGTGGTAGATTTGGGCCATGCATATACTCATTTCCCATAACAAATATTTGCACATACATACATGCACAGCTATTGTTTCAAGTCAACCCTTCCTTCCAAGGCCCAGTTCCTTTTCCTTCTCTATCTCAGTCCCTTCATTAATCTCCCCATTTGCTTTCTACTTTTATTTAGATTACAAGTTATTGTCACTAAATACATGAAAACTCTAACCAAAGGCAGTCTGGGCCTGCCATAATTAATCAAGTAATTTCCAGCTAATGATTTACTATTCATTTCTCCACCCACTGTCTGGCTTTTTAGGGCAAAGACGAAACTTCTTGCATGGTGCTAGAGGACTACCCACAGTAATGGGACCAAAAATGCAATAAAAAAGATTTAATGTCAAAGGGGATAAATAGAATCAATGAGTATTTTCCCTTGAGCAGAGAACAGTACATTGCTACTTCGGCGGCAAAGGCTCCTAAGCCCAGAAGAAGCTCAGAATTGCCTTCTGTAAGTGCCACGCCAGTGGAAGCACTTTTGGCTTGACTTATTTTGGCCCATGTGTCTGGTATTCTGACTCTTCAATGAGACAATTCACTGTCTGTTTCTGGGGACAGAATGAATGGAGGAGTTAGATCAATTATCTGAGAGTCTTCAGGATACCCTCTGACAGATGATGAAAAGACTCTAATATGTAATTGAAATACCCTGTACCAAAATACTCACATTAAACCTTGGCTGATTACACACAGGTCTGAGCTATCTCAGACCTTCAGAACAGGAACTGAGTTGTTTATCAGTGAAAGCCAAACTTCTAAAAAGCTGGCTGCCCACTACAGAGCCTTTGTGTCGGGTAAATTAGCTTCAGGAAGAGAATCAAAATGAATTAAAACCACATGGAGATCCTCTCCCTTTACCCCCCTTTTCCCCTTTCCTCTCGCTATATGAATCCCCTCACCAGGAGACAGAGGCCAGTTCAGTATAATTTAGTCCAGTGTTTTTGTTTCCTAAAGTCTCAGTCTTGGGCTGAGTCCATTAATAGGCTGCAGCTGATTTTAATCTAGATGAACTCAAGACTTCTCTCTTCTTTGGTTTTAAAAAGATTACAAATTGTGTGTTATATAAATAGAGGGAAAAGGGAAAAAAAGAACCAGAATTAGTAAAAAAATCTGCTCTCCATTAGCTGACCTGCTGAACAAGACTGTGATTCAAATGAAGATGAGAAATGAGAGATGTGGGGAGAAAAATACACAGCTAAAAGCTCTTGTGATACTGCACCCCGACGCAGTGGTAAGAGGAGATGCAGTAATGTCTGATAGCTACCATTACCATTGTAACAACACAGAAGAGATATTAACGGGACTCCAAAAGCAACAAACCAGATGCCTCAAGACTGTTCTGATAGTTTGCAGCAACCCCTCCCCATTAAACATAAAATCACTTTATTAGCAATTATGACCTCCTTGTATCTCAGGTCGCTCTGGTAGCTAGGGTGAAATAAGTTGGTCTCAGACTAATTCCTTGTAGATACTTTAGCTTGTGAAAGAATGCCATGATACTCACATGGACTGATTCAAGTGGAATTTCTAAATAGAGGTGCTGACCCTAGAGAAAGTTGTCTCAGATCGGTGATGACATATTTATGGGTGGGAAGGGGCTGGACTTTTTTTTTTATTTTTAAGGCCAACTTGAATTCTCTGTCTGCCTAATGTCACTCTGGAGCTCTACACACTGGATGGCTCAAGCCTGCATGAATCCATGATTTTTAAAATAATTGCTATAGGCTACAAATGTGACACTCATTTTTATTGATGCTCAATCTCAGTGCTGATGTGTTCAAAGTCTCCATTTAGAAGACTCTCATGAACAGCTCATAGACAACTGCTCCATTTAAAAATGGCCACTGCAACGGAGCAGCGAAGCCAAACAAGAAGACACAATGAACAGCACTGGAGTGGAATGTAACTGCTCACAGTACCCTACGGACAGGTGTCTCCTGGTGGTGAGCAACAGGATGGCTGCCATTTGGAAAAACAAGAGTTACAGAATTCTCTGTAACAGACTTCTGTTATTTAAATCCAGCTGAAAAATATAGAAAAAAACTTCATTCAATCCATAAGAAAAACAAAATGTTATTTATAGCCTATGAGCAAGATGTTAAGTGAGCTGTATTTACAAAAGAAAGGTCCCAAAGAAGCTGGAGTCTCAATGTCATTATGATAACTTAAAAATCTCAAAATAGCATTTGATTCCACAGATTCCATTTCAGAAATTTTTTTCTCTGCTTACTAATGCTCTCATTTTGGGAATAGCACACACCTGTTTAACACAAAGAGAGTTTATACCTGTATAAAGTAAAAATCACAGCTTTGCCATAAGAAGGAAACAAAATAGATATAATAAAAGTGGTAGTAAATCAATAATAAATAGTAGATATGCAGAGAAACAGATGTCCAGATGACATCAGTAAGAGGAATCACATGGCTCTATCAGATTTACCTGAATACAACCCCTCCTAATAAGTTTCAATTGCAATGATAAACATGCCTGGATTAAACCCAGTAATTTTTCATTCCTTGTTAATGGGGCAAATGTAACTTGGAAGGAGTCTGTATGCAATCACTGGAGGTTTTATTTGTATAACTTTTCTGGAGGCAGACTATGACTATATTGGATTGTGTGTGGGTGGCTGTGGGACAGGCAGACAGCTGGCTGAAAAACTATGACAAAAGGAATCTTGTCCCATTTCCTGCCTGTGCTTCATTCACTAATGAGCACTGCTCTGGGTCATTCTCAAGATTTCTTCATCTGTTGTTGTCTGCAAAAGGGGCACCCCAGCAGTGGAGCTGTTGTCAGCTTGTCTTGAGAGTTTATTCTGCTGCCTCTCACCCTTGCAGCTGTGTGAGATTTTAAATGCCTGGCTGTAAACAACTCCATATTTTGTGCTTCTTTTTGGATGACTTGAAGGCCCAGTCGAAGGCCAGATGTGTTTGCTGGTGTAATCTGTTTCTCATTTCTTCTGATAAATGCATATCTCAACAACTAATAATAAAGTGAAATCAGGATTTATCTGTTGTCTTCTTCAGTTTGATTTCTATTGGACAGAAAATGTTAATAAAACATAGCTAAGTCCTCAGTGTCTCTTTTTTTCCTGGATTGCTTGAAATGTTCACTGAACATATCCCTACTAATAAACAACAAGACTGGTGAATCTGATGCCATTTAACTCCTGCTGTAGCAACCAATATCCCTCTTGCTAACTTGTGGAAACAAAACCATTTTGGTTCTTTAAAAAACAGTTTCTCACGAACACTGAGTCATCTATTCTTGTTTCTTTTGTCAGACCAGCTCACTTGATTTCTTCCTGCTAACAGGTTTACTCTTTTTGACAGGATTCTTTTATAAAAGGTTCTATCTGTGCACAGGTAGGATTCAGCCTTCTACAGCAAACTGTTCTGTTATAAAGTCTAGTCCATTAGTGAGAGAACTCATTAGAGGAGGCACATAAGGACTGCATCTCTCTCCTCATGTCCAGGGTTCAGTAAATCTCTATCCAAGGAAAAAGAAAAAACCACACCCGATTTTATTGTGTCAAAGTGTTGTCTTTTGATTTGTGTTGTTAAATGTTACTGTATTAGCCTTCCTCTTCCAAACAGGTGTAAAGGTGATGCAGTGGGAAGGGGAATGCTGTAACAGCTCAGCTTATCCCCTTCCAGGCTAATGACCTGCAAGATGTGTACTGCTGCAGTGCAACACAGAGCTCTGCTGCCCATGATTCTCCTCTTCTTTCCAGTCAGATCATGGCCTTATCCACTCCCACCCCTCATATCTATTATAATGGGACCCTCAATCTTAATTAAAACCACTGCTGAAGTCTGTCAAGGACTCTGCTCCAACAAAAAGCAATTCCACCAGGCACAGCTTTGATAGCAGGCTTCCAATCCTCTTGTATCTGTTACCTGCTTTTTTACATCCTCTGCAAGTTGAAATTATTATAGATAGATATGGATGGTCATAAAAAGTTTATACAAAGTCATAGAGTTGTCTTTTACCCAAGAAGCCTTTCAGATAAATGCTCCAATTTCATCCCGAAGGAGATTTTGCCAAGCCCTCAAGCTCTAAGAGGGAAAAGAAACCCTTTCCACAGTGCTAGGCAGTTCTAATTACAGATGCATCAAACCAGCACTTACTTTTATAATTGTTCCCTGATAGTACTCAGCAGCTCATCTCTTGTCTTCAACTGCACTAATGAATGTTCTAGTTCTGTTCAGCAAAAGGGTCACCAAAAACCTAAGTTTCTATTTCTTCCATGCCTCTTCGGATTTATTTTAACACCCAAGTACAAAAACTGTAACTGTATATATAAGCCACCTTGGCCTAACTGAAGACAACTGTTTAAATTGGCAAAGACACCATTTATTCTATTAAAACCACTCACAATGATATGTGAGAAGGAAATAAGTCCTTTTAGCTTTTAAGAAACAAATAATTTCTAGGGTTAGTAATTAGGAAAACAAAACAAACACAAAACATTTGTATTTGTAAATTGAATATACTTGCTGTGGCTTGACTGAAAAGTGCTAAATCTAATCTTCGAATTTTTTCTTCAGAGAACCACCACACTTCAAGATGCTAGAATGTAGGAAAACTAAGTACAGGCAGAGTCATTCCCCCACTGGCCCATCTGGATTTTCAGCATTTTACTGAGCTTTTGTATCTATTATGTGAAATAAAGACCAACCTGTTTTCAGAACGCTACTTTGGTGAGTGGCCTGAATTAATTTTATTCCTTAATTTAATTTCCCAGGACATTCAGAGAGTTTTTTGTTTCCATTTTCTGTGTTGAATTTAGTGGGTTTACAGAGCCACAATACCAACGATGTAACATGGTACTTGTTTTTTCCTGTATCCAGCATGGCTTTACACACAAATTAATCATACCTCAAATATCTAATTCGAGCCTGGCCCTAATTCTCCTGCCTTCAATAGTATATAGTTGATGTACCATGACACTTTAAAGAGTATTTCTTACACTTGACCCTCTCAGTAGTTTCATGGAATTCTCCCCATTCTCTTTGCATTCTTACCAAATGCTTTCACTCTGACAAATCACCAAGCCTTCAGATCACTTGCATTAATCAAAACAAGGCTATTTTATCTAATTAATGTTCTTTCTCTGTCTACAGTAATGTTGGTAGAACTTTCAAAAAACATACTGTTGTGAGAACAATTAGATTTCGGGATTATGGAAAGAGACTAACATAAATGTGTGGAAGTGTCATTTTGTACATCATGCACCATGGCAACCTTGAATTTACAGGAAATGAATGCAAGGTTGCACCTCAAATGGGAGACAAAGCTGATACATATTTGTGGGCTGCTTTTATCTTCTGTCCAGAAATTTCAAAGCATCATATACAAGAAATGAACTCTGTATATCAAAATCAAAATATGCACCTACATTTTTCAAACCTCCCAACACCACAGCATTGCCTCCAATGGGAAGCAAATCTGTTTCTCCAGTGTCTCTTGGTATGCAGAGATAGTACATGGACTAGACAAAGCCAGAACAGGACTAACACACAGGCAAGCTAAGCAGAATTTCATGATTGCAGGGTTATCTTCAAATTGTAACCTGAGGTTAACTGGTGACACGATCATTGCCTGAGTCATCTGAAAATCTGAAACAATGGCTCTGAGCATGATAAACTTTATCACTTATTTGACAGTGTGTCATCTTCATGACTTGACAGATGGGGAGAGAGACAGCAGGAATTCTGCCACTTCAGCAGACAAATCTACGGGTGGAGCAGGAACAGAAAAGTACAGTAAACCTGACTCAGTCTCTAGCAGATACATTCAGCAACATGACTGAACTTTACACTCAGGACACTGGGTGCCTGTCACATTCAATAAGGAAATGGCATCTCTTACTGCTCCTCTGGTGGGCAACAACACAGAGAAGAATCAAATTGTAGAGAAGCAGCAAAGCAGAAGTGCCAGGGTTTAAAACCAGGTTTTTAAAACCTCACGTGACCTAAATAAACATACACTGACATACCTGATTTGGGGCTGTCATGAAAGGGAAGCCTAGTCTTTAGATAAACAAAGTGTCCGCCCTTAACCTCCTGAACTATCAATTTTCCTCATCTAATACTGCAAAAAGGTTATGTTGCAGTGCCCTGTGTTTCCTCGCATTTAAAGTTAAGGTAGCCAAGGGCAACAAAGACTCCTTCCTCTCCAGCCTGATAGCAGAGCTCTTCCTTCCTTTTGTTCACATGGAGAAAAAACACAGAGTTGAACAATAACAGTGGATGCTTCATTATGATGCTCTCTTGGGCACCCAGCCCTGGTTAGCATTATCTTACCCCTTGGTTTTGTTTTAAAGGAAACTCTGAATGGTCTTTTTAATTGCTGGTGTTTCAAGATCAACATTACCTCTACTTCCTCTGTTTTCAAGTTTCCTTATTTTACCTACAATATGTGGCACTATGAAAGAAAAAAAAAAAAAAAGACACCCAATGAACCAAGAAAGCTTCCAGTCTAAGGCAAGCATTAACAGAAGGCCAATTAAACAAGCTTTCCCTGTAAATTTATGCCACAGTGTTGGCTGCAGCCCTCAGTGGGCGAGCTCTCTTACCCCTTCTGCCAGAAGAGCCCTTGAGCTTGCAAATTCAGTTTGTGTATGAAGTTTTGCTGTGTCCTTAAGTGATAAAGCAGTAAATGGTGTCCTTCCTGAGTCCGGGCAACTGGGACCAGCTTGAGGGACACCTTACTCCCTTTGTGCTCAGATGTGACAGTGGAATTTAGTTCATTCTACATTGGAGTTATCAGGGCTTGCTCTGACTTTTATCCACTACTTAGCAGCCTTTCCTAGGGCATGACAAGTCATCAAGTAGTGACTCAGGTGGCTGCCCATCCTTGTTGCTGCTATGTTGTACTGCTAGCCAAATTGGCCCACTATGGGCCAGTTGTGTGACCACTCATTACCCAGTTCAGCCTAACACGCATTTGAGAGAAAAAGGAGGACAAAACCTGTTTCTCAAGGAAAAGAAAGTATTCTGGATGAATAAAAGTTACCTCTGCTAAACTTGAATAAAGTCCTATCCAGTGTTACTCAGCTGGGAGGACTGCAGCAGTGAAGCAAGGCAACAGATTTGTAGGGGAAGGAAGGCTGAAAGGCAAAAAGGAACAACATACCTTCAAGCTCTGGTGTGCTCTGCATGAGGCCCTGCCTCTGTATCAAACATGAAGGTAGCCAGGATCACATAACAGAGCTATCCAAGTTATGCTCTAACCATCCTGATTTAGTGCTTTTGGCTTTTACTAACACATTAGAATACATTTGCTTGATTTTCAAAGGTAATGAGCACCTACAGGTCCCACTGCCTTTGGTGACAGCTGCAGCTCTAAAAATCAGTTTAAGGTAGTTTGCATATTGAGAAGAACTGAAGGAAAATAAAAGGCCTATTGTGTAGACATGAAGAGTTTAAACACTGCTGATTGGTGGTCTATGAGTCCCTTCCCTTTTCAAATGAATTTCACTTCATGTTTTGTTTGGTTTTCCTGTTGATGCATCCTGCACCCTCCAGTGTTAAGCTGGTGGGATCCCACATACTTTTCCTGGCATGTGATGTTTAAAATAAGAGACCTCAGCAATCGGATATCCTCAGCATTTCCAGCTATTGAACACAATCATGAGTGCTGTGATCCAATTTCAGAGCAGAAGAGGAAAGATATAGAGTAATATTCTCCCTGTGCTGGTATGGGGCAGACAAAAGAAAACTAAGCAAACAGGATGTTCTGCTCCTCTGTGGACTTCAGCAAATGCAGACAGGATATGGTCTAGCTCACAGCTAGGACTCACAGCCTGCAATGTATGTGCCTGGCTGCCCAATACCTTGTTTTGGGTAATTCATCCACAACACAAATACAGCAGGAAGAAAAGTAAGAGACGTGGTGTGCAGTTACCACCTGTCATGTCTCGAGACTGAAGTCCTTCATCAAGCATATGCAGCCTGAAGGAGGAATGTGATATTTATATATGCTACTAAGAAACAACCTCATCCTATCC
>WEIU01023468.1:309200-326806 GCA_013389925.1 Aegithalos caudatus
ACACTTGGTGTACACAACTTTGGATTTCAGCCTGTTTATTCTAAGCCTATTCACTGAGTGGTAAGGCACATCTCAGCTGAGGTTTCCACAATAGCACACAGCACACAGTCCAGACTATTCAGACTTTAATATTCCCTAGCATCTTCTAGAAATGTCACTCCACATCTCAGCTACTGCTTCTGGGAAGTGCACTTTCACAGAGCATTGGATTGTATGGGTGAATGTTTCTGTAGTTGAAAAACTAGGAAGTTGAAATGAAAATGAGATTCAGTGGACAATAAAGTAAAANNCAGTGGACAATAAAGTAAAATCTTTTCAGCAACATCTTTTGTTGAACTGTTAATTGTGGCATCATTTGCCTTTGCTTCCTCTTCACCCCTGCAGGGTTGTGCTGCCTTGCCTATGTGCTGAGCCCTAAGGCAGACCCTCTAGGGTTATTCAAGTGGCAAACCAAGGAACAGCCTGGGTTCATACACCACACTCTAGCAAACTGCTGACTAACCTTGTTGCCTCTCTTATCTTTATAATGCTTCTTTAACTCAATCTGGCCCTGAAATTTAATCTCAAAAGTTTTTCGGGTGTCTTCACAGAACTGAATGGCAAGGGACCAGGTTTGGTTTCCTTACAACATAAACACTGAGAAGCAGTACTAAAGTTCAAAGGAATGCTGCAGAAAATACTTTACAGTAACTGTCTCATATTATGAATTTCAGGGAATGACTATAATGACAAAAAGCATTTGAAGTAAACTACTGTTTGCTGAGAGGGTTTATCACATGTGCCTGTTTCTAAGAAAGCGCTATATATTCCTATTCCATCTTATCAAGACAGATTTAAGATTATATGAGAAGATAATTTAAATCTGTGACACGGCAAGCCAACACATCAGATGCAGAGAAACATGAGGTTGTTTGGAGTGTATAATTCTTGAAGCATAGAAAAAGTTTCAAAAAAACCCCAGCATTGGGGTCAAAGCAGTGGAAGCCCTATTTGTAAAGTGTTATCCCTGTGCTAGTAAGCCTCTCCTCAGGAAAAGTTTTCTTGTTTAGATGAGGTGCTATTCAAGTGTGCTTGCCTACACAGAATTGCACTCTGGAGACTTCCAGAGTTTAGACTGTAGGGAACTTTTGGAAATCCTCAGCAGAGGGAACAATAAAGTGTCCAGCATTTCTCTTCGGAAAACAGGTTGTACACTTAGGGATTTTCCAATATTTTAGTAATATATAAATTCCTATAGCTAAAGAAAAGTTGCATGTATTACCATGGGTAAGTAATTTGAGCCATTGTCCTCTATTGCTAACTATATTTTCACAAGATCAAATTACATCAGTGATGGCTTCACCAAACAAGCCAGTACCTTTGAGGATAGCAAAAGAAACTTAATTGTGCCTATGTGAGAAAAGAAAAAGTCACAGTGAGACTTAACCGTCTTTTACTTTCATAAGCTGCTCACAAAAGCATGAGACACTAGTCTGGCTGAAAAACATGTTTTTGAACAGAAGTTTATTTGGCCTCCTATTTATGATTGTGTTCACTTAAGAATATTAAGTCCACCTTAGGTACATTTGACCTTATTTTACAAATCTGGAGCTTGAAAGATGTAACATCTACATTCAGTCCAGGCAATTACTAGTAAAGTCTTAGTCTTCCATGACAATGTTCAGTTCCCAGAACAATATATTGTCACAAATCACAGACACTACCTCTAATCAACAGACAATTACACTCCTTATGTTAAAAGCCTTCTGGAAAAAAGGCCATTTGCTTTAGCACTATGCTGAAAACCCAGGGGAGCAGCCCACTTTGATCAGGAATTCATTACAGAGAGCCTGGTAAGAGAAGATTTCTCTGAAGTGAGATCATTTTGTCCCAGGAAGCCTATGCCAGCCTTGAAAAGAGGGGAGCAGACTTACACTCTTCAGCTCATTGTTTTAACCACACTGGGTTAAAAGAGAATAGTTTTGGTTTGCACTTGTGTAAATGAGAACAGATTTGGCACACCACTTGCCCTTAAGTTTTTGTTTGTTTGGGTGTTTTTTGTTTGTTTTTTTTGGTATTAAATTTAGTAGAACCTCAGACAAATTAAATGCTGGCACTTCAGTTGCAATCTAGTAAAGAATTTAGGGACATGTTTGTCTTTCAAGTGCAAGACAGCAGTACTGTATCTTCAGTATTTTTACATGCATCTTTAGAAATAAGCAGATAATTCAAAATATTGTGCTAAACTGGATTTATCCAGCATAATATCCTCTCACAAGTTAAGCTCACAGGAGAAAGTACAGCCAGAAATTTTACCAATCTACTGCCTATCTACTATGCCATATGTGAAAGGTCATGTGTGTAGAGAGAAACATTTAATTTTATTGAAATGACAGTTTATTTGGTTTCTACTGGATCTAAACCCAAGATGCCTCTAGTCTTCCTACACCATTAAAACATTTTCCTTCCATTTCTCATTAACATTTTTAGTTGGTTTTGCATCTGTACTCTGTTTCTCTGCCCTCCTTCATTTGACAGGTATGGAGTTTGGCTACTCCAGAAAGGTTTTAGCAGGGCTGCTGCAGAGCAGTAGAGCAATTCCCACAAACCCATCTAATGAGAACACCCTCACCCAAGCAAACACTGTTCCTGGGCCAGGTTTACTAACCCACACCTCAGAACGCCATGAATTACCTGAACAAAAGGACATTTTCATTGATGTCAGCTATATCTGTGTGGATGATGTTGCAAGCATTAGGATGATGGCAGTCTTACTTTTTCCTCATGCCTTACTCCCAGGATGGACTTAACCTACAAACTGACAGTGCTTCTTTGCTCTCATTATGACAAACCTGTTAGAAATAGCATGAGACTTTCAGTGTCCTGTGGGGAATACAGGAAAAAAGGTTCCACCCCACAGAGATCCTAACAATGATCAGTTCATCTTTATCCCTCCAATAGGGCTGGAAATCACCAGTGGCACTGCAAATCTTTTACCATCTCAATAGCACAACACTATTCCCATTAATCTGTCTTCTACCCATTCACACATCAAGTACAACCCTGCTTCATTTTACAGATTATATCCATGTTGCTCCAGACAAAGGTCACTTTATAGTTACAGTTCTTCAATTGAATAAAAGCTTTTGATGCAGTAAATAATTGTCTTTCACTGTTCAAACCCACACAATACAATACAAATAATGCTGCCCTTTCTTTCAGAATTCTTTTTCTACCTCACTTCTTGTTTCTTTACAAAATAAAATGAGGCACTTTTCACTTGCTTCAGCCAAAGAAATTAGTTATAGCACTTTGGAGACAGTTTGCCATGCTTCTCTACAAACCCAGACCCTATGCTATTTTGAGATCAAAATGAGCCTCTTTCACTACCTTAGTGACAAATGAAACATAATGTACCAAGGTTTCCCTAGATTTAGCTGTTACTGGATATTTTTTCCTTACTACTGTGAAACTTAAGACACTCTCTTCCAAGTGCCACATTCTTTTGTTTCTACATATAAGTTACCTGCCTCAATAGGACATTACATGCAAGGTGAGCATGTTTGTGTTCAGACAGGTTGTGTGCAGTGAAAAAGAGGGCAGCAGAAAGGGTGGATTAATCAACTAATTATCCAGTCCTGTGGCACAACTCCCAAACTCTTCCCTTTGACAATACAAGGTATTCTATTCTTTCTTTGAGTAGTGAGGGGAGCCAGTCAGCGGGAGACACAAAATTTTGAGGTTAATTTCACAGTTATACCTTTCTTTCAAAAAGGAAGAGCAAAACAAGCAAGATAAATCATAATGCCAAGTACACTCACAAAAAATGGCAACCCTTTACCAGCAATAGTGCCTTTTTTAGCATTGAAGGTCATGACAAGAACTGAGGCCAAAAGCTAAGGCAGACAAATTCTAATCTGAAATACAGAATAAGGGTTTTGCACCAAGGTAGCTAAAACTTGAAAACACTGTCAAGGCAAACCAGGAACTGACATTTCCTTATGTCTGCAAATAATACTGATTACTTTCCTAGAACAAATGATTCAGTCCAACAAAGCTATCAGATACCTGAAGGAAACATGTATGATATATGGGAGGTCAGTTTGGATGAACTGATAATTCTATCCATCTTTAAACCCTATGAAACTATGTCATTAATCAAAAGCAAGTCCTAGCTCACTAATATAATTTGCCTTATGTTTTCAGTGCTTCTGAGTTTTTTCTGTGAAGAGCAATGTTAATCACTTAGTTAAAGCATTCAGTAGACCCTTCAGCTGGCAAACAGCCACCGTGTCCCTGTCCCCTTTCACAGCACCATCCTCTTGGTAACAGAAGGCATTTGCTCAAGTAAGATGGAATGAGACTTCCCCAAACAGCTGAGCTGGTAGGTAACAGCTAGGCTTGTTGCTAGCTTGTATTTATACCCCAGAACACTGCTGCTTTTAAAGCTAGATTTGGATGATCACCCACAGAATACAGCTTCATTTCAGTTTCATATCAGTTTCATTCAGCCCATCTTTTTTGCATACGTGTACACAAATCTAAGTAGCATCCTCAAGTTCAGCACCCAGTATGCACTACATGGAGCTTCAATGAAACTAAAATGAGGCAAGAGCAACTCAAAATTTCTTCTGTTATACCAGAACAGAATTACCAGTTAGCAATTTCCAATCAAAACAGAAACTATATTACAGCCAATGAGAAAAATCACCTTACAACTTGCACTCTTAATCGCTCTTAATCTGGAGCTCTTTTAATATTATTCTTCTTTTTAACAGTATGACTTCATTCACTGCAACTGGTATACTGAAATAGGGAAGCAACAGCAAGTTCTTAGAACAACAAACACAAGCTGACAGTAAAAGTTCCAGTGTTTTGTATTGCTTAGAACCAGGTTTCTGCCTTTTTATCTAAGATCTCTACAAAATAGAGACTGGCTGTCAGACTGAATTCTGCACTCACAATTCAGGTTCATCAAAGAATGACACCGAACAGCATGGCAGAACATAACATGACATTGCATTGCAATGTAAAGGCAACTGAGAGTATTTTTGGGGTTGCAATCCACTCCGTCTATAGCACAGAGCAATCTGAAGCAATGAAAGGAGGAGGCTGAAGACTTGTCTTGCTAAGTTTCTGACTGTTCAATCTTGTCTTTCAATCACATTTCATTTCTCTAGTCTGAAAGTGGAAATAAAAAAGTGAGTGCATAAATGGATTCTCCTCATCCCCAAACACTTTAAGTTTATAAAAGCAAAGAAGTTTTCTCCATGGGACCCTTTGGCAGCCCAGAGATCTCCTCTGACAATTAAAAGAAGCAGTTCTGCCTTCACTAGGGTCTCCTCCAAAAATTTCTGTGCTTGCACTGAGGCCATAAGATGCAAAGATACCAGGGAAACAGAACAGCAATTTACATTGACAAAGAGGATTTTGATACACTCCTCCAAATGGGGCAGCATTACCATCTTAATAGCCTTTTGCTCTCAGCCCTCTTCCTGAGGACGCTGGAGATTTTTGCAAATGGAGAACAGTTCCGCTTCCCATTTTAACTGCAACAATAGCAGAAGGGCTCCTTAAACTGCATCAAATAGCAGCCTGTGAAATCCCTAACTAGCCACACTGCCTCTCCTGCCGTTTTATTATCCTCCAGCCCACAGAACAAAGCAGGAGGGAGCTCCTCCTCTTTTTTTTTTTTTTTAGCCTTTTCCACACCTCCTAATCCCTCAGAGGTGGCAATGGAAATTGCTTGTGGAACTGTTAAATCACACTTTCACTTTGTCTTTCATTCCCCATTCACCCTCACTAATCAGGGAGCTTCCAGCCACATTTTCCGATATCAATTTGTTTATGGCCTATTGGTTAATGGTCCCGGGATGGGACCCCCTGAGTAAAAAGAAAGAATCCTGGGCACTTCAGCCAGCTGCTGCTTCTCACCAGTTCCCACATCCATCCACTTGTTCCCATCAGCCATACTGAATGTGCTCACCTCTTGACACCAAGGGAATTAAACAACAAAGCCTGAATGGAAGAGTTGCCTTTGCAATCAGGCTGCAGGACAGATTCCACTTGTTGGCACTATGTGATGTCCCTCAAGCAGTCACCAGTTGGCCCGTGGCTACTTGCTTTACTGTCATCTTACCTTCATCCAGCTTTCCTTTGGAAAGAAGCACCAAGTAAAACTCTAGCCCCTCTTGAACAAGGCAGCCTGGTGCCACTTTCTGCATCTTATCCAAACCAGACATTTCCTGGTGATTTGCTCACTTCCTCTTTCCACAGAAATAATGATCACTGAAATGTGGGATGAGACCATGCCATATTTACTTTTACAAATCAGTGAGATGGTTCTTGTGAAAGTGCTTACAAGTCTCTGTAAAAGAGTCTGGGGCACATTATCAGGGGAACCATGCCCTTCCTTGCTACCCATCTTGGAGAAAAATATCTAAAATAGAAACATAATGATGTAGTCAGAAAGTAATAAAAGGCTCACACAGAAAAGACATTCTAGTTGCCTTTCAAAATGCATGAAGAATGATATCAAGACATCAATTACTTAAAGAAATCCAAACTGGTATTTTATCCGTTTGTAGAAAAATGACAAACTATGTTTTAAATGTACAATCCATAAACATATGGAATGGGAGATTTGAAGAACAAGAAAGAACAATTGCCACACTTTTAATAAAGTGATATCCTCCTCAGTGTGCTGCTCCATCATCATTATGTGTAACCAGGCCCATTTGTTCTTTAAAGGTATGGTTCAGTCCTGGGAAGGCTATATGCGTGGCTCAAAGAAAAGAGCTGAAAAAATGAAGATTGTCTCTGAAAAATGCTCCCTGTTTCTGAAATGGGAAAACTTTCTTTCCCAAAGTTTCACTACATTAGTGCCTGAGGACAGCAGGAAATAGTCTGCCTTTTAAAATAAAGACCAGAAAAATCTATGTAACTCAAGACATCCAAGATAGAAAAGTAGCTTATCATCTGCCCTATACTGAAACAAAACACATCATGGCCAACTCTTGCAAGTAACCACAGTTTAAACTAATATAAATAGTTTCTAGTTCCTGTAGACTTTTAGAATTACTGGTACCAAATAAAGCAGACCAAGCACCCAAAATGCTATCTAAGAATATACTGAAAATAGTATCCAAAGGCTTAGGAAACACTGTACAGACACCTTCCCCATTACAATTATGTAGATGTATCAACTGGAAGCAAAAATGCACCATAAAACATTTTAATTTCTTTTGTTTTCTGACATTTTGCATCACCTTAGATATAAGCATATTGAGTCACTAGGAAATAGAAATATGTCATTAGTCTGGTATAGCCTGTTTGAATGTGAGAAATGTGCAATCAGCAGAAGGAGAACTGTTCACATCCGTTAAAACGTCCATAGTGCCTCAGGGGTCAGTGATTCTCCATCACTGGAAACTGAAAACCAGCTATATTCACTTGTTTTATTGCCCTGGCTGCATATCACAGTGTCCTCCCTGAACAGAAAGTGACAGGCACTGACTAGTTTTATTCAGTTTGTTAAACTGATGCAGTGATAAGGAGCCAGGCTACATATGAAAAGGCATCAAATCAACAAAACTGATCTATTAACATTTGTCAGAAAGTAAGGATGTTTGTTGGGATAAATGGGAAAAGAAGTGAAGAGTTAAACTTCCCTCTTTGCTGTGTCTAAAAGTACATGATTCACAGCCATGAGGAATCCTAGTTCCCTGTCAGCACAGTAGTAATATCCAGCTTTTCAGTATACCACTTCATATTCTAGAAAATCTGAGGATAATTTAAGACCATACAGCATTAGCTTCAAAATCATCACAAAACTCAAAAACAGATACTAATTTCCTGTATTTTTACTGATGCCAAGCCATTTGCTAAAGAAGAACCATTTATTAGAGCAGGTTATTAATGATAGATGGCTATGTTTCTCCTGAAGAAACCTATCCCAAAGGACCCCACATTATCCATTTATCTTGGAGGAAAACAGGGAGCACTGGTTAGTAATTTCAGGGCCCATGTCTAGATCCATGGCAATATGCAAGAACTAATTTAGTGTAATTCGAGAAAAAACAGTGAATTCAGCAGAACACTTCCCTTGTTAAAAAGAATGTTTAAACATGTGGGGTTTTAATTCAGTATAAACAGCACCATTTTCAACAACAGTTGTTATCTACATTCAGTATGCTTAAAATACTAACTGAAAAGGCAAAACAACAATGCTCTGGTCTTACCCTGAAGAATCAAGCCTGATTTCTCAATGGTGTAGAAAAATGTGGAGAATGGAGCAACAGGGGATTTAGCAACCAGGAGCTGCAAAGCAAATGAATGATGTAAGTATGCATCTTTATAACATACTGATCAAAGCTCAAATCTGCAAAAACATCTCACCAGATTTAACTTCCAGAAGTAGAAAAGCATACTTCAGAAAAAACATGTAGTTATTGACCTAGCTCTGTCACTTGTAAGTAGTTGAGATCTTCTCATACACATATATAGATCATACTGCAATTTTAAAAGGATTTACAGGTGCTAAAAAACCACCATCATGAAAGCAGTAAGCTTTGCTTGTCTTACTGGCATCCTGTTAAGCTTAAGCATTCCTGCTGGTTCAGGCTTTTGCACTCAGAGACAATTTTGAACAAAACTGCTACTGTCAATTACATATAAATTACATACTAAAAAAATACAGGCAATTTTTAATTGCCATTAACCCTTCCACAGATATGCCTCCTTGGCTTCTCCAAGAACTCCACCCACTGTCTTCATCCAGCCCCTGGAAGCAGCATGCCCACTGATGGGTCATCACACTGGGGATGGTAACATGCCATTTCAGGTGTCTGGATGTCCTCTTCTGCAAAATGGGTAATGACCATGTCAAGCTTTATTCAAGGATCTTGTCCTTGAAATATCAAAATAGGAACTGGAATTCCCTGGGAGCAGGTGTACAGCACAATTGAATTCAGCTTGGCATTAGGGTGACACCAGAAATAAACCAAGCTCCCTGGCTCCACTGTGGTAGCACAATCCTCTGTGGAAGATGAGCTGCAGCAGAACTGCAGAGACAGAAATGGGCTTGTTAGCAGAGAAGGGAATGTGGGACCTGCAGGTGGCAAACTCACACAAATGTGCCAAGCTTTATTGCTTTCCTGTTTGATTTTTGCTCATTGCCAGGGACTGTTCCTCCACAGCTTGCCTAAAATAATCCTCTTCTCTCACCTGCATGAAAGTGACATTTTAATGACAAATTTAATACACTCTGCCCAAAATGTGATCAGCACAAACACTGATGTGACAGTGCCTACACGGCCCTGCAGATATCACTGACAGCAGTGGCTGAAGCAGAGTGTGCTGCTGTTCTGTCTGCAGCACAGAGCTGCTGAACAAACCTGAAACATGGTTCTTGCTCACCTCTTCCGCAGCTCAAAAAGGCTGGGATCTGGAAACCAGCCCTCAGTGGCTGTGTAGTCTGGGAGAGCCTTCCTGCCTTCCCTGGGGGCATGGTTTGGGTGGATGGTTTCCCTTCAGCAGGGATGTGCTCCCAGCAGACCAGTCTGGCAGAACCTGTGTTGTGAGGGCTAAGGACACAGACCCAGCCTGCCGACTCCCTTTCAGTGCACTGATTTCATCCAAGCCCTCCATGTGGCCTGTCAGGCAATGTGCTGTGGAACCTCACACAACCCAGTGCCTAAATTCCCAAAGCCTTGTTAGACACTGCACCCTCACTGCCCATGATAGACAGCCCCCTGTCAGATACATCCAAATACAGACAAAAACCCCATTATTTCCAAAAGGCATGTCCTCATTCTGCCAAATATTCGAGCACTTGTAAGGGTCACTGCATATGAATTCTGGTTGGTGGCGCCTATCAGTCACTGGGGAAGCAGTAAGCAGGTTGTACAAGGTCCAGGAGAGACTACAAGGAAAACAAGGAAGTTCATGTTCACCAAAACTGCTACCATTTCCCTGCAAAGTCAGACAGTATTGAATAACATATAGACATACAGAACTGGGACATTTATTCCCAAGTGTAAGAATAGCAATATTAAGCACCAGAGGTTTGAGCTCTGCAGTTTCTTTGAGTATCCAAATGATTTGACAGCAAATTCTGCTGCAGCATCAAGGCTCATGTGATTTTCCCTGTAGCACTTTAAATGCTAAGGGTGCCTGTAGAGTAGCTAGTTTCATTTGTATTTGTATGTAATCTGCAGACAGGACCATGCTTAGATGCTTAGTCCTGCAATTCTTTCTCATCTGATGCTGATCTGGGCAGAACTAAGAATGTTCCCATATCTGGTTCTTCAAAAGTAACCATTATTACCTACAGCTAGCTAACATATTTTATGGGCTTCAGCATTTAAACCAACATAATCTCCCTTCTTCTTTGAAAGTAAAAAATAAAGGCAGGCACATAAAGACCACAAATACAGTTGGAGAACATCAGACCAGTTCAAATGTCAATGTTTTCCTTTCTGTTTTATGAAGCTGGGAAAACCACCTCAGGATATGATACTGTGAGTACTTTGTGAATACTCCAAGTGGGAAAACTGCTGTAGTAACACTTCCCCTCTTCCATGTCAGTTACCATTCTCTCTGGGATTATCTTCTGGAGGAAAGAGGGGTAAGTCACATCCCACATGCCTGATGCACTCTAAGAAAACCTGAATTCCCTTGCCTGTCATTATCACAGAATAAGCAGCTGGAAGGGATGCACAAGGATCATCAAATCCAACTCCCAGCTCTCCACAGGACCATCCCCAAGAGTCATACCATGTGCCTGAGGGCATTGTCCTAAACCCTTCTTGAACTTGAACAAGCTTGGTGCTGTGACCACTGCCGTCAGGAGCCTGTTCCAGGGCCCAACGTCCCTCTGCATGAAGAACCTTACTCCAATAACTAACCTAACCTCCTCTGACACAACTTGAGGCCATTTCCTCAGGTCCTGTCACTGGTTAGCACAGAGACAGCAGGAGGACGACCGCCTGGAAGAAAAGTAGAGTCAAGAGGAGTTGCCCCCAGGTGCTTTGCACACTCTGCCAGCTCTGAAAACACAAAGGAGAGGATGGGATGGAAAAACTGTACAAACACTCAGGTAGAGTCTCCCACAACAGCTGTCTGTTTAATTGGAAAGGCCTGAAGTGAAACAGTTACAATTCTGACATCTAAGGTCAAATTTTTGGCATTCCATGCACTACTATACACATAAATACTAACCTATATACGCATGTGCACTAGGCACAATTATACGTGCATACGGACAGACATTCAAATAACTCTATGTACATTCTGTTACTGCATTTTTATTCAGTTACAATATGTGCATAGCTATGTACAGCAATGAAAAAATATAATAAATCCTTTCAGCAGCACATCACAGAGCCCCTCTGGAAGGTGGCTGCGGCACAGCTACATCTGAGATTCTGAATTCACTTCCTTTTCAGTGAAATGGAAACAGCTCGGAATATTCAAAGGTATTGCTTTATTTTGAAGGTTTGTCCACTGAGAAAAAGAACTTTTAAAGTACAGCTGCATATTTCACAACTAGATGGAGTACACAGAATTCATTTTTATAACATCAAACTATACTATTTAACATACCATTAAAAGAAGAAATAAGTATGTATTTAGATTTGTTTTTCAAGCAAAACCAAAAAAACGTAACTTCATTGCAAACTATCCTCTAGCTGGAAGAGTCAGCATAGAGTAGGTTCTTACATAAAGACAAGGAACTTACAAAGCATGGAAGGAAATACATATCAAAAAAAGAAAATTATGTTTTGAAGGCCAGGAAGTGGCAGTCTAAATCAAGGATTACCAAAAATCAAGGTAATGTTGACACTGAAAAGATTATTAACAACGGCAAAAAGGAAATAAAAGTTGGATTTATCATGAAATTACACTGGCATAGTGATTACATATATTCCTATATATCAGTGAAAAAATAATCATTTTTCCTCAAGTAGGACAATACTGAAAAAGAAAAAACATCAGGTAATGGGAATTATCCATATCACACTGATATGGAAATAACAACTGAGTGGAACACACCCTCCAAGAATTTAGCACATTCAGCAGAGGTAGATAATCTCTATCTGGAAACCATTCTAAGTAAGAGCATATGAATTTAGGTCTGATAGCTAGATTTGTCACTTTTCTATAAACTTGAAGATGATACAACATAACTTAGAAGCAGAAAACTTAATCCCCCTAAAAGAGGAGGAAAAAAACGTTAACTAGTGAGTTAATGCCTGTATCCTGATAGTACCAAGCAGGGCTTTAGAAGAAATTTTGAAGTGAGGAATAACACAACTTGGACACAGGACTCAAAGGAATAATAAGTAAATTTGCTGATGATACTAAATTGTGAGGAGCTGTTGACTCCCTGAAAGACAGGGAGAACCTGCAGAGAAACCTTAAAAATTTAGGGGACTGGGCAATCACCAAGTTTAACAACAGAAAGTGCTGGATTCTGCACCTAGGATGGAGCAACCCTGGATATAAGGATAGACTGGGGAACAAGAGTCTGGAGAGCAACAGTGTGGAAAGAGACCTGGGGCTCCTGGTCAATGCCAAGTTGAACACAAGCCAGCAGTGCCCTGGCAGCCAGGAGGGTCAACCCTGTCCTGGGGTGCATCAGGCACAGCATCACCAGCTGGGCAAGGGAGGGGATTGTCCTGCTCTGCTCTGTGCTGGGGCAGCCTCACCTCCAGTGCTGGGGGCAGTTTTGGGAGCCATAGTGTAAGAAGTACACAAAGGTATAAGAGAGTGTCCAAAGGGCTACAAAGACTGTGAAGCATCTTGAGGGGAATATGTATGAGGGGTAACTGAGGTCATTTGGTCTGTTCAGCCTGGAGGAGACTGAGGGAGGACCTCATCACAGTCTACAACTTCTTCATGAGGGGAAGAGGATGGGCAGGCACCAATCTCTTCCCTCTGGTGACCATTGACAGGATGGAATGGCTGAAGTTGTGTCAGAAGAGGTTTAGGTGGATATTATAACAAAATTCTTCACCCAAAGGGTGGTTGGGCATTGGAAGAGGCTCCCAAGGGCAGTGGTCATAGCACCAAGCCTGACAGAGTTCAAAAAGGGAACACTCACAGGCACATGGTGTCATCCTTGGGCTGCCCTGTGCAGGGCCAGGAGCTGCACTTTGTGATCCTTATGAGCTCCTTTCAGCTCAGGATATTCTATGATTCCATGAACTAGTCTTGGAAAATGGAGTAAAAGAAAACATGGATGTCATGCCAGACATACATGACATCCTTTTTTGACTTCTTTTTAGAAGTCTGATATAAATTTGAACTCATCTCTTTGGATCTCTGTAAATCCTTTAACACTGCTAAATGGGAACTGGTAATGAAGAAAACAAGGATAAGCACAGAAACTGTAAGACAAAATGGGAAACAGTCAGTTATTAGAAAGAAGACACTTCCTGAGTATCTCGCTTAGATTGACCAATAAGGTGATGTAGTCAAGAGAGTGGCAGACCCAGTTGTACAGTGCACCACCACACACACCTGGTAAAACCAGGGATACCTGGGTGTTTCTGTACAAGACACCAGAAAGGTTTAATCTATGTAATGTACTGGTCACTTACAACCCAAACTGCAAGAGATGGGCTGTATGCTGGCAAGGAGACTGCAGTGCTCATCTGAGATGGCACTACAGAAATGTTGGCTCAGTGAATATGGCAAAAGTGAAGGCTGACAGTGTTTGTGTAAGTGAATGGAGAGAGAGGAGATGAGAGAATGAAGCTGGAAGAAAGAAAAGAACTTCTCAAACTGACAACACTGGCAGAAGAACAGATTTGCATCCATCAAGACATTTTGGCTGGAAATTTTAAAGTTCATAACTGTCAATAAAGTGAGACTCTGGAAGAGCCCTTAACTCAAAGAGACAAAGTTAAAAAGTTAATCTTTGTTTTTAGGATTCAGATTAAAATATTTATGAAAGGGATATGAAACAGTGCCTAGGGAGCACTTCATGATCTATTAAGTCTCTTCAAGTTCTGTGGGCTTCCTGACAGCATCAAAGCCCTGACAACCCACGTTTTATACTGACAGAACTGACAGAGCTGGAACAAAGCATACTAACAATGTCCCTTGATGGCCAACATGCAGCTAAGGATCTTTGTGGTGAATAAACAAAGAAAAAGTTGCTTGTTTTCAAATACAGAATCTGTAATTTAAAGTCTTCTCATCTATATCTTCTGGTGAGCATCTGCTCCTCTCCATAAGATTCCTAAGAGCCACCTGAGGGTGTGGAGACACATGGGATCTTCCAGAATAACTCAGAAGCATGCTGCACAGGCAGAATAGGAATTTATAAAACTCACATATATTCAAGTATGTGTCGTTTCAATTCTAAATCACCCCTGGCTGAAAAATGGGGAGAGTACAGAGAGATGTATTATATGAACCTGGATCTGAATTCAGAACTATTTAGTAACAAGTTGAAACACAGATCTCTTTCCACAATCCTACTTTATAAAACTTAAGATCAAGGGTCTTAATTTTCAGTCCAACATAAAAGATTTCCTCAGTTCCTTTTTCACTTCAGGAAAAGAAAGAGAAATAGAACTCCGCTAATGTTCCCGATGCATGTAAAGGAATTTATTGCACTGTTTCCTAGCCAGATAAGTGAAAGACACACCTTTAGTGATAAGCACTATTTAATCAAGGAATCAAAAATTAATCCAGGCCCCACCAATTTTTTTTTTCCTATTAACACTTCAGTGCAGTTAAAGTTGCACCAAAAATAGTACACATATTGAGATGAGTAAACAATAATGGTAAGTAATAGGCTAAAGAAATTCACAGGCATTTTGACTACAAAAATTATTTTTAAATAGTGAAATTAATAGAAAACAGATATAGAAAAATGCTGAAACAGTACTGAGTCTTTCTAATTCATCCTATCATACTTCCAAATGAGCTATCAATGAGCTTCTGGAATGGAATGTAAAATACATCTGCAGCTATTCTTATGCTGCTGTCCCTATAAAGTGCAAATAATAGAGACAGATGAAGGAAGTAACAATGAAAGCAATTTCAAGTTTTGCCAAATCCAACCTCTATATAATGGTCAAATCTTAGCTTCCATTCTTTTCTTTCTAGCATCACCTCTCCTGTCAAGAGGTTTGTAATAAATATTTATTATTTGACATCAATGTAGAACAAATACTAAATGACTGAAAAATTATTTCTGCCATGAGGCATGCTAAGAACACAAAGGTACTATGTAAGAGGAAATATACCACCTTGATGAAAAGTGAATAGAAATTGGATAGATGCTATTAGAATAGATAAAGGAAGATAAATGTGAGACAGAGCAGTTGATAAACAAAATCCTTCGAGAGAATTGATGATGACAGCAGAAATATTGTACATTAACATTTGTTCTAGTTAGGGAAAGCATTTTTGTTAATACGTTTTATTTATAAGCTTTATGGAAGAGATGAATCACAGAATCGATTGCAGAAGCCCAGCAGAAAATAGTAATTATTGGGACAACACCACCTGCCAATAGCAAGGAAAGTGATGAATTGGAAAATGTATTGGATGAACTTTCAGAAGAATTCTGACAACCAGAAATCAAGCCAAAGTCCTGCCAAAAAAAGAGTAAAGATGATGAAGGGAACAGAGTCTTATATCAAATAAGTTATCAAAATGACAGGATGATAAACTACCAAACAGTGAAATAACAAGATGATTTTGACTGAACTATCAGCTCTCACATGATTGAAAAATTATGATTTTATAATGGAAAACTAATTATTTTAACAAAACTAATGGACTACGATATTTCAATTAAATACTTGAGAAAATCAGCTGTATTAACATTTAATACATCATTTCCATTTAGACTGAAAAGACAACCACTTTTGTCCCTATTTTTTAATGGAAACTATTACAAAAAATTGGTTTTTAGCAACAACTGATGAACATAAATAAAACTATATAAATAAAGCCTTCTTTAAAGTATATCAGTTTCTTATCAACAAACAGATTCTTCTCTTTTTATTTTATTCTATATCAAGCTTTTTCTTACACTACTTTTTCTCCGAGAATCAAATTATTCTTGTCTCTTGTACTGACAAAATGCATATACGTGCACTAGAGACTGAATGAAAAGCAAATCTACATTTGAAGTCAATAAATATTTTGGAATTCAGGTCTACTGACTGAATACCAGCAATATGAATTGCAGCGAACAAGCTTTGCTAACAGCTTTTCAGAAGAACTCTTCAGTAACACCACATTCACTTGACAGAGCATGAGAATTGAGAAGGAAGCCTACACCACTGACAGGGTCACTCAACACGAAGAATACTATCTCTCAAGGTTTGATTAGCTAAACAAAATTTTCCCATAATTGTGCCAAATTGACTGGGTGGACAATCTTCATGCCAGAATTTCCCTTCTTATTGTAGATCAGAAGGGTTGTTTTTTCAGCTGCAATAGAGCCCAGGAAAAAGCCAGTAAGGAAAACAACAAAGTTGATTTTGCATCAGATATCCCAGCAGACTTCATAACTGTTTTCTCTGCCCTCCCTTCTGCTTCTTCTTAGGCCCAGTGTGCCAGAATTTGATATATTCTAGAAATGAAAGCAGCAGTCCTTATTCTGCAGATCTTTTATTTTGCAGCTCCAGTTCCCAGGGCCAGCTCTTTCTCAGTCCCACAGCTCACACTGCCTCCAGACCTGTGGTAAGGTACCCAAAGAGAGAACCAAGAATTCCCCAAAAGGCACCAAGACTGTAGTGGCATTAAGGCTTCACAGGGTTGTTCCCCACTCCCTCTTTGCACTGAAGCATCCTTTAGGGCAATGGAATGACTTTTTACAATGCAAGAGAAAAAATGGTTGTTTCCTGCCATGTCTGACCAAACACCAATGCTCATTGGACCTTGGAGCTCTCTGAGGCTTCAGTCCCACCACAGGTTCTGATTTGACTTGGGAGATAACTGCCCCTTGTTACAGAAACAAAGAGTGACCCTAACGCCTTTCCAGTGTTATGGTGGAAAAAAAAGGAGTTTAGGTCTCCTGCAATCACTTACTAAACTCACAAGATATACCTATAAACAATAAACTGATCTCTGATGGCAAATGATTCTTTGGATAACAACATTTTGCGCTTATATGGTACTTATCTATAGATTTTAAAAAGGCCTTAAAAGGCTGGGGAAAAAATCACCCCATTATGCACTTGGGTAAATTGAAGCTCAGAAATTAAATACAGTCCTAAAGATTTTATAGCTGATATCAGTACCAAAATCTGAATAACTTTATTAAATCCTATTGCCTTCATAAACAAATCACTGTAGAGTTTGACTTTATCAGGACCTCGTGTTTTCTTATGGAAACAATTATCCCCTGCTTTGTATCTTCCTCAAAACCCACTGCAAGCAAAAGCTCTCTATGCACAAATTTTCCCCTTTCAAGCAGAAGAAAGCTCAGCCACTCCAGCTGTACTGTCTGCACCCTTGTCAGAAAGAAAGGCTACAGGCTGGCAGGCTGTGCTATTATTGGGAATAAGGAGGTAAACCAGACAGGCTAAGAAAAAGAGATATATGCAGTCATTCTTCAGTCTTCCCAAACATCTAGACCCCACACACTTATTCCC
>WEIU01023468.1:326847-377176 GCA_013389925.1 Aegithalos caudatus
GTTTATTGAAACAGGGCATGCTTAAGCTTTCCTGAGCATTGGAGAGGGAACTATGAGAAGTGGGGCTACAAACATGCCTCAGTCCTGGGAGTAGATGTGGAGTCCCTACTGCTTTCATAAATGGAAAAAAAACAAAACAAAACCAAACAAAATTAAAAACTAATCATCATTTGGATTAAAATGATTTCTTAGGAAACTACAATTTAATTTGTGTCCTACATAGCACCTGAGAGATGTGGTTCTCTGAAGTCCAGTTGTTTGAAAAAGCTTTCATCAAGGCCAGGTTAATGAGCCACAACTCAATAAAATTCTTTATAGAGTAGTTTAAATGGATTATATCTCCTCTTTCCCCACAAGAAAATCCCACCCAGAGGAAACTGTTTAGGAACAAGTTTCCTTTCTAGTACTTTATGGAAAAGCAACAATGGCAGTTAGAGACAGTTTATGAGAGGCATTCCATAAATCCAAATCAATTAGTGCAGAAAAGGCAAGCAGAGTCTCTGTACATCCTAAAAATGTCCATTAACATACATCTGGAAAAAACAGCAGAGTTAATGGACACAAAAGGCAACTGACCATCCTGCTGTCGTCTCAATCCCTCAAAATTCAGCAGCACATCTGTTTATTTTCTTTTAGTGCAATACATACAAATATCATATACTAAAAACATAGCTAAGATTGTAAAGCCAAGAATTCCCTGTTTATCATCTTAAGAAAAAGTGAGCGAGGGAGAAATGCAGATGCACTGAAGACATTTTTCCTGGGAAAATAGCAACAATGGGTGCTGATTTCAGTAAGGAAATTAATGAAGACAAAGNAAAAAAAAAAAAAAAAAAAAGTTTATTGAAACAGGGCATGCTTAAGCTTTCCTGAGCATTGGAGAGGGAACTATGAGAAGTGGGGCTACAAACATGCCTCAGTCCTGGGAGTAGATGTGGAGTCCCTACTGCTTTCATAAATGGAAAAAAAACAAAACAAAACCAAACAAAATTAAAAACTAATCATCATTTGGATTAAAATGATTTCTTAGGAAACTACAATTTAATTTGTGTCCTACATAGCACCTGAGAGATGTGGTTCTCTGAAGTCCAGTTGTTTGAAAAAGCTTTCATCAAGGCCAGGTTAATGAGCCACAACTCAATAAAATTCTTTATAGAGTAGTTTAAATGGATTATATCTCCTCTTTCCCCACAAGAAAATCCCACCCAGAGGAAACTGTTTAGGAACAAGTTTCCTTTCTAGTACTTTATGGAAAAGCAACAATGGCAGTTAGAGACAGTTTATGAGAGGCATTCCATAAATCCAAATCAATTAGTGCAGAAAAGGCAAGCAGAGTCTCTGTACATCCTAAAAATGTCCATTAACATACATCTGGAAAAAACAGCAGAGTTAATGGACACAAAAGGCAACTGACCATCCTGCTGTCGTCTCAATCCCTCAAAATTCAGCAGCACATCTGTTTATTTTCTTTTAGTGCAATACATACAAATATCATATACTAAAAACATAGCTAAGATTGTAAAGCCAAGAATTCCCTGTTTATCATCTTAAGAAAAAGTGAGCGAGGGAGAAATGCAGATGCACTGAAGACATTTTTCCTGGGAAAATAGCAACAATGGGTGCTGATTTCAGTAAGGAAATTAATGAAGACAAAGTCTTCAAAAGCTCAAGGGAAAACATGAAATGGATTCAGCATGGGAGAAAGAATTCAAAGAAATCTCTATCCTGAAATATCAGCATGACACATATTAACAAATGTAAATTTATATCAAAGAGATCAAACTTTCTCAGCCAAATTCCAATAGATTACCTTTAATTATAAGAGTCAGTGCTAGTACTAGTGTGAAGCAGAGCTTTTCAAATATTTAAAACAAATCTCTAGAAATCATGAAACTATGTAAGAATAGCAAAATTTCAGGTAAATCACTTCTTGTCTTTTTGTTTCATCCTAGCAATAACTTCTAGGATACGCTCATATATTATTTTGTATAAGCCTAGGCAAACCACTTCACTTTCCTCTCTGTGCTCCATTCTCAGAAGTGGTTAATTAATAAAATTAGTTCCTATGTGAAACTATCTAGGCTGCTTACAAACCTAAGTTCTAGCTTACATTTATGTTAAGCATATGTTCCTAATTCAACTACCAATAGTTTTATAATTTATACTTGATACTCATCTTAAAGAAGTACCAGGAATTCTGGGACATCATGGTTTTACCCATGATAACACAAATATGTGATAACTTGAAAAAAAAGTGAGGATTACTTATCCAGTGTGAAGGCTAGAAGTGCAAGTGAGATAGAAGCATTTTGTAGTACTTTTTACACGGCTTTTCTGAATCAGCATTTCATCCAAAGCAGACATGGCTTGGTGATGTTCTGTTATCCCAAGATGTTCTGTTATCCCAAGAGTACATACTAGTAGCCAGTGACTGCTTGCACTTTGTGCAACCACAAATCCTTCCCCAAGCAGAGGTCAGTTGAGTTGCTTAGGTGGACAGATGGTTTAGAAGCTGACCTAAAGATACACCATGCAAAGAAGCTGAGGTGCTGAGATTCTGCTTTGCAACACCAGACACAACAGGACATTCAGGAGGCAGTACTAGTGTGTGAGCTCTGAACTCTCAATGTCTTAATGATGGCAGTAGATACTCTCTATGACTGTGGACAAAACAGGACTTTTTACAACAGAAAAAAAAGCTCTTAGAGCAGTTTGTTAGTGCAATTCTTCCTATAGTAATGAATAACAGTCACAGGCAATGACTCCAATAAAAATAAACCATCATTGCATGCACATGTGGCTGGGCTTACTCCCACAGGAGACATTCAATACTTGCAAAGGAAAGAAATGGAAGGAAAACAAACAAAAGAAGGAGATAGAAATGAAAACCAAGATTCTTTTAAGAATAGAGGAGAAACAGAGAGGACAAGTCCCAGAAGTAGGACACTGCAAATCTCAAGCCTGTTATACCTGCCTGGCTTCAGGTGTTCCTTACAAAATGCAATATATGTATAGAGCACTTACAGTGCACAATGTCAGGAACTGGGAGTCAGGATTCATGAGAATTCTTCCTTACTTTACCACTGCTTTTTGAGCAACTACATAAAAATCATATATGGACATAAGATATCTGTAGCAACTTTACTGTATTAATTTTCTTCCAGGTAGGCACAGCTCCAGAGGTACCTTACTTTTCTGTACCCTGAGGCTAAAATCCAGAAGGATCAATAAGCAACAGCTCTGCTATCTCTTTTCATCAGGGTCAGTTCCTCCCCTTCTCATAAAACCAGAACAAAGGCATGTGTTTTGGCTGAGCCTATCCAGGCAGTTGCTAGCAACAGATGACCAGTCTGCAAATTGTTTCAGTTTTTGTGGTGTGCCAAACATTGGATTTCAAGTGAGAGAGGTCAGCATGAAATATGTAGTGCCATTTAGGCATGGTTTTAGCATCAAGCACTATAATGAGGAGCTCTGAGTATCCTTGGACCGAGTAAACATAACTTCAGTGGAAGAAAACCATCAAAACCTCAAATGAGTATCAAAGACAAACATAGACAACAAAACCAAAGCTTTCCAAGGTGAACTGTCCTGATGTGCTCCAGAGCAACAACTATCCTGAATGCAACAGGCCAAGTCTAACAAAATGCTGCTTTTCCTTAGCTGTCCTTTCCCAGGCTGCCAACACATTCCTGAGCTCTTATACTTAGAGAGCCTTTTCTTGCCTGATGTACATAACAGTAACTTCAGTGGCACTACCCAGGCAAACAGTAAGTTTTAATTGGAAAAGAAAATTAAATCCCACATGTGTATTCAAATGGTGTCTGAACTGCAGCAGCATGGCCAGGGAACAGCACAAAAACAGGCTGCCTCCAGTTTACTTCACTGAAGTCAGACTTCTGGCGAAAGTTCCCCAGGGTGAATACAGGCAGGGTATGCTGCATAGTCACCTCACAAAATACCAGATCCTATGAAATTCCTTTCCCCAGAAGCATTTTCTGTCTCCCTGCCACATGCCTTATTCCCTAGTTTGTAAAATGGATTTTGTTACCTTTTCTGTTTCTGAGTTGTCTTGGTTTAGGACAGACTTTGGGAGGAAACTTCTGAATGGGTCCATTCGAGAAAGCAAATTTAAGCAGTTTCTCTCTTAACAACTGGTTTGGGAAAGATTTCTTTGGAGAAAAGTGGAAAAAACCATTTATTTGACAAGCAAAGTATTCATGAGCACAAAACAATAAAACTTCTTGCAGTTTTGAAGAGATACCAAATTCAGAAATTCCTTTTGGGGAGGATAGCTCGGCTCACTCAGTCTTTTATCAGTCCCTCCAGTGCTGGAATGCAGTGTTCTGGCCCCTAGTGGGCTATAGATGTGAGCTCTTGGGATTTTTCTGGCTTTTTAGTCTAGAGCAGGTTTAAACATTTCTAAAAAAAAGAAAAACTACAGTCTACGGAACTTCTTTGCCTCAGTGAGCTAAAAAACTAACCAAAAAGCAAAGGAGAGCTCTTTCTTATTGTCCGTGCCACAGACAACACTGTCTGAAGGATGCAGAGGAGTGAGTGCAGTCTCTGAAAACAAATTCCATGCTTCTTCTCCCCACCTTTGCTCTTGGAACCACTCTTAAAGGTGTAGAACTTAATATCCAGCATAAACAGAACAGACGACCGGGGATATAAGCATCACAAAATTACTCCAGGACACGAATGTCTCCTTATTTTCCAAGTGGAGAGTCCTCTATAGGCCAGGAAACTCTATGCTATAAGACTTCTGAGGATCAAAGCCCTGATAATTCTCCAAGGTGAAGGGTAATTCAGGAGAAGATGCTTGTAGCTTTTACTAAGCAGGAAAGCAGCCAGCCAGCAACAGAGTCCTGCTTACCACAGTAAAACAGTGCCAAGAAAAGGGGTCTGAGGATGGTGCTGTGGTTGGATAAAGTAGTTGGGCAACATAAACACAGCCTCCTATGGGAATTCTCTTATGTGGCAACTTGTGGTCACTCATGAGATTTACAGTACACCAGTAGTGAGAAGAACAGAAAATAGTTTATGTAGGTTTTTAGAGCCTTGCGTACTGTTCCATCTCACTTTAGTTCTGCAGCAACTAAATAAAAATAAGGATAAAACTGAAGGATACAATACTCATTTACAACACATACTGGAACACTGCTTTATCCCAGAGATCTTGTGTCACAAATTGTGAAGGGCTCCTGAGGGAGATCAGTACAATAGCACCAGAGCAGCTCTGCTCAGAACACATGGCTGCTTCCACCCAGCCTGCCAGACATGACTGGAAGAGATGGGACCAGAGCAGAGCACAGCTCAGAAGCCCAGGAGCTGCACACTTTCTCCTCCAGAGAGCCACATGTTCAGACAAAGATGCCACTGGCTCCTCTGCCCAGGTCACTGCCCATGTCACTGCTGCGGTGTAATGCAGCAGCACAACGTGAGGAATATACATTCTAAGTATATAATTAGCATGTGCATTGCCATCGTGATTTATTACTTTTATTATTCTTCAAATATCTATAATAATTTTAGCAACACACTTATCTTCTACAGATAAAAAAAGCATCTGCTGTAAATTCAACTTCAATGCCTGTTTCTAATGTGTCTCAAATCTTTATTTAAATAATACTCATTCCTTCTTTAACTTTATTTTTGTTTTCTAAATGATGAAAACCACCACCATCATTATTTATAAATGGAAAGTAAATTAACCCATTATAAAATAGGATCAGAAGAGGGCTCTTCCTGGTCTCCACTCATAGGTTTTGAACATCAGTAAAAACCAGTATCCTTCCTTGGTGTAAAGGTATAATCCTAAAATCCCAGATCTGGGCCAAAAAGCTTGGGATTCAACCAAGTTGAAGTCCTAGATCATAGCATTAATATTTTTCACTCACACTAGTGGCTGCAAAATGCCTTCAACACGAAACAAACAAAACCCCTTTCCAACTCTTTTTGTGTGTCCACTTTGTTCTGTTCCTAAAAGCAAAGTCCCAGGAGACAAGCTAACACAACACTGCTAATATCACCTGTGAGAGACAGCAAAATTATCTTATGTAAAGCTTCAGCAGAGTGTATTTTAAAGTCCACGGGGCACCACACACAAGGATAAGGAAGAAAGTCATGCTAACAGACCTGTGAGCATATACAGATGCAATGTGTACAGCATATACAGATGTAATATGTGTATTTTTGGAGTACTGTCATGCTCTACTGATAAGAAAATGGTGACAGAGTTAATTTCAATCTTTCTAAAAGAGTCAGGTTTTCTGTGGCAAGAACATTACTAGGAGAGATTTTACCAATGAATCGGAAACCAATGGCTTTATAATCATCATCTGTATTGCTGAATGTACAACCACTGAATAACAAAATTCTAGGAAAACTTTAACAAACATGAACTGCTCTAGAAGGCTTAATTTACATTTCTATAGGTACTGAACACCCAAGCATCCCCAGCAGGCAATGCTAAACATTTTTGTTCCAGTGCATGGCACAGATGCACTAAAGACTGGTCAGCCCTTTAAGACCTGAAATATTGCTTTATAACCCATCAGATCTGAAATTTTTGATGACAACGTGCCACAAACAATGATAAGTAGGTTAATAAATCAGTTTATGTTTGGAGAAGAAACAGAAGCAAGGATCATGTGTAATGATCATTCTTTTCACAAAATTACTGGGAGCAGCATGCATAGTTCTTAGATATTCTCTTGCAGGAGGATTATATTTAAGAAATTCAGACTTTAGGGATCCTAACTACATGTGAACTTTAGGAAAGTTTAGTTATGTTCCAAGGACAAAAATGTAGCCATTACAAAGAAAATGCAAGACTTGGGAAAAAAATCTCATCCTCTTCTTTCCTGCAGTGGCACCCAAATGGCAACATTTTGTACATGTCTTACATGTCTACATGTTGTTTACCTTTTTTAAATATATTTAATACCAATTAAGTATATCTGGTATTACCTTAGCAACATTAGTAAGAAGCTCTTTGAATTTTTGGGCTTATTTACACTTTTATTTTCTCTTTTCAGCTTGCTCATTTATTTCAAATGAGATGGCCATTATAAGATCACAAGTGAGAAGCAAGACAAAAACATGTGAAAAAAGGAGAAGAAAGTAGTTTCCTCTTGTTTGTGATATGAAATGTACGACATCCAGTTTTAAATATCAACACAGCTAAACAGAGGATTAGGTGATTTTTTTATCTGTAGTTTTAGATAACTGTGGGTACAGAGTTTTATATTACTGTTAGATAGATAAAGACTGATGCTAAAAGAAACAAGTTCAGTGACGTACAGTGAAGAACAAACACATCACTTGGACCAGAACCATCAATGTACTGAAAAAAATGTCAGTGCTGTCTCAGACACAATAAGGTTTTACTGGCTCAGACTCCAAACCAAACCTTCTCGACCACTGTCAGCTCTGCTGCACAAGGCCAGCTCAAGTGTCCTGAAGTCCATAACTTCCACTTCAATGCTGTGCAGTATGTAAACACCCTGAACTGCAGAAGATATCTGCACAGACAAATGGCAGGAAAAAAAAATCAGACTGATTGTTCCCCCAGAACTAGTGCAAGAACTTCTGCCAGAGATTCTGGACTCAGTTGTAGGAAATGACAGATAAAGAGAGACCATGAACCATGACTGTTACGCAAATGTGAAAGGGCCTTGCAAACCAAGATAAGTCTAATGAACTCTTTCCAGTGAAGGACTTCAGTAGTGACTCACACCCACTCTGCAACCTAAGTTTATCACTTTCTTTGATGAGAGAGGCATTTATTGACAAGTGACCTCATTAGTCATTTCCAAGTTGGTGTTGGTCCAATATGAATACTCAGAGAAGAAGTAATTCATTAACTGAGCTGTACTTTAAAGTATTTTTTACCAGTATTCGAAAAGCTGAAGCTATCCATCAATCACAAGTCTGTCAGAAACACTGAACTTCAACATGGATTGAGGAATTCATGGCTTTCTGTTAATATGCAGCCAAAGGACATATCTCTCCCTAACCAAAGTACCTGTGAGAGTTGGAAGCAGGATGGCTCAGGTAGCTATAATACCTTCTACCTTTTAGCCCTAAGTATGTTCCAGTGTTTCCATCAAGGGAGTAGAATGCACTACCTCCTCCTGCACACATCCTTTCCATTTCTGAGTGAGTAGATGTCCCAAAATCCCATGGTATTTTTCCAACAGTTACAATAATCAGTCAAAGGAAGGTAATACTGTGAAAATTATGTATTTTATTACCTTCTTGATGCATTATGATGGGTAGATATGATAAAGTTGGCAAGGCAGCTCCCATTAAGTCTGCCACATTGTACATAATCTAAACCCGCTGTGTTTTAAAGAACTGTCCATCTCAGGCAGTGGTATATCAAAATGGGTTTTATTCCTTAAAGTGGGTCAGAAGTCTGCATTTGGTTCCTAGGAAGTTAAGAAGGTTTCATTTTTTTTCAGCCTGTTTTTACATCAGAGCTAAAGGCAAGGGAATTGCAGAGATCAAAGATTAAGAAGTCTACATAGAGCAAACACTAGTAGATGAACTGATCCTACCCAGGGTAGATATACTGATAAAACTGAACTGAAAAACCCCACATTGTTCTCTCTACAGTAGATTTTTAAAAAACACTCACTGGCTGCCATTCTCCTGTGTTGTCAATCTAGAACAGTTCAATGACTTTAGATTCATAAAACAAGCAAAAATTCAAGTTCAGAGTACAACATCCTAGATATACAAACTCCTGACATGATTCTCCCTAACATGTTTAGAGAATCATAAAAGTTGTAATGCCTGAACATGAGAATCATGTCTGATCCCTACCTTTTCACATAAGATACCATGCATTTTGCCTACTGAAGTCAATATGTCCAAGTCTGTCTGGTTTTAAAACTACCCAAGGTCTACTTTTTTTACCAGTGACTGCTCAGACTTGTTACTGTGTCAATAAATATATTCTATCTAGCACAGACCTTGGCTGGGACAAAAGTAGATAGAGAAGAAAGTAGAAAGAAGCTTGAATAAACACTTCCAGGCCATATAAGTACTCCAGGGATGTCCCCAGTGCCTTTCCACAAGCATACAAACATTTTTTCATTTGAAAACACCTTGCCTGATCTATTCTAGGGTATCCCACACACTTTTCATGGTTACATTACAGTGTTGAATTAGTCTTTCTGTGAGAAAAATAAACACTCCAATATCAGCTCCACTTTGAACTTGTCTGCTCCTTAAGTAAATCAGAAATTCATTTGTAATGCCCAATACTATTTTGCAAATTATTTCTATTAGCAATCTTATATTCCACTATATTTTCATTACTTGAGGTTGTCCAGTTCACTCACAATGAATTTCTGATATTTTTCACAATTAAGAATGTCTTTAAGTATAACTATATTCCAAGACAGACTCAGCAGAACTTTTCTGAATAATTAACATTTAAAGTTGAGCTAGGTATTGCTTCCATCTGCTTTAAAATTTAAAAAGGGAAATAAAATTAAAAAATGAGAATCTGGTAGAAGACAGGAGGCAAGGGGATTTGCCATGTCATCCCAAGGATAAACAACTTTGGTCACTGCCACTCTTTAGGAGGGATGGCATTTCAGTTATTGATGAGAGAGTCTGCCCTAGGTTAATTCCCCTCTGTTTTGAGGGAAAAACTCACACAGAAGTCAAATCAAAATCAGAAAAGCCATTCTGTATAAACAGGAAGGGAGTTTGCATTCAGTCCCTCTGTGTAAAGGGATTTAAGCTTAGAAACAGAACATTCTTCAGACAATTCAGACTAGAGCCTAAAAGTCCTATCTGGTTCTTTCTCTCTCCCATTTTTACGATGTTTTACTTAACTTTAAGTTTGTAAAGGGTGTTGGATTAATAGCATCACAGACAGTTGTTCTCTTTTGTATTCAGAACAGAATTTGTTACAGTAATCTTACCCTCCCATCCTGACCTTTAAGTGACTCCCAATAAAGAGCAGGAGGAATAGCCCAAATTGCTGAAAATTTCTATCTGATTAACATTAAGGTGCATAATTATCATTTAGATCAAAGCAAAAGGCCATTTCCTCAGTTACAGAACTAAGACAGTATGTAAAAATCAAAACAACAGTTCCAGTCACATCTCTATGACTAAGTAGGCCTCATCAAGGTAACAATTCTATTTTCTTTGGTGTGTTTGAAATAGGAGAAGAAAAGGTAATAATACTAGAAATGTTGCATTAACCACTACTGAAGAGGACAGATAAGCATTTTTAATAATCTAAAAATTTAAGTTCTAGTTACTATCTTCATTGGGTACTTGCAGTTTAGAACAGTTTTGATGTCTGGAAAGAGGAGAGACAGAGGAATGCAAGGTGACTTCTAGAGCTGAGGCTTTGAAAAATCACCCCTGGTATCAACAGAAACTGGAAACAAGGAATTAGAGAAAAGGTTCTGCCATAAAGCTCCAGTCACAGTCCCCATTTCATTAGCCTTTACTTATGAAGAAAAGTTTATGGCACGCTGAGGAGAGAGAGTTAAGACTGAATTCAGTGACCACACTGCCCATGAGTTCAGCTGGTGAGTTAATCTACTGAGCAAGCTGGAGCAGGAAGCAGGAATACCTTCACTACATAGTACCAGGAGATACAAAGACCTGTAAGTGCCTGAAACAAAGGCAATAGATGTTAAGCAAGATCAAGCTTATTGGTACTCAATGGCAGTGAAGAGATACAAACTCTGCTCCCAGCTGCAAAAGATTTAGTCAGTCACCTAGTTATGATTCAGTTTCCTTGGTTATGAGCACTTGGCAAGGGCATTGCAGAGATCAGTCTGCAAATGCTTTTGCATAGCAATTTGAAAATATAACATAATAGGAGATGCTTAACTTGTAACTGGTGTAGGTTAGCAGCAGCCAAGGAGCAACATCTTCTGAGAGTGGGCTGGTCTGTCAGTCAAAGATACCTACCAGAAAGAACCCACCTCTGCCACCAGCCTCAGCAGGAAGACTCTGTGTAACAATGACTAGTTTGCCTCTCTGCCTCAGAGATGTCTCCCTATTTCTCTGTTTAGGATGCTTTGAACTACAGGTGAATGAGTTTGAAGCTTGTACAGCTGCTCCCACATTTTGAATCTCTGACAGCAGAAAAACCCTAACTAAGAAAACTTGCAGTAGTTATTAGAGAAATTATAGAGAAGAGAACAAGACGAACTATTTCCAGGTTTCTTCTGGCATTTTTTATTTGACCTATTTCTATTTAGATTCCTAGATAACAAATTGATTAGTGTTTTGTAAGCACCTGAGTAAATGAATTCTTGTTCAAGAATGATGGAAACATTTCTCTCTAAAAGTGTCCTGTTAAGGGGAGAGGGCCATAAATTCAGAACCATTTAATGTAGACAGGGCTCTGGTGATGGCTATATTGCATGACCACCAAAGGTTCATTAAGAAGGAGGGTTGCTGCAAAGAGAGACATGAACAAACACTCAAGTCAGGCAAGTAAGTCACCGGGTGATGTTTGAGCTTGAAACTTGTTAATGAACCATAGCTACTTTTCTGGCATCCTTTCATTTGGCACTTTGCTGGATTAAGTCAGTACCATACTGTGCTGATAACCATCTGTTTATGCTACAGTTGTGCCTTGTGTCCAGTTTCATACTGTTGTCATGCTATTCAAGATTATATTGCTGCTTATGCTTGTATATGATCTATGGATAAGCAAAAGACTTCTGTCATAAGGCTTATCAGTCGACAGCATTTTAATTAGAAAAAAACCCCATTACCTTATTTATGTATTTTTAAGGATGTGGTTTGTAAACATGCATGCAAATTTAAAGCCATAACAACATTGTGTCCTGAATATTCAAAATGTTCAATCAATAGTTGAGGTGAGGTAAAAGTCTCTGATGTAAACCGTGCATCCTAGGAAAAGAACGTTTCTTTAAATGGAAGGGTTTGCAGAATTTGAATAAGTGTTTCTGCAGTCTTTTCATGGCTATTTTTTTCAAAAGAAATATAATGGAGAACTGTAAAATATTAATCTCATCTGAAAGAAAATCTACTTTCCTGTAAGATTTCCTATAATTTTTCCTTGCATGAACCCACACCATCACTTTTATCCTAAAAAGATTATAAAAATCTCTTAGTGTTTTTACAGAATTGCCTTTCCATATGATAAGCATATTATATAAGAAGATGGCTCAGAACAGACACACACTTTACAACACTTCCAATAGCCATCTCCTGGTGAAGTTATAGCCAAACATCTGTACATTTTGGAAGAACTGTTTTACTAATATGATAAAAAATGCAAGGTAAATAATTGCAAATCTCATAAATGTAAAACATCATCCTCACTCCCCTTGGCTCTCTTCCAGCCCTTCCCCCCCAGCAAGAACCAGGGTTACTTCACCATTGTAATTTTGGAATGCTTATTCAGGGTTTATTCATATGATAGTAAGCAGAGCAAGATGAAACAGCTGGTCTGTAACCAAGGACACAATAAAAGTTATGTCTGGCATTAGTCTGAACGAGATAAGGGGGTTTTGTTCCGTTCTTTTTTATTGAGAATGAGTCACCATATACTTACGCATTTGAAACACTTTACCTGCACACTTTACCATTTTACCAGGAAAATCCCTACCCAACAGCTCATTTGCACAGCTTGAAAGCTTCAGCCCATATCTCAATCCTAAAACCAGTTGTTCTCTGGATACTCAGACCCCTGATCTGGAAGACACAGATGGGCAGAATGAAGCCCCCACAACCCAAGGAGAAATGCCCAGTGACCTGCTCTGTCACAGACACACAGAGCTGTGCAGGGCCAGGTGGGACCCACCTGAGGGTACTGAGGCAGCTGTCAGAAGAGGTCACTGAGCCACTGCCCATCAGTGACCTGCAGCCCTCGTCACCAGGGGAGGTCCCAGGTGACAGGAACCTGGCAAATGTGGCACCATCTACAAGGGCCAGAGGAGGATCTGGGGAGCTACAGGCCTGTCATCCTGACCTTGGTGCTGGGGAAGGTTGTGCAGCAGACCATCCTGAGTGCCATCACACAACACACGCAGGACAACCAGGGGACCAGGCCCACACAGCATGGCTTTGTGAAAGGCAGGCCCTGCTTGACCAACCTGATCTCTTTCTATGACAAGTGACCTGCTCAGGGGATGAAGAAACATCAGCAGCTATCAGCTACCTAGACTTTGGCAGAGCTTTTGACACTGTTTCCCGCAGCATTCTCACAGAGAAATTGGCTTCTCATGGTGCAGATGGGTAAACTGGTTGCTGGGTGAAACACTGGGTGGCCAGGCCCAGAGAGTGGTGGTGAATGGTGCTATGTATGTCCAGCTGGTGACCAGCCACCAGTGGTGTTCCCCAGGGTGCAGTATTAGGGCCAGACCTATTTCATGTCTTCATCGATTGTCTGGACAAGAGGATCAAGTGCGCCACCAGGCAATTTGCAGGCAACAGCAAGTTGGGCAGGAGTGTTGATCTGCAGGAGGGTAGGAATGGTTTGGAGATGGACTTGGAAAGGCTGGATCAATGGGCCAGTAATATGGCATCCAAGAAGGAGAATGCTGAGTTCTGCACTTGCATCACAACAACCCCAGGCAATGCTACAGGCTGGGGGAAGAGTGGCTGGGGATGCTGGTTGACAACTAGCTGAACCTGATCCAGCAGTCCAGGTGGCCAAGAAGGCCAGTGGCATCCTGGCCTGTATCAGGAACAGCGTGGCCAGCAGGACCAGGAAAGTGATTGTCCTCCTGTATTCGGCACTGGTGAGGCCACACCACAAATCCTGTGTTCTGTTTTGGACTCCTCTATACAAGAAGGCCACTGAGGTGCTGGAGCATGTGCAGAGAAGGGCAACAAGGCTGGTGAAGAGTCTGGAGCACAAGTCTGATGGGGAGTGTCCGAGGGAGCTGGACTTGTTCAGCCTGGAGAAGAGAAAATTCAGAGCAGACCTCATTGGTCTCTACAACTCTCTGAAAGGAGGTTGTAGGTGCATAGGGGTCAGTCTCCTCTCCCAGGTAACACTTGACAGAATGAGAGGAAATGGCCTTAAGTTGTGCCAAGGGAGGTTTAGATCGGGTATTAGGAAAAATATCTTCACAGAAGGGGTTGTCAAGCATTGGGACAGGCTTCTCAGGGAAAGTGATGCAGTTTCCATCCCTGGAGGTATTAAAAAGACATGTAGATGTGGCACTTGGGGACATGGTTTAGTGGTGGACTTGGCAGTGCTGGGTTCATGGTTGCACTTGATTTCAAAGGTTCTGACCTGTATGATTCTGTGATTCTAAATGCTCTTTCTTGAAAATACCACAGGAAAACACTGACTTCTTATAAAATAACACTTCTATATGCATTTTTCCTCTGAGAATTTCAAAACATGTTACAGAGATTAACACAATACTACAAGTCTCACAAATCCCTTGAAAATTATAAAATAAACCAGGCCCATATAAGTTGCCATATCTGATCTGGGTAGTGTCTCATTTAACCCAGCACCCTGCCTCCAATGGACAAGAACAAAATGTTAAATATAGCACAGCAATATATTTAACCCTATCTAAGACAGCTGAGAACATATGAAAAACAGTAACCTTAAAGCCTGCTGACTCCAGTGCAGGAAAGAAGGATAATTATATACATAGGGGTAACTGAGGACTTTGATATTTTCTAGTGCAGGCCCCATTGGTTCTGGCCCAAACTCAAAGAGTCTGCATGTTTATGTATGCATTTCAGGAAAATAAATGTCATGGTTAACCACAGAGAAGAGTACTTAGGGAGAATGAAGTATCAGTATCCAAAGATAAAGGTATTTGTGTGAAACAATTAACTTTTCCCATGTTCTCACATGTTCTTATGCCACTGTGCTACTGTACAGCTCAGTCCCACCTCAGCAGCTAAAAGACTCTTGCTGCTGTCCATGCTTGTGGGTTTTGGTGACATAACAAATTTAAATGCAGACTGGAAATCTCTTTTAGCCCTCCCCCAGTGGTGTTGCCTCTATCCTGGAGGAAACAAAAACCAGAACCCTGGCTTCTAGAAGGAAGCAAAAGAGTAAAGTTCATCTGTTTGTTCTAGAAAGCTGTTCCTATCCTAGCAATAAAGCAAACCTAACTGATTTACAGGCAGGCAGGACATCCCAGAAATTTCATTACTTTGCTGAACTGGCTGCTGTCTTATTAATGTTCACCAGACATAGGAAGGGTGGGGTGGAAAAAGGGATAGTTAGCTGGAAAATATCTTCTGGACAAACAAAATACATTTTTTACTTAATATATAAAAAAATCCCAACTGTGTAGGGATTCTACGTTCAGTTTCCTAAGATTTGTTACATACTTGCTCTGCCACCTGCTGCCCTGATAGTCCCCAAGGTTTCAAGAACAGGGACTACATCTGTGAGTCTTCCCAGAGACAAATACTGCATGACTAAGAACAAGCATCTAGCAGCCCAGTGGGCTGTCTGGGAGATGCCATAGCTCTGGAAAACTGCTTGCTTGAATCTTCCTGAACAATCACATTATCACTCTGTGTTTTGAAGAATATCACCCTTGGCCCAGTGCTTCTCAAGAGGTGCTTTTTCTCTTGATGGGTGGGATTCTGCAGCAAGGATTGGCATGCTGGCTCTACTACCTTGGAAGTCAGATATAATGAGGGAAAGTCCCTCAGACTGTCACTACTGCTCCAGCTCCTCCAGGGAAAGAAAGCGTGAAAGTAGACCCAGAAAGGGAATATTCTGGGGATCAAGTGACTGACTAAAGAATGAATTCTACCTTTTGAAAAAAAACAAATTGCATCCACTCTGGAAGGAAAAGGGAGGTGTATATCTGTTGGAAGCAAGGTCAGGGGACATAGGAAGAATACAGAAATGCTGTTGGCCATGGTAGGAGAAAAATTTGTGTGGTCAAGGCTCAATTGGAGATAAAGCAGGTCAGAACTGTGGGGGACAACAAAAAGGGGTTTTTTCAAATACATTAATGGCAAAAGCCAGTGTAAGAATAACATCATCCCATTACTGGATGAGGATTATGTCAACCTCACAAACGGGAACATGGACAAGGCAGAGGTGTTTAAACACATTCTTTGCCTCCACCTTCAACACGGATGAAGGGCCACTGGGGCTCTAGCCCTGAGCTAGAGGACCATGACTGCGAGAATGATCAACTCTCAGCTGACCCTGAAATTGTGTGGGATCTGCTGCTTCAGCTGGATCCCTACAAATCTATGGGGCCTGATGGGATTCATCTGAGGAGCTGGCTGATGTCATCACAAAGCCTCTCTCAATGATTTTCAGCAGTCTTGGGAGTCCTGAGAGGTCTCATCTGACAGGAAGCTGGCAAACATTATCCTGATTTTCCAGAAGGCCAAGAAGAAGGATCTCAGAAACTACAGGCCTGTCAGTCTCCTGTGCGTGGTAAAATCATGGAAAAGATTATTCTGGGAAGTACTGAAAAACACCTGGAAGACAACACAGTCATTGATCACAGCCAGTATGGCCCCATAGGGGGAAAGTCCTGCTTGTTGAACCTGATTTCCTGCTACAACAGGGTAACCCACCTAAAAGACCTAGGAAAGTCAGCTGATGTAATCTTCTTGGACTTCTGCAAGCTTTCAGTATCCTTCTGGACAAATTGTCCAGGCCACAGCTAGCTAAACACATAATGTGCTGGGTGAGCAACTGGCTCATAGGTCAGGCACACAGAGTTGTAGTGAATGGAGTGACATCAGAGTGGTGACCTGTCACCAGTGGGGCTCTGCTGGGCTCCAACCTCAGCCCTGTGCTCCTCAACATCTTGATTAATGACTGAGACATTTGAAGGGATACTAAGTTTGCCAATGGCACTAAATTGTGAGGAGCTGTTGACTTCCTCAAAGGTACGGAGGTCCTGCAGAAAGACCTTGACAAATTAGAGAGATGGGCAATCACCAACCATATGAAGTTTCTATGATTCTGTGGAAACGCTTTTTATTCCTTATACAGTATTGATTCTCTAAGGTTACAAATTGGAAAAGCAGGAAAAACTTGGTTTTGAAACTACTTTTCACCCAAATTTCTGAACCAACTGTGTACTTTCAGTAATTTCCTGGGGCAAAATTTCACTTTAAAACCAAGACTACAGATAATCACAGGTTTTTGATTGTTATTTATTTTTATTTGGTTGGTTTTGTGGGTTTTGAATCTTCATGTTTCGCTTCCTTAAAAAGTGCTGGCTTTCAAAGCACAGATATCTAATACCTCCTGGCAGAACCACTTTATGATGACTGAAATGGCATCTCAAGAACTGAGGCACCTTTATTCACAGTTCATTTCTGAAAGTGGGTATAAAGCAATTATAAAGGAGCATATGTGTGTAAAATGATAGTAATTTGATCAACACAGTGCTGCGACAGGTAGAGTAACTCTAGATGCCTTCCTCTAACTGGAAATTGCATGTCTAGCTGAAAGATTTCTATGAGTTTAAGAAACCAGAATTTATCTGAAAAAAGGACACCAATATCAGCAACAGGAAAATACCTACAGGACATGGATATATGTCATTTCAGTCATGGACTTCACAGGCACATCACTATTTATATCATATTTCTCCTTCAAATTACTTTGGTTTTAATAATATATACTAGCATTTACTTTAAGGTTGTTTTTATTCACTGTAGCTTTAGTTCCTTTGCTCAATTAAAAATGAATGAGCACATAGTTTCACTTGTAAGCAAGGTGGTGCACCTGATAAATCCAGTCAGGACGAGCAGAAAAATCTCTTGGAAAAAGCAGACCATAATTTCAAAGGCTTGAACACAACTTTTCATACATTTGCAATCAATTCCTTCTCAAATAAAATCAGGAGAAAACTACATGTAATATCTGAACGTTCTTTGGGAAAGCTGTCTCCCTTTTTCCACTATCAGTGGAATTTTCTTAATCTGTTTTAGCTGACTTTGTGCATCATGAAGTAGCACAGAGCCCAGTTTCTGCCCTTTACCCTTTGCCAACTCTACCTCTCATGTAACTCTGAAGTGATCCAGGAAATTTGTGAACAGCTTTGTATTTTGTAGAAAAGGAGAACTCACGACAGACCAGCATAAGAAACATAAGAAAATTTCTAAGATCAGCAGCAGTAAGAGTATATTTCTATGCATAGCCTTTAGAAGAGAGTACAGAAGACGTCTTTTCTGCCTACATTTGATACACTTAATCTTGTACCTCAAAGTCCAGAATACTACTGCTGCTTCAAAGTGCCTACTGCTCGAAGAAGCAGGAGTGCTATCATTATAATTTTACTTCTAATAAATAATTTTCTAATAAAACCAGATGGCTTCCTCTCATCTGGCTCTAAAGACTGCAATCTAAAAGCAAGAAACTTTGTGTTATGACAATAAACCCAGAAGTACCAATTTGAATGTACACGGGCAGTAATGGTATAGGAATAAGATGGTAGAAACACTGCATAGCAATTTTTCTGGCAGATCTCTGCTTCAACTGGCAGAAAATCAATAACATTAAGACTGAGGGTCACAGCCTTTGGAAAGAGTTACATCAATGCGAAAACAGAACAGACAAAGCCAAAAGAGATTATAACCACAGATATCCCAAGGGACAGATGAAATCATGCATTATGATGTTTCTAAAAACAAAAAAAAAGTCATTCCCTCAATCATACCCCAAATGTCTTGTCTCCCAGTTTTTCAAATTAAGAGGTGAAGATTGCAGTAAAAGATGCTGTTATATTTCACTTAAAAGCATTAAGTCTCTCAGTGAAAAGGGTAACTATTCTCCTACTTGCAGGCATACTTCTGGGAAATTGGTACCATACTGGCTGCTCAAAGTTAAGCTTGCTGGTGCAGGCAGCAAGCTCCTACTCACAAACAGCAGTCCCAGAAAACAGAATGCTCCCTGTCCTAACAGGCACAGCTGAAACTGGCCACAAAGAGTGGACAGCATGACAGCAAAACAACCATGGCAGTGAAAAGACTAGGTTTCTACTCCTGTCCTAAAATTCCTGTGCAGGAAAGCACTTTAAGGATTACCTTTCATCTCAGTGATGTAGAATGCACAAACAGCTCAAGAAACTTGCACATCTATACCAACTGTGACTCAGAAAAGCCCATCCTAACACACAGAGGCACTGGAGTGCTGGTCATCTCTTAAAAACAAAGGGCACTGACTGACTCCCACCCCAAATAAACAATTGGGCTCTCGAGCACCAAGCTCTCAACACATGTAGCATATAAGCAGAGAGGATGAAGGACACAGCCCATCTGACCAAGCACTGCTGGTGTAGCTTTATTTAAATTCTTTTGTTGTTAAATTCTCACCTGTCTTGTTGGCAAGTCATGGTACTGTAGTATCAGCCTGGTATTGACGCTGTGACTCCATGTGTTGCCAAGGGCTGCTGTCACACAACCAGAATCCCTCTTCCCACTCACAGAAGATTCTGAAGATAAATATGATAGAAACTGCATCAGCACCATGGCACAGAAAAGTGTTCAGCATTGAAACTTCATCAGACATCTCAGATTATTCGCTATGCTAGGTAATTACAAACAGCACTTAAGAGATGGCACTGCTGCATTAGTCTCCTACCTTTGTGATTTATTTATACAACTGGAGTGTGAACTCTCCATTTCACCCTGATATCAACAATAAGTGCCAAGAACTAAGATGTTCCAAAGTATTACCTACCTTCTCAGAGAGACCAGTATATTTTCTAAATATCTAGGGGTACACCACACCTGTGGGACACTTGCCTATTCCTCTTTAGCTACTCTATCCCCATGCAAACCAGCTTTCTCTGGGCACAGAGAAGAGGGAAGCAGGCCAGCAGAGTCACAGTGTATAACAACATTACAAAAAGGGAATCTAAAGGAGCAGAGTGCTACCACAGTACTCTGACCTAAATATCAGAATACTGATTCATGCCATCAGACATCTATGCTTTTTCTAAGACTTGCAAAGGAGAGAGCCCCTTAGCTGTAATTACCATTAGGCTGTCTGTGAAATAATTTGAACTTTATATAACCCTGAAGGAAAGTGGACTTTGCTGGAATCAGCAATGACAACATAAAGAAGTGTTTCCAACAATGCCACATGATGCAGCTTGCTTAACTGCCATTGCACCCCAGCTTGTTTAGACTGAAACCAGAGACCCACACATGCACACGTACACAAGTAGCAGAGTTCCACCTGCATAACTCACCAAAGAACCATCTAACTGCAACATTCAGTATTAGGAATGCTACTCTGTTAATTAATCTAGCCCATCTCTGCTGGGAAGGTGGATGTGATAACAAGAATAATTTATCTTCATCTATGTTTTGGATTTAATTTTCCAGCTGGAGGAGTGAACACACTCAAGTGTTAAAGCAGGGTGCTGGGAGGTCTGTATTCCATTTCCTTAAAATGACTCAAAGCAAGTTACTTAATTAAGTTCATTAAGTTCTACAAATTTTAGCGTTTGTGCTAACACCACAAAAGTAAAATACTATTACTGTACAAACAGGATAATGGAGAATATAAGAGACTGAAGCAGATTTAAACTTTTGCAAACCTTTCACATGGAATAAGCTGCAGTCAACACAGTCCTTCTTTCCCTATCATAAGAAACGAGTAAGAATTACAAAATTCAAGTGAGGCCACTAACTGTGAGTTCTGGTGGGTGTGGAGGTGATCCCCCTTACAGCTGATGTAACTGTACCCTTGTTTAAAGCTGGGAGTCACCATTCCACACCACCAAGAAGCAATTCACACACCCCTGGCTTCTGGGCCCCTCACTACAAAGCGCCCAGACATTCCAGAAGGAGCTAGTGTTGGCAAAAAAACAGCCACAAAATTCATACCCAAACTTCCCTCAAATCCTGTATCTGCTATTAGGTAACAGAAGGAGTAACATCTTGCTGTTGCAATCCTGAGCCAGGCATTTAAATGGTTAAATGTCTAGAACCCACTGCTATTACACTATGGAGCTATCATTCCATAGCAACTCCTAATTCTGCATTCCTTCAGGCCTAAAGCCTGTCCCAAAGTGAACAGAAATATGTAATGTTTGTGGCAGAGCAAGCTAATTGCTGTAATTTATTTTATTTTCTTATATATGAGAAAGTACACTGTACCATACTGTGTCAGCCCCTATCTGAAGAGGGCAAATCTTCTTCTGTGAAGTTATTAAAATTTATTACTTTGGTGCAAAGTAGTTTGTAAACCTGGAGGAAATTTACAGCAAAGACTTTTTGCAAGGTGGAAGGGAATGCCTCACTGGAAAGGTTTCCATTTTATAAGGGATCCTCCTGCAAACTGATACATTAGGCAGATAAAGAGGTAAAACAAGAAATGAAGCAAACAAGAGGAAGCAGTGCCAGATTTGCAAAGAAGTTCAAGGGCAGTGACAACATATGCTGCATTCCTTCTTGCTCTAAACACAAAAAGATAGCAAACGTCTCAGAGGAAGGAAAGAGGATATGTTAAGAAAACAGATTTATGTTGAAACATGGCCTTAAAAAAACCTTGGACTTATCTTTTCTGTTATTTCAACCACTACTTAGACATTAATGAACTGCACAAAGGAAGTGGATAAATAACACTGCTCAGAGAGAGCAATTTTTTTTTTTTTTTTCCAGCATGCACTGCCTTGTGCTTCCAAAGCCTGATGTTTTCATACTTAGAGACCGGAGTATCACACCAACATTGGCCCAAGAAGAACACAGGCTTATAAGACTGGTCTCTGCTCAGAGGTCCCCAAACTCTCCAACCTGAACCACTGCAGAGTGGTATGGAGTGCTTACCCATGCTATGGGGTGGATGCTTCCACAGCACCTGCAATGTGCAGTCAGCTAATGGGCAAACAGTTCCAGTCTCTCCAGTGCGCTTAAAGCCAGTTCTTACTCCAGTCACTGCTGGCGTCATGGTTTCTCTTCAGGACATAGGTGATACAGGGGGTGCAGGGAAAGAAAATAGAGCTGGCATACAGATGAGAGAAAGGTTACATGTCAGTGTATGTATGCAGTAAGGGACTGGGTGTCCAGAAGCACAGAGATGGGATCCTAGCATGGGGAAGTGAAGGCAAATGTTAGAAGGCTGGAAGAAGATATCTGAACAACTCCCTGCTTTCAGTATCACATCCACCTCCAGGGAAATGGGTGATTTCAATTCCTGTAAACACTCCCTCCTTCCTCAGACAAAAAAAAAACCAAAAAAAAACCCAGCATGAAACTAATCTTCAAAGCAGACAGGCCAAGGACCGTATGAGGTGCCTGTTCCACTGTCTGCTGTGAAATTGAACTTTTCAGGGCACTGGCAGAGACACAAGCAGACACAGTATCTGTCCTGGACTGCAAACACAGAGGGAGAACTGGCTGCTTCACTCTCACTGAACAGCTGTAACAAGTGAAAATAAAGCTGCTTGTGGTCTGAGTCAAATGCAAAGTAAGTGCCTCTCCTCAACCAGGGGCAAAACAAAGCAGAAAGGGTGAGGCCCACAGTGCTGCTGCTTCCAAGCAGAAGAGGCTTGCACTGGGCTCCAATGCCCAGGAAGGAGCTGTCAGTAGAACTTGGCCACAACACCTGGCCCTACTTATACATGAGAACAAGATTAATTTTGTTTCTCCCTATCAATGCAATAAAAACAAACTTCCTATAAGTAACTTCCCTGAGAGGAATGACACATACAGGCAGGACAGGGAAAGTGGTTTTATTTCACCTCCCATTTTTCACTGGAGGGAACAGGAGGATTAAAGCTATTCAGCTCAATACTGCTTCTGGAATATTTTATTACATCCAACCAGAGTATTGCAAGTACAGACCTGGTCTCAAAGACCTTCTTGTCCTCTGCATATAAGGTGGTATATTTTAGAGACTAAATCCTCATATAAACAAGTCCTAGTTGTTGCAAGTATGTTGGAAGGCAATTTAATCATAAAGACACTTCAGTTCCATTAGTTTCTTATTGTAGGAAAGAACCAGTATCTTGAGTCAAATGAAACAAACTTCTTAAAACAGTTTTTTTTAAATGCAAGAAGACCTAGCCGGCAGAATGCAACTATACTCTTGATTAAAAAAAACCCAACATGTTCCTTTACTGCACAGAATAATTAATTTCACCTTGTTCATATTCTCACATATTGATTTTTTCCTTCCCGGATGGACATATCATTGCCTTTGGGCAGGTTCATCCCCAACACTGGGCCCTTTGCAACATCTCTCAACTGGTAATTTGAAAATATTTTCTCATCAAATGATAAAAATGGATTGATGAACTGAATGACAGTAAAATAACAAAACAGTGAAGCGAGAAGTCCCAAAATCTTTCAAATCTTAACATCAAACCATCTTGATAAAAGCCTGGCCTATGAAAAAGAAGGAAAAAAACTCTCTGAAAGTACAAAAAATATTTATAAAGAATTAAACTGCTCAACAAAAACAGCAGTCCATGCAATAAGAATGGAAGTACTTTGCCTCTCACTCAGGCTGTGCAGCTTTCTGGTTCACTGGCAGAGCTCAAAGACCAGTACTTTTCACCTGCATTGCATTTAGTCTGTATTTTTGGTGCAGATCTGTAACAATGAGACCAGAAAAAAAAAAAAAAAATAAAAAAAGAGAGAGAGAGGAAAAAAAATCCCCTTCAACCCCTAATCTATTTTTCCATCATCACCTACTCAGAAAGTACAAGTATAAAAATATGCAATGGTGGAAAAACCCATCACACAATAAAAAACAACCCATAGGACAAACTCATATGTGAAGTAACTAACCACAGAGCTCTTCAAACTCCCACTCCTGCCTTCTGCCATTTTCAGCCCTTCTCCACAGCTTTTTCCCAAGTCAAAAGGTACTCTGATTCTCTTACCCTACACTGGTGACCGTCTCACTTTCTACACTGCTCAGCTAAGGTATGTCTCAAAGCAAACTACTGACTTCATACAGTCTTTTATTATGTAGGACATATGGCAGAAAAAAACAGTTGCTGCTGTACGAAATCAAGCTTGGCCACAAAACTAACCATGAGAAAACTATAACTTTTAAAAATGCTTATGCTCTTCCTTTTATTATGAGAGGGAATCTGGCAGTTTTACTTCTAAAAACCTCCTAGTTCTAAACCTTCACAAACTACACACACCCCTCCCCTCCAGATTATTCCATATTACTTCAAATTTTTATTAAGTAGAAATATTTTACCTGGACGTTGGAATTGTTCAGCAATCAATAGCATGCAATTTAGTTTTCCTTTTTTTAATAGTACAGTCATCAAAATACACTTAGCAAACAAAGCAGCAATTAAGCATAAACCCCTACTAATGCCCAGGTAAAAAAAAAAAACAACAAAAAACAAAACAAAAACCCAAACGTGTTATATGCTGACTTGAGACTACATTAAACAGGCTATTTGATTCAGTAGTCATCATCAAGAGACCAAAAATAGACTCCAGGTGCAAAGTTCTGATGGAGTCAGCAGTGTATGTGATAGAAGGAAATGAGCTCACTTCTCATTTTGGACAACAGAGTTTATTTATCTCCTATGCCCCAAACAGGTGAGTTTTCACATTTCTTTGTTAATCACATTTATGTCTTTATGTGTACACACTCTGGGTGGTTTTTACATGGTTAATCTGATATTAGATAAAAATTAAGGTCCTTTTTGCTGTCTTTTTTTCCAGTCATTAATTATTTCCATTTGCAAGAACTCCTAGAGCTCTCATCTTCAAGATGCTAACCACTAGACAAATAGAGAACAAAAAGATAGTTCCTGCCCTAAAGATCTTCTTTTCATGAGAATTGCAGATTACAAGTCTCTTAGCTGCTGCTGATTATTCCCCACTTACAAAGAACCTTCCCTAAGGGATGAGAGAAAACACACCAAAATATGTGACAGGCCAGAGAAACTGTGTAGAAATAACGCCTTTGAGTTTTCTCCATGAAACATTAGAAGCTTTTTCACATAAGTAATGTTAACAATTATTCTACCCCCAAAAAATCAGCAGGGACCTTTATACAGCTCAAAATTTAGGCAGGGTCCATCAGAGAACTGGAGAGATGCTGGTTTACTTTTTATCCCATACCAGCATGCCTACTGTTAACAGTGTGTTTTACACCAGAAGATGTTATTCCCTCATTGAACTCATTGGTGAGTTCATGTCAATTCTCTTCTGAGTTGAGAAAGAGAAACAGACATGTGCTAGTACTGGGACTCCAACCTGATGATCTAAAAAAGGAATTGACATTAAGAAATGAAAAATCCAGCTGATCTGATTTCTTGCCAGACAATCTACCAGCCATGACCAAAACAATCAGGTCTCAGGAGATCTGTGGAGGTGGGAAGACAGCTGGTGGTTTAAAGCACCTGAAATAGGGCCCAAATGAGGGAATTGTGGAGTTGAGAGCCTTGGGAACAGATACTTCTTTTCAGTGGTAAAAACGTTCTGCCTCTGTCACCTGACACTACATCACAAAGTGATGAGTTTCCAGCTCTCTATCATTGCTGCAGTGCTACTGCAAATGGCAGAACAAGTAGTGATTTGGTGGGGGGGATGCTGAAGAACAAGTAGAAGAAAGCAATTAAGCCAATTCCTTTCTGTAACCAAGGATAATTTTTTTACCTCTCAGCTAACCTTTACCCCTTTACCTCCTTTCCCTCATAGCGGTCTTTGAGAAACTGTCCTTTTCTAAAATCTAAAGTTATACTAATTTACACCATTCTCAGCATCCAGAGTTCTTTCCCACATTGCTTGCCATTAAAACTTAAAGCAGCTTCTTCTTTTGAACCTCTCCTATGGAGTCACATCTTCCTGTCTCTCCAAGACTAGAAAATAAAATCACAAACCATTGAGCTAAGGGAGGAAAAAAAAAAACCCAAACAACCTAGATCGGAAATTTTGCCTGCCTGCACATACGAAGGATACATAGGTTGAAAAACAAAGCTTGCCCAATTAAGGCATCTGGCAATGCTAGGGCCCTGTGAGCCAGAAAATGCTTTTAATTATCACCTCACCAATCACGCTACAAGTTATTGCTGTAATTTTTTTTGCTTAAGTTCCCTTAGGGAATCAAACAGATCATGATATTAATCAGATGGTATGTAGGAGGGAGGGGGCAGAATGCTAGAATTACATATATGTAGGTTCCTTAAGGCTTGAATAAAGAAATGAGATTTAGAATCCCACTGTCAGAGCAACTGAAGCCTTGCACACTGTAAGCCTCAACCCTCTGACCTACACAGCCTTGGCATTATCATATCTGATTTTCCCAGGATGGTTTATCTCAGCTGCTAGACTTCATCAGTCTCTGCTAATGTTTACCCATCATCTGGATTTGCCACTTCCGAACTTTCCAGACAAGAACCGATTAAGCCCGCTGTCACACTCACCCCCCCAACATAACAGACTGAAGCCTGGAAGCCTAAATGGCTGAATCCCAGAAAGGCAGAACAAAAGCTAATAGAGCTGGGGGGAGGAGTGTGAGATACAGCTTTGAAACTGCAGTGAGTTTCAGAATGCAGTTCACAGCAATATGGTTGTGTTAGGATGCTGCAGTTTTTAGGATGTTGCTGATTATTCCCATAGACCCCTCCCCCATAAAATATGTCTTGGTAAAGAAACAGTGTCATGGAAATTTAGCTCTTATATGCAGGAAACAGTCACAGTGCAGGCAAAAGCAGCAGCACTCCAGTCTGCAAATGAACCTTAACCTCAGAGTCATGGTGTGGAAGGGCAATGGGGGTAGGAGGGAGAGAGTCCAGGTTCTGTTGCACAGTGAGTCCTCCAGCAAAGTGGCCAATAAAAGCACTAATTAGTACTAACTTACCCAGGGTGTTTCTGACACAGCTGCCCATCTCCCGAGGAGTGGGCTGATGGTGTGTGCCTACATGGCAGACAGAAAAGGATAGTAGGTGTGTGCAAGCTAGTTTTCAATAGCACTAACATCTTTCTTGGTAAATATAGTCTGCCAAGAAGCCACAAAGAGCATTGTGCTGCCACAGTTGGGTCACTGCCATCACCTGAGTTTGCTCAATTAACACTAGTGCTGACAGTCAGCCTACACTGAGGTAGATTTTCACAATATACTCAGCATAAAATGTCTAAGTGAATAACAATTTCTGATCACAGCCTAGTAACATGGCTTTGAACTAGTGAATTGAGTTATATGTCCTTTTCGCTTCTGAGCACGAGTATGTCAGTAGTATCTTTTACTTTTAGCAGTATCTTTCCAAATAATTTTCAAATTTAGTGGGTGATAACTTCTTTATACAGAGGGTTGAAACATGCAATAATTAAAACTCCACAGGGGGGATGATAACCACAGGGCCATGTTTAAAAATCAGTGTTAAACAGTACTTCAGGTTGAGATTGCAGTTCAAACTGAGCAAACTACTTTACTTTGCATGATCATCATAATTTCTTTATGATGAAAACTTAGCCTTTGGCATTCTTAACAGTGGTCCCATGCATTACAGATGCAAGACTTTTCTCTAGGTGTAAATAAAAACAACAATCTTAGAGCTGTAAAGCTTGGATCATGAGCCAGAGTTATCAAAACTGAAATTCCAGAAGGAAGCAATCCTCCTTCACCCTGCAACATAGAAACAGAGGTCAGCCAAACATTTGGGAGCTAGAGATGACTGTTTGCAAATTACAGCTGTTCACATCTGGAGTTCAGATTTGGTCAAATGCTTAATACTATCAATCACAAAAGCTGAACTGGAAGAATGTTTTGGTTGTATGACTAAGAACATAAAAGTTAGAAAATATTAAATGTAACAAACAATTACAACTCTGCATTTCAAACACAGAACAATGGACTCAATTATTTCTCAAAATGAGTATCATCACATTTGACTGTGGCATTTCTTAGCTGGTATTTAACCACAGGCTTGTGGTGCAAGTTAACCATTGCATTTGCCAATCCAGGTTTCTCTGCCTGAATATATTTCTCAGCACAGAGTGGTTCCTGACACAAGATGAAGAATGCAACCTTTTCTTTAATGAAGTATATTTTGGGCTGGCCCAGCAAACCCTACATATAGACTTAGCAGATGCATCGGAGGACTCAGAGCACCTTCAAAACGCACCTTAGAGCAGCTTCTGAACATAAATTAATTGGGCACTTTCACTTTTTTTTTTTTTTTTAATTGCATAGCCAATACACCCATGTATAGAAAATGTGTTCCCTCTCACTGTAAGATGTATGACAAAACATTTTAGTATATGCAGACACCACAGGGCTCACTGTTCAGAACTGACTCATCTCCAAAGTTGAAAATACATATATTCTTATGTACTTAGGCACGCACACACACACGGAGGCAGTATAAAACATGCAGGATGTTAAAATGACTGACGATGACAGGGGTCTGGCTTCACTCTCTAACTGACACAGACTTTCCAGGAGTTTCCCAGCTAGTCAGTCCCTCTCTTCACGGCACAGTCACCCATCCTGAAGCAAAGGAGGGAGATAGATACCTTTTTTTTTAATTTTTTTTTTTTTTTAATCTCATTCTCAAAAAGGAATGATTTACTTGATCTGAATTAAGCAAATAAATTCAATTTTGGACAACAACCAAGACTGGAAAATTTCATCCTGATAAGCTTTGCTGACTGAAGAGAGGGGGTTAGAAGGGAAACTACAGCCTTAACTATAGGAGGTTCCTTCCGTTCCTGCTATAATGCAAAATATTCCAATATGTGCCAAATTTTCACGGTAGTCTGCAACAGGCAGCGATAAGACACCAAAGTGCTCTGTGGAGACTAATGCATAAATCCAAAATGATCTTTTGACTGCAGTGATTCTTCTCTCCTGAGATGTATTATATTTTTTAAACTCAGTGAAAAATAAAAAATTGCAAAATACCACTTTTAATCCTTGGACTACAAAATGATTGAATCCTCCTGAGGCCAGTCAGGGCTAGAAATTTTTTTTTTTCCCAGATTTGGTGGGGCAGGGGGAGGGCAAAGGGAAAGGGAGAGAGCAAAGAGTGGTTCGTTTCAAATAGCAACATTGTCCAAAAGGGTGAAAGGGAACAGATGGCCATGGAGAATGCAGCCTCAAAGCCCTAAAGAAAAGGGCTATTTTGACAGATCTCGCTGTTTCCTATTCAAGCATGAACACTCTGGCATGGAGAGTTAAGACGACACAAGGAACAACCTCTGTTCCCAGCAACTGACTATGGGCAACTGGCCTCTGAAGCTCTCTGAGGAAAACAACATGAGACAGACAGACAAACAGATATGGCAGCAAGCCCAGATCCCAGCCACCAGGAAAGGGAAAAAAAAACAACAAAAAACCCCCCAAAAACCAAAAAAAAAGCACTCCAAACATCAGAAAGGCTAGAAACATCTGCCTTTTCCTGGCTCCAGTGCAGAGCATTAGAAAGGGCCTGTCCAGCCTTTCTCATCTTCCTTTTTGGTAAAAACTTCTCGAAGGGGTCACCCTCAAGCTGTTGGTCTTTGCCCTGAGGGGAGGTGAACAAGAGGACAGAGCAGAGCTCAAGTCTGGCTCAATGAAACCTGCTTCCTTTAATCACAAAGACCTCCCTCCAGCAAACTATGAAGAACTCTAAACATAAAAATACATAATTAATGCTAGATTTTTGCATGCAAAAAGGCTGAGAAATTTAGAGTTGTGGTTCCCACAGTATCTGTAATTTGTTTGCATAGAATACAGCAGAAAGCCATTATATCTGAGGGCAGGGAACATTGTACCTGCTGTGGGAAACACTGCTAATGTGTGTCCTGACTTTTCTATTAATCTTAACAAGAGAGTGCATCAACAGCTGTTTCACTCACCAACTCTGGATATGTGCTATCACACAGAGATTTCAGTTTTGAAGGACAGCTTCACATCCACACACAAAATTTAAAGAGGAACCTGAGCCATTAAGTGTAACCAGACTTCACTGTCTCCAAAGTCCATAGAACAAGGAATGAATCTCAGTTTGTGAATTTCTGATTTCCTGTATCATTTTTATGCTTAAGGCAGAGCCTGAGGTACTGCCTGTTTCCCAGCCAGAGCTTGCCTGTGGGCAGCAGCACTGAGCCATACCTTCCCTTTCCACTGTAGAGGGGACCAGAGCAATGGCAGTTTCATGCTACAGTTGCAGGGAGGGAAAGAGGGGGTATATGGTACATTAACTATCTTCACAATCCTTCCCTGAGGCAGTGAAGTGGCTATCATCTCAATTTTAATATCCTCCTTTTTAAAAATCATTGAAGGAAAAAAAAGACAATAAAGAACTGTGGGTGCTCACATGCCAGAACTCCAAATGAAGAAATGCAAATGTTACATACTGATCCTATCTGTGCCTTTGTTCCCTCATCTGTGAAATAGCATTTGTTTACTTTAGTCAATAAGTAGTAAAAATGTAGAAAAATAGACAAACAAACCAGGAACAAACCACCTCAACATCCTTAGCAATCCATTTATTATTAGAACCATGGTTTTCTACAATATGTAAATAATTTGTGGGGTTTTGTTGGTTTCACAAAAGATAGCCAATGCAGTCAGTACTAGTTCTAATTGTTAATTAGTAACCAAATAGATAGGATCTGACTAGTGGAAGTAGTCAAACAATAAATAAAATACCTTATTTTAGGCTAAATCAGATAAATTCTGTTTCTTTTCTTCTTAACCATGAGTTTTCTAAGACTGAGTAACTGCTTCAGGCTACAATTATTAAGGGAAACTCAAATATGGATTATTGGCTAACTATTAAGTATTTAACTTCTGGATTCAACTTTCTTCCCCATGTTTCCTTGAGTAAAATCAACCTAGTACCCCATAGTTTTCATTCTGCTTTACTTTTAATATATAAGTCCTTCTGTTCACTGCAGGAGTAACCAATAATGCTCACAAACCAATTCTGTCTTTCACATTGCAGGACAGGTGGTCCCTCAGTATATTCCCACACATTCCAAATATTTTAAGTGTTCCACATCTGTTGTCTAAAACATTTTTAGTTCCCTGCAAGAACAGTAGGAGATGAAAACAAGAAGTTATATATAACATAGCAACTGACCTTGTATGCTACATGAGCTCTCTGTCATTTCAACAAGATTATAAATTTCAAAAAAGAGCTCAATCTTAATTCGTTATACTATACAGCTATCTTGCAGAGAAGATAACTTGAGAATTAACTTAGGACAGCTGTAATAGCCCAGACAATAAACTTGAATCTAGAAATGACCTTTCCCCATCCCCCAAGAATATGCTGATCTACAGGAAAATTTTTAAAATTAAAGAATTAAGGTGATTCACACATTTTATTACTGTACAAACCCCCCTATCTGCTTAAAAAAAAATTCATCAAAACATCTCCCATGTATGTATAAGCAGTCTTGGTGGGGTTTTTACAGGAGTTTAGTGTTGGCCTACAGCAGGTATGGAAATACTAGATGGGATTTTTTTCCCTTACAGGAATTAATCTAATCAATATACCTTAAAAACATATGGCTGCGAGTATTTCTTCTAACTAAACAGATCCACTGGTCAACATTTGTAGGCCAGGAAATTCAAAGCACTTAATTGCATTTTACCAGTAGGTTACTCATAGAAGGCAGAAAACAACTGCCTGGGCTGTGCCTGGGAGAGGTGGTGAGGGTTGGCATTTCTGCTCTGGCTCAAAGAGCTGCGAGATGGCAGCAGCCACCAGCAGCTGGAGTCTGGTTTGCCTCTACAGGCAGAAGCTGGCACATCTCACTGAACCAGCACTGCAGCTCCAGTGGGCACCAGCTTGTTATGGCTTGTAACAGCAGACTGGCCCCTGCTGCATGGCCAATGACATTCCCAACAAGGTAATGACATTCCTTCAAGGACTTTGCCAGCACAACTGCACATGTCACATAGGAAAGCTGATGTCTCATCATATGAGATACTGGCAGTATAAACATGATCTCCAAAACCATGCAACAGAAACAAGTGCATGTCTTTTGTTGCTGCTGTTTTATTTTTTCAGTTAAAAAGAAACCTTCTAGTCTGAGCTACACTGAAATGTTATAGGGGACCCCTGTGTGACAGTGCCCAACACCATGTCTCATGGCAACGGATACCACTGTGAGACCGTGTTTAAATACTAGAACACAGAGTAGATGTCTTAGAACTTCCCGTGGGGCCAGGACTGAAATTTAGGGATTTAACCAAACTTACCCCAATTAGTTTTGAAAGAGAGGCTGCCTCTGTCCAGCCCTAAACCAACACTGATTGCAAGGCATAGTTTTTCAACAGAGCACAATGGCAGCCTGATGCTGGATAGGAATGAGTATATAGACACCTTCACCAAAACCACAACTGGATATATGTAACTGGAACAGACCCACAAAGAAGAGGATTTTAAAGTTTTTTGTAAAAGCAAAAAGCTCAGACTCATTCATCATAAACTCCACACAGGCTCTGACATCCTCTTACCACCGCAAGAACCGGAAAGACAAGATAAAAGAAAGAGGGACAACCATGCTGAGGATCATCACTGGGTACCACAGCAGAAGCCACAGAGATGAGAACTGTGGGAGTTGCACTTAACTTTTAAATCCTACCTTTTTAAAAAGGTATTTGCATTTCTGTAGCAGAGATGTTAGCATGCTCAACTCTGCTAAACAAGAGGCTGCCAGTGGCTGAAGACCACTGAGAAGTTAGAGTAAACTTTTACTCAAGAGCTGCTGTGTTCATGTAAACAGAAGTTGATAACAAGGATTTGCAAGAAGTACTATGTCACACCATCCTAGCCTGGAAATAAACAGTCCTATTAAACATATAAAAATAGTACCATAGGCCACGTGAGAAAAACAATACCCTGAGTTTTTTACTTTCACCAAGAAATGGCTACTCGGCTATTGACTATGTCAGTAGCACCCTGCAAGGACTGTTCCCTAAGCTGTGACACATTTCTAGCCTTTCTATACTACCATTACTCTGAACTTCTGAAGATTCACCAATAGAATTAGGGGTGACTTGCTAAGTTGCACATCCAGTGATACGAAGCATGTGTCTGTTTTCCAGCATAACCTAATTGCCAGAAAGTAAAGCAACTTCAGTCATTGACCAGTTAGGTAATTCCAGGCATTTCTATTTCATACCCTTAATCCATCCTCTCCAAAAAGCAGCACTGTGATTTCACTATCTGTCTCAGAATCAGTGAAGTCAACTGACTTCTGCTTCTAGAAAGCAACACCCTGGGCAAGTTCATTCAGCCTGATGTGACAAAAGAGACATACAGTGGGAAGACCATCCATTCCACATAGGAAAACCAAGTAAGTGCTGTTTTTCCCTCTGTTCTGGAACTGCCTATCCTACCTTAGGCATAAACTCCACGATTTGATTACATTACACTTTGAAATAATTCAAATTTCTTCACACTTAGGCTAGGAGTATGTAAAACAAATAACTTGAGTGCTGTGATGAATACAATCCCTGGGGAACGTCACATGTATTTCTTAAGCAGAACTTGTACCATGGATCCCTTGACTTTCAAAAGCAAATGAACAAGAACAGTAATTAAAAAGTGGAATAATTATGAGAGCAACTTTGTTACCAAGTAACAATATGATTAAAGATAATATTCTTGCCATACATAAGAAAAGACTAAATATGGATTAAGTAGTGTGTTAGTGAATGTGGTTAAACAACCTGACCTTCTTGTGAAACCAACTGTGAATTTTGCCCTCACATAAGCTCTCATAAAAGCTGGGCACTGGTAGAAAGTTTCTGTAACTGACAGAAGGCTACAGGTGAATGGAATGTGAGATTCAGAGCTAAGCCACAACAGCACAGAACCATCTCACAGAACCCTACATCCAAACTCATGAATGAAGTATAATATAAAAAAAAAAAGCTGGAGGCCCAAATAATGTGGAAAGACTGATTTCCTCCATAAAACAGGGTTTGGGGAAGAGGAAAAATCTATTTCTTATCTGCACACGTTCAAGACAGGAAAAAGGACAAAAACATATGTAGAATTGCTCTTTGAGGATGCTGCGTGACAAAATACAACTATCATGGCACAGGAGACCTGGAAAGCACATAGTGACCATGTGCTTTTTTCTTAGAAGAAAGCAGGCATACTTTCGTGAAGGGCAGTGCTCACAACCATTTTATAGAGGCTGGATGGATGCAAGTTAGTGACAGTTTAGGGATCCTAGTCAGGTATCACTCAGATATGACATGAGTGTGCTCTACATATTAATTTGCTATATACATTACATATTCAATAATTCTAAACTGAACAAGATTCTTCATTTAATTATCATGCTATCATCATGATAAATGAAAGCTGTTTAGAAAGTAGTAGTTAGGAAAGTGCCTCATGGATACTGTTGATCATCACAACACTCTATAACTTCCTCTACTGTCAATGGGGGTGCATCTTGATGTTACTATCTCCTTAGAGAGGCAAAGCTTTCAGCCAAAAATAAGTAATGTGTAGATCTTTGGTACCTACTGGAGACCAGCCATTCTTCAAAGTCTTCTATGTTGGTCTGTCAAATGTGCCTTAGTTCTTCCAGCAAAGTAATTACTGGAAGAGGTTTATGATTGCTTAAACTATGTAACCAGAGTAGACTGTTCTTTCCCTTACTTTTTTTTTTTTTNGAAAACGAATCCTCAAGACAATTTGTAAAAAATTCTGAATGAAAATGAATCATATGAAATTAAATAACTGGTTCTGTAAAAGAGTAATAGGATTTCCATAATTTATTTTGGAACAATATGCATGTTGATCTTGCTAGTATCAACTTAGGTAAAGTTTATAGTATGTGGTCAGTTCAAAATTCAGGCCATGTAACTATATTACCATGTGATTCTGAAGTCAGCCAAAAATATCAAGCTACTTTGGAAGCAGAATAATTTGATATGAGGTTCACCTTTAAGGTACTCACCTTTCCATCCTAGTGAAGCATGGTTTGTTGTTAAAATTACAGCTCATGCACTAAAAGTCAGAAAATGAAAGTGCTCTCCTGTACGTGCTCACTTTTAAAATGGGAGGTATTCGGCTTCAAAGCTTTGTTACTAACTGTAGACTTGTATTAGAGCTTTCTCATTTCCCCCTGTGGACAGGTACATGTGCTCAGCTGCTCCTTCAGGCAGTAGGATTTGCAGGAACACCTTTGGTGGCAAATTTAGACCTAGTTTTATATCTGCAGTTTCCAGCTTTTGCTGGTGAACAGAAGCATATCAACACCTTGCAGCCATGGCTAACCTACATTCATGCTCACTGAATCAAATGAACAGCTTGGATATTCTACACTCCAACACTGACTATGCTGGCAGTGTTTGACTATGCTCCTAATCAGAGCCAGTTAAAAAAAAAATTACCCCCCAATTTTTAAAATCAATCAATCTGCTGAAGAACAAATGCTTTGTGAAAACCTGTACATGCCAGTAAATCTTCTGAATGACACAGGTCATGCTGATACCTGCCAAGCAGATTTCCTGCTGAACCTTGCTGCTTTCCAGCCCACTCTCTGGCAGCTGCCCAAACAACAGCTTTGGACCAAGGACCCAGGACTTCCAAGGAAACAGCTTAGGCAGTGTAAGAAATAGGGAGGGCATCCACATTCACATCNAGTTAAATACTTGTCTTTTCAATTAAAAATATTTTCTGAAAACTCAGGAATTATTGCACAACAAGGAATATAATTTACCAGCCACTCCTATTACAAAGAACAACAGTCTTAATCCTTTACTGGAAAGCAGATCAGCTGCCTTTCAATTTCCCTTCCCTTTTCCCTCCCTTCACTCCACTAGAAAATTTTCCTTCTTACCTGGAGTCCTACTGTAATCTAGGTCATCTGGCCAGTCTCCTGCTCTAACATCTGGTCATTGCTGGCTGGAACAGTGCACAAAGACTGTTCAGACCATAACCAAATGACTTTCAAGAAAGAAGAGGCAATTTGAAAGACCAATTTACATTATCAAAGATCTGACAGAAATTGGGGAACAGGGGTTCATCTCTGATAAATTATCAACCCTTACCTTTGCTTATATGCAGATATAACATACCCCTAGAGTACCTTAGAAAGAACTGGTAATTACTGCTGATGAACTGGTACCTACTGCCATGATACTTAACCCTAAATGTGGACATATTTTGTACATGATATATGGGAGTAGCTATGGCTCAAACGTATTTGTTGCCATTCAAAGGTTACAGGAACAGCATAAAGCTTGGGAAGAGATGCTCAAATTCATAGGGATACTAATAAACTTTACCACTTTTCCTGGTATGTCCCTAGTCAATATTAATATAATCCTTCTTTTAAAGGCAAGCACTGCCAAAGAAAAACAAATTACTTGGCTGGGTAATTACATGATCGGGTTTTTGAATTTAGCCAAGACATTGTTATATCCTACCTCTTGTAAGAAGTGCCCCAGGAATTTCAATTAGTTCAAATAGTGAAAATAATTGACTTGTGCTTCAAGAAAAATACAATGCTTCAGCAAGAGTGACTCTTTATGTCGCTCCAGGTGACAGTCTCAATGCTACTCTAGCAGAAAATAGGATGCTTACTGAATAACCAGTGTTATTATTTTCTGTCCAACAAAAGCTTATCATGATCATTTCAGCCCAATCCTACTTTATTTACAAGACAGAGCAAGATAAGAGCTAGAGGCAGCACAGTAGTTTGTCAGTTAACACTCACAGCTCACTACAGCAAGAACACATTCATGAAAAATTGAAACATCATTCTCCATTGGCTTTTCTAGACTTTCTCTTCAGATGCAGTGACTTATTAAGGCAATAACCATTGCAACTTTGGTGAAATTACAGAAGGTACAGAAACAGTTTTCAAACACCAGTAACATTTAATTGCATGCTCTCCAAAGGCATTACTGTAGGGTTAAACCTACACTGACACAAAATTTTTTGCTCTGAGTTTATTAGTGGCAGTCTCTTCACAGAATGGAACCTGGAATTGAAAGCGGTGGTCAGTGGCAGGAGGCTGCCATCAGTGCAACACACCCCAGCTTTAGTCTTCCTCCTAACAGCCAACATGCAGCAGTAGTGCTGAGTTTGGCTAACACAGCTGTGTGGTATCTTGTCAGTCCAAACAGAGATGGAAGAGTAAAGAAGGCACTGTAAAGGAATTTGCCACACTATAGGAGTCTTGTCATTGCCCAAGCAAAGCAAATGTAATACATGAATCACTTTGGAATATAATATTGAAAACTAAGGTATGTATTAGCTGAAAAAGAGCCAAATTGTTCTTATTCTAGCCATTATACTGCCTGAGCATTTTTCCCTAGAAAAAAAATCCATGGAAAAAAGAAAGAAAACAAAGAGGCAGAGTGTTTCTAGCACTACCCTCGTGCTTTTGGGCCACCATTTCATTGCCTGCAACTTCAAGCTTACCACCTTCAGGAACAGGCAAGGAGAAATGAAGTCAGGTTCACTTGCTGCACAGAACTCTGCAGTGAAATATATATGTAGAAACTTACCACTCCCTCTTGTAGAACTGAGGGCTTTCCGGGCCAAACACAGCAACATATCAAACTCAGAACACATCAACCCGTTAGTGCTAATATTTATATCAGTGTTGATAATGACTTCAGAATGGAAGAATTCAGCTCCTTTCCATCCTAAATTTGTACTTGGCTTCAAAACCATATACATAAATTAGGTACTTCAATGGAAAATATCAAGTCTTGTTTGCTCCCACAACATAGCACTGGTATGTCCATCAGTGTTCTTGAATCTTAGTAATTATTTTCTAAAAAACAATCAGCCAAAAATTACATTTCTCTGTAAATGTGTAAATGTTTTACTGCTTTAAACATTAAGGTTTTTTTTCAAATGAATGTCTTTCACAGCTCCATCTTTAATCTTATCTGTAAGCAGATAATATTTCAGATTTTACGTACTCAGACTCAAACTTTTTAAAAGAAAAAGAATGATGAACATAAAGCAAATCTGACCATATATGCTGGAACAGCCTATGCATAAAGTTCCTCTACACTCTCTGTAGCACACAAGTCACTTTTTAAAATTGCTATACTTGAGGTCATAATTCAATAGCTTCTTAGCAGCTTCACAGCTGTACTGTTTAGCAGCTTGGGCTAAGAAGTGAATCAAACTGTATTAAACAACTCATATCTACAAACCATAAAAAACCCAGAATATATATATATGTGCAGAACAATGCAGTAAACTCTGTCCCAAGGGTGACTCATTACATCGAGTACCTATCCTAAAAATCAGCAAAAACTTTGTTATAGCAAGACAATTATAACAATACAGAGTGATTATTAGACATCTGCTATAACAGTCAGAAGCTTGAAGGGTTTGGGGGGTGAGTTAGGTTTGGTTTGGTCTTTCTGGGAGTTTTTTGAGGCTTTTTTTTTTTTTTTTTTTTTTTTTTTTTTTTTTTTTCCCTTTATCAGGTGTGTAACTACAATGCAGGCACTTGATGTACGTTGGTGGTTTCTGGACTTCTCTTTTAAAGTTACAGCTGCAAAACCATCCTGGAAAATCTAAACCAAAGTTCTTTTGAAAAGTAGTTTCATCCAAATAGAATCATACCAAATAAAGCCATAAAATCAGAGATTGCTCTAAGTACAGTATAATGAGCTCTCAGATTAACTGAGTTTGCAATGAATCCTAACACATAAATTCTGTGCACCTTTTGGGTTTTCTGGCAACCACATTGCACAGTCTTGGCTACTACCCATATGGGAGTTTTGCCACATTAATGGTATTAACATGCTGCTTTTCTTTTGCTAGCATGAGTTCTTAAATTATTTTTAAAGATTCTTGTATCTCAGTTCTGCTTTCCACGTTAAAGCTGGTGTATCTAGCAGCAGTGGCTCACTGTGGAGGACATGCACCATTTTCAGCATTGGCCCAGAAGGCCGCATTGCTTAGGATGTACAGGTTCTCCATTTGAGCAACCACTAACATAAGTAGCACTGAAATAAATATTTATCAACTCAGCTATAACTATTTCCCTTTCATACTGGACAGTACTGGACTACAGACAGAATGTCAATGACTTGACTATTCACTCTTTTAATATGCCTTATTTAATTGATTAAAATCACATGAAGCATACGTGTATGGGACTTGTAAAGTTCTGCCTGGTCCAGTACAGTAAGGAAATCATGTGTTAATCTTCCCAGCAGAACATTACATCCCGCTCTCTCTGCAAGATAAAGATCTATATTTCTTTCAAAAATTTTAATTTAGATTCTTCTAATGTAGCTGACTCCCAGAGGTAAAGAAACTGCAGTCTCAAGGGAACTGAAGCATGACTCTGAATTTTCTGACATTTGTAGTAGTATATTTCCCTTTTTTCCCCCCTCTTCTGCATTTCTCCCAGTCCCACCCAGGACAAGTCTACTTTTTATCAGCTTTAGTGAGATTCCACAACAAAGTAACACTTCTCAGCATCTATTTGTCCCCTCTGCTTTGTCCAATCAAACTTCTAATAGTCTTCACTATTACACAACAGCACAAGTTCCCTATGGCATGGAAATTAACAATGTAGTGGATGTTCCCCTTAAAAGATTTTATCAGTGATGCAGTTTCCTAGTACAAAACTGTTTCACACATCTTGTGGGGGGAAGAGGAGGGTGGGGTGCAAGAGGAGATAAATTGTCTGAGTTCAGCACCAAACCTCATCTCCCAGGGGTGATGAATCATGCACCCTGCTCAGAATAAACACATCCTCATTGAAGGGGACTGTTGGATGGATTAAATGGAAAATACTCTAATAGGAGGATTTTGTTTTTCTGTAGATGCCACTCCAACACAAAGAGAAAAGAGAAATTAGGTTGCTGTCCCAAGTATATCTCAGGCCATCTCACTAAAACCTGGTTCATTTTTCCCCCTTTGTAATTCAGTTTTAAAAGTATTCAGATTATCACTTAACTTTGCACTGTGAACATCACATTTCTCTCCAAGCTATAGCTAATACCGTTACTACCTAGGAATGAATTTTTTGCACAATAATCCTCCTACTTTACTTTTGGATGGCTTAAGGAAGAAGCCAGTGGAAAGGGAAGGGAGGAGAGAGAACAAAAATGAGAGTGGGGAGCCAAGACTGAAACAGGGTCAGTGGCAGGAAATGGAGCAGGGGTGGGGATGGCTGAGCCTGTGACAGCAGGGTATGGTTAACTGGCTGGAGCTGGCAAAGCATCATGAGAATGAGACAGAGCAGCATAAAGCAACGAGCATACTGCACTGCAGGACATGTGAGGAAGCCATGAGAAAGACTTTATAGTGCCTTTAAAACAGTGCATTTTAAATACGTGAAAATTGGACTCAGATTGAATAATAGCACTGCAAAATATGAACCGACCACTGATCCACAAGGCATCATAGCTCTTACCTCTCATCTGCTCAAAGTCCAGAGGTCCCTCAGGTGAGACTGCATAATTTAGACAGCCCTAAGCAACTCTAATGGTTTCCTTATGCTAGCAAGTCAGCTGAAAAGCACAATAGGTAAAGACTCCACCATACTCTCTTTCAAGGCTCCTTGAAACTTTCGCAGAGCAAAGACATGTTTTATGTACTGCATCTGTACTCCACAAACTACACTAATTTTTTTAAAGTTTCTGATAGTTTTTTGTTACACTGTGTTGATCATAATCTGTAAAATTCACTGGGGAGGTTTTTGTAGTCTTCCTTTATCAGTTCTGAATTCTTTAGGAGGATATTTTCACACTTGAACAGGACTGTGGAGATCAACTGGAAACATTGTCACTAAACACCTCTTCATATTTTCAGAAATATCTCTTCATACTCACAGGAGATTCTCAAGTGCCAAGACTTTTCTCCACTTCACCTTAAAGCAAACAATAACCTGTTTTCTCAGATAGAGTACGCAAGACTTGCTGGGTCTTTACACTGATAGATAGATAGTATAGCCATGGCAATTTGAAATCCCTATTAGCTGAGCTCTGTAAGTCCAGCTAGTAATGAATTTAAAAGAATTGTGGTTTCTTGCCCTTTTTTCTGACTTCTCTTTACTTCTGGTTAGAGAGGTATGTGTTTCATGTTCACAAGCAGTTTAATTAATGCACAGTTTAAATAATTTCAAAAGTAGTGAAATGACTAGATCCTTGTCCTGGCAGCATCACTGAATGAAGCTACAGTATTTTCATCATATTAAAAAAAGTGCACTTGGCGTTGTTCTGCTGAGGCAAGCAAAAAAGTTAAGTGATATAGTCCAAAAGACAATACCTGTTGCAAAAAGTTATGCAACAGCATTTGAGCAGAAGAAACGGTCATATTTACAGATATTGTGGTGAAATTAGACAAGTACAATTCCATTACTGTGGCATCTTCCTTGCAAGTTCAAGGAAGATGAAAATATCAATGTTTGAAGAACTCAGAAAAATCTTATTTGTCTTAGAGATACCACCTCTCCTCCAGATCAAACATTCAACTGTTGCACATCTACCAAAACTGAAGACATACAAGCACATTTATGCTTAATGCTGCATGCTAATTTCATGTATCCATCAGTGTTCTGTATCTGTCTGAAGGAACTAATGATGGACACACATTTTTATGAGACAGCAGGAAGACACACTTTTTCCAAAGACTGTCCATTTCTTCCTTTACAATGAAGTCTAACCTGTATTTTTTCCTAGAACTTCCAGTATTTCAGAGACTGAACTGTATATTACTGTGGAGTGTCTGCCAATTGCCAAAGCAATGCATTGGCCACTAAAATCAACTAAACATTGTTCTGAAGGCAATTTAACACTTTATCTTGTATATTTGAAAGTCTAAATAAAGTTGTTCCTTTTCATCTGGATAGTGACAGAAAATGGGTTTGCATACTGACTCCTCAGCTGTCCAGCTTATAAATCCCAAGTAATCTCTAAAAGTCCAGTTGCCTCGCCTACAGTCATCTGATTCTCTGTCTCACATTTTTGAGAAATTGGTCTGGAACTTTGCTCAAAATTGTTCAGAGTCAGACTCAGTGAAATACCTTCTATAGTATAAGATACTTGTTCTGTGGAGAATAGCATGCAGTAGTGTATAGCTGAAATCTGAGTCTGTCAGTTTTGCATAACTGTTTCTTAGTGTACTTCAATGCCTTTTGCAGGCTGTGCTATGTCAAACAGAACCTGAGTAAGCTAAGGAAAGAGAGGCCAGTTCTCAAGGTTAAGCAGAAAGTTCACACTAGGACCATTACAACATCCAGGGATGCATGTTTAACAGGCAATTTAAAAGGTGGACTCTTTCCCCTGGCTGAAGTAATACTGTACATGAGACAGACAAAGCCTTAGCAAACTTGGACTACCAAAGTGTTTTCCCTAAGAAAAGCCTGCACTGAATTTGAACAGGGCCTCACAGAGAGTCCTTTGAATCACCTGTAGCAAGAAGCTGTCCAGGGGATGAAGAGTAGGAAAAACTTCATGACCAGCATGAACCTACCTTCCTAGTCCAATACAAGGCTTAGACAAGGGACAACCACTGGACAACAAACTTTCTGTTGCACAGAAGGCAGCTAAAAAAATTCCTATTTCATGTAGCAGAAAAGTTCTCAAGGCTGAGGAGTGCGGGATTTTAAAGGATCAGGCAGAAGACATGGTAAAAATGGTATCTCAAACTAGAAGGACCACTGCTCCAAACTCCTGCTCCTTAAAGTCTCATCATACTGCTTGTTCCCTTTTCTTTTCTACTCATTATAGGAGGATAACAGAGAAGAAAAAGGTCTCAAATTGCCCCTCTGCTTGCAGATTCTGTAATGGGACAGTCCATTCCTTTTGCCAGGGTGGTTGTTCTCACAGAGCTCTCATGACATGCTCAGCCAGCAACCATGCCCAAGCACAGCAACAGGCAGAGCTTGTGTTTGGCATAGGGGAGCTAAAGACAGCTGCCCCCCCTCCTTTCCTTGCTTTCTGAGTTCGGTCTTTCTGACAATCCATGTTGACCAGATGCCTGGATTTTAAAAGCTATGTGAAAAGATGAAGGAATGTCTCCTGATGTGCTTGCACTGAACAGAAAACCCACCTCAGGATGTAACATGCCACAAGTTGTCCATTTGAAAAACAAAACAAAAAACCTGGTTGCTTTATATCAGTGGAAGCTGCAGAGTAGTTCACACTGGAACTGTGCACGCACACAAACACACAACGGGCCTCACAGGGCAAATGAAGGGGCTTATTAGAGATGAAAGAAGGCCTCACATCATCCCTTGTAAGGGACCATTGTCTCCCTTTCTACTACAGTGGTCTGTGAAGCTGTGGGAAACAAATGACCTTCGAGCCACAGCGCTGTGTGCAACTGCAAAAGAAAAGGAAGGGGGAGAGGGAGGGAGTTCCATGAGAGGGCCAGCATCCTCACTCTCCAGTCTTCCAACAATGTCCCCACCATGCCATCCTAGTGCACAGCATGGAGGTGTTTCACAGGCCTCCATGAAGCTCCTGCTGCAGCCCAATCAGCAATAAAACTGAAACCTCAGCAGAGAGAGCAAGACACCCTTCCCCACCAGCACAAGGGGTCTTCCATCTGGCTGCTTGGCTGGTTACTCAAGCTTAATGGTTGGAGGTATGCTTCAGACCTTCTGCTTTTCATTTGTACTTTTTCACACCATTAATAAGGAACAAAAAAACCCAAAACTGCTTCACCCAGAAAAAGAGTAGACAGGAACATACAAAAGAGAAACAAACAAGTAATTGAAGCACTGAGACATAAATGATTGCTGTAGAAGACAAGTATCTACAGCCAATGCTTATCCCATGTCCTTTACTGAGTTATGAGAGATACTGAGAGATATAAAGGTAAGTTATACATGTGCACTACCCATAATATTCTGAATACAAAACAAACTCCATTATTCTTTCTGGTCTGTTTTTTTGCTCTCTCCTCATAACCTTCCTTCCAGTCATTGGATCAATCTTTAGTCTTTTACACCTAAATAGAACACCATCCTCTATTATATTCAACTCTGCTCTAAAGAACAAGACTATTTTTTTGATCAGGCTAAGTTCTACCAAGATGTGAAGTCCAGCGCCTTTGGAAAGCCCATTCATTTGGGAATCTAAATTTCTCCTAGCTCAATTTTCCACTCAGCACCTGATTCAAGATTTCTGCCTAGATATTTGGATATCAGTCAACACTATGGAAATAATCATGTCTCTGCAGAGCCAAAAGTCAGACCAGGCTGCCAGAGCTAAAGAGGATGCTTCTGGCTGCGCCATGGAGGAAACTCTCTCTTGGACAAAGAAAGAATAGCATGGATCTAACTGTGTTCAGAACTACGAACAACATTCAATTTAGCTTTCACTAAATTTCTTCAAAACCTCTAACCACATCACTAGAAAGTTCATTAAGTAAATCACTTTTGAAATAACCATCTTCTTTACAAGCTGAAAAAGAAAAGAGTATTATCACTAACCCTATTTCTATATTTAAAGATTTAGGAGATGCTCAGACACTTGGCTAGCACATGGAGAAAACTGCATATGCAAGGGGTTTCTTTCACAGACAATTCTAAAACACATTATATTTGTAATTAAAAAGTATACCACTGCTTTATTAACAGCAACACTGTAACATACTTTTAAAAAATGTTAGTATAATTTTCCATGAAAAATTCTCTTTGGCTATTTTGTTTAATACAACTCAAGATGAAGACAGGCTTTTAATCCCAGCACTACACTGTCTGACTTGCAAAGGCATTCAGGAAATACCCAGGGCTAAACAAAACTGTTCTTAATTATTTTAAATTCATAAAAACAGCTCTGTATAAGGTTCTGAATCCCTTTTTAGTTAATAGAAATACCCCTACAGCTGGAACCCAGACTACAGCTCTAGCCACCTCTCTTTCCAATGTCAACAAAATTTTCCGCTTCTGTCACAAGATTTTGACAGTTCTTACAACATCAATGAATCAAGTCTTGTGGTCTCTCTAGAAAAGCTGCATTATCCACAGTGCACATAAAAGGGGAATCAGCAGAAAGACAGCTTTGGGGTAGTTATAACCCACAAGTTACACTTCAGAGGGAAAAACAGAGATGGGAACAGAAGCACTGCCCTTATAGCAGGTCAACTGCTAAACACATTCAAACCAACTAAACTTGAATTAAAAGTAGTAAAATGTATCCAGGAGACAGAGTCATGTAGCAAGGAAAGTGAAAAGCTGCAAGAGCCCTCAACCGCCCTAGCTCACAACCCATCAGGGGAGAGCAGAATCCACAAAGCAGCACAGATTTTTACTGACATTTGTTATTCCCCAGAACAGGATTATGCACTGTCCAATTTAATTGTGCAAAAAAGCCCCAGTTTCAAACTTTGCTTATGTCCTTCAGGAATTGATGGTAAAGTCATGTACAGAAGCCAGGTCTCCAGATGGCTAGTCCTGTAACTTCAGAACACTTCTGAAAAGACTTGTGTGCATTTGAAAGCAATGTCTATATATCATAAATGCATAAGTGTCTCTACATACATGTACGGTATCTGAGAGTTAGGAACCTAAGCACAGTACAGAGGTATGAGTCAGCATCTGAGAAATGGGAAGTTAAAGCTCTGTAATAAAACAGGGCTTTACATACTGATTTTCATGTTCCCTTTCTTGACAAACAACAATTACACAAGTAGTTTTGACTATCCATTCAGAATGAATGGGGGAAAGTCAAATGAACAGAAAGTAGTGAACTAGTACACAGGATTAAACACATCCTTTAGTAGTCTCAGAGAGGGAATTGTTTTAATGTTTTCTATTTATCTTGCTGATGGTCATTTCAATAAGCACCTACACACAACAAAGTTAATTTAAATGATTGTGCAATCTATGAATAATATTTGCTAAGTACAGTAGCTACACAATGACATAGGAAAGACAGTCCACAACCTTCAGAGTAACTAGTGCCAAAGAACACTAAAACAGATTAAATATAAACATTGGAACCTAGGAGACCACATCCCTGAGTACAGTTATACACTACTTATGTACACTGCAGGTAGAAAAGCATGATTATAAAAATCAACAAAACCAATCTAAGGAGAATCATTTAAGTGAAGTGAGGCCAGCTCACTTCAGGTTCCCAGTAATGTCTTCCTCTTTCCCCAGCCCAAAGCAAACAAAGTCACTACAAAATTGAAAATAGGCAGTGTTGACTATTCTGTAAGGTTTTTAACTGTATTTTCAAGTCCCCTGAAACAAAGTAAGACACTTTTGTTCTGCACCAAGACTGACAGATCAGCTTGAATCAAAAATAATCAGGGCAGAGTGAAGGTGTGCTAAATACATACACATTATATTCAGCACTTCTTAACATCCATCCCAATTATTTTCCCAAAGAAAATATTCCCAGATAGCTAGTATGTTGTTTAAAATTCTGTCCTACAGCAGAAGTACCAATCTGGCTCTCATTTTTGTATTCCAGGAAACAGCTGTTTGTGTTTACAGTTACCAGCAAACAATTCAGCTTTTTAATCAAACAAGAGCTGCTTGGGTGCCTTTGCCCATGGCTATGGGAATCAAATCACTCTGGAAAACAGACCTTTTACAACATTACTCAGAGGCCCTCAGCGGATGCAGGGGATTTGAGAGGCATGCTTTTTGAGGAAACCAGATTTATAGTTTGCAGCATTCTCCATCCTGGGTCAATATACTGAGCTCAGTAACAAACTTCAAACTCAAAATTGCCCAGGGGTCAGTTTTCTTTCTTCTTCTCTCTCCAAATTATGTTCTGTCTCATGTGCCTTCATCCCCTTGTTTTTTTCCCCACTGCATATGCACAAATAACAAAAAAATAAGTTCAGGCTCTACTATAATACAAAACTGAGTAATCCAGAGAGAATGATGTTGTTTTTCTAGTGATAGACTACATTTTTCCAGTATGAACATATAGGACCATTTTTCCTGTATGAACACTTGTATGATGGCACGCACTTAGAGGTTGAAGAGAGCATGTGAGCTCCTCTCCATATTTCACTTTAGCTTTGTAGCAACCTTTCCCTACTGTTGGCCTGCTTGGAGCTGCTCCTCACAACTATAAGGCATATTCAATATATGCAATTGTTGGTTTGTCACAAAACAAGACCAGTTCCTCATTTCTCTAAAAGTGAGTTAAACACAAATATTATCAATGGTGTGCCCCATAAGGAGTCAAAATGAAATGCATACTGACAAGATTTCTATTTCTTGCACTGCTATGTACATGAGCCTTTACAGCAAAAGCAGCTGAGTTTAAATGCTGCAGCTCTAGACTTGGAAAGGCAAAAAAGTGTATCTTAGTGAGAAGCAGCTACCAAGTAATTCCTTCTCCTGATCATTGCCTAGCAGCATATTCACCTGTTGTATTTTGAAACAGAAACCTCTGAGCCAGTTGAGCTTCATTCCATCACAGAAAGGAACATTTATGATACACTTCCCAATCTTTGCCATTCCTGTCCACAAAGCTTCCCTAAGAAATGCCTATGTGATCTACGAAAACAGAATTCTGCCACAAAGTTTTTTCTCTTCTAGGAAAAAAACAGAGGTTAAAAGAGCTAAAACACTAGAAAAACCCACTAGAAGTGATACAGCAGCAAGCACTGGAGGCTTTTAGTTGACTTGAAAGGAGAACAGTCTTTTCTCTTGAAAGCCAGGTATCATGAGGCAGTTTAGTTAATGATGTCTTCCTCATTCCACCAGGAATTCCAGGGCAAATTTGAAGACTTATGTCTTCAGAAAAATTTTACATAGTCTCACAGGTGTTCCACTAAACAAAAAAATAGTGAAGGCCACAAAGGGAATGCAAACAAACTTGAACTGGTCTACAGACTGATGGAGGACATCAACACAACAAACAAAACAAAAAAAGTTGTATGAGCATGAGCAGCTGGGTGCCAGACTCAAAGATTCCCTATGATTGTTCCACTAAGAGGAATAGAGATTCTCCATGTTCTGTCATTGCAAGTGGTGCTGCAGACATTAAGAACCACTAAAAAAACTTTGTTTTCCCACATGGCTACTTCAAGTAGATCACTGCTAAAAGACTTAGCAAGTGGCAACTTGGAGATATTGTGTTTTCATTTTATACGGCATCTGCTTCCTCTAGGATTCCCCAGCCAAGGTACTGCATAATCCTTTTCAATAAAGCAACACTGTTCAGGCAATTCCCAAGACAACAGCTAAAGGAAAAAATAATAACCCTTAGCAAAAAGTACACAAACAGCTATCTACAATATAAAAGAAAATCCACTCAGATACAAACTAAACAGGAAACTGAAGTGTCTTGAGTTGAAATGAGGGGAAGTTGCAAATGAGTTCTGGCTCTCTAGAGAATAAAAGCATTTCAACCTTATAGCCATTATCAGCAAAAGATCTTTTTTATTCTATCTCCTCAAAACCTCAAGTCCATGATCCCTATTGAGTGTACATGAGGGAAGATTAATTCCCTCTTCATTAACTTCTTGGGTCTTTTGCCTTGAACTCAAGTTCAAAATTGCACACAACACCCTTATACAACAAGCAGTCCCCGGGTTTCATAATCTACATTATCCTTCCCAGGCAAATGCAGTTTATTACATGGAGGAACGCCAAAAGTTAAGTGTGTAAGTTTATACAGACATACCACACTATTTGTATTGGATTGATTAAAAACCCAGCAAATGAAAACAATAAAGAAAAGAATCGAAGAACAGAGCATTCCTTATATATTTGTAATTTTGGTTTCTAAATAGACACACTTTCAGGAGTTGAATATATAATTATTTTTAAAACTTACAAATGAGCAGCAATGAATAAGACAACTGAATAAAATATTCCAGCTGAACTTTATGTCCAACTTGTATTTCATATTAAATACTTGCCTTCCATGAATTTTTCAAATTTCTCTTACAGGAAAACACTACAGTTAGACCGATGTCTATATTTAGTGTAACCCAACTCATAAAGGTTCAATATGCAACTTAAATAATTAAAATAACCCCACTTTTGTTGAAGTGAAAGTTGCAATTGTTATTGATGTAGAATGAGGAATGCACGACAATTCCTTCTGATCAGGTCCCAGTACATTTAACACTGAACTTTACTGTTCAAATTGCTTTACCTTCAAAAAAATGAAGAAATCCAAACAAGAAGTAAATTTAATCACACTATAAAAGTTAAAGAAATTAACGAAAAGAAAATTGATTAATTAAACAACACAGAAACTAAGTTTCCCCTTTGAATGTCAGTTATCCTCTCAAAATTACAAAGACGCAAATTCAAGAATTTTGTTCAGTGATATTAACCAACATCTACAAACAAGAAACACAAACATAGCATAGATAAGATAATCATGAAGTTAGCCCTCCTCTGTTAATAAAAGGATATGCTCAAAATCAGAAGGATTAAACCATAGAATTCATATGAAACACGGGTCTTTGGAGGATTTGCAGATACTTTAATGAATAATTTCTGCCTCATGACATAATGACCTAGATAATACCTGCACTGTGCAAGTGTTTTTTCCCATTGAGCAGCTGAGCAAACTGAGAATCATGATCACAGTTCCCAAGTAGTATTCTCCTTGATGGAGACATATGTGGCTTCACTCAGTTCTTTATGTCACCAAGTGCTTGTGGCTGACAGCTAGAGATGAACCTGACTTTATGTTTCCCAGTCCTCCTTGTACACGTGCCCCTGTTAAACCCTGCAGCTGCCCCACTGGAGACACACTAACTTTGTGAGCAGCTCCCCCTTTCTCCTGGTGACATTCAGGTGAAGGTAAGGACAAAGTTCTCCAAGGTGAAAGAGACCCCACAGCAAAACCCAATGTGTAGTTAAAAAAAGAGCATTTAGTGAAGAACCAACAGCCGTATCTGGCAGTTTAAAAATCAGTTCCCCATTATCAGTGGTTATCACTGACTTAGCACTGATTGGAAATTGGTAGATTTTTTTTTCCACATCATTCTGACAAAAAAGCTTGTCATGCACATGAAACCCTTCATGTGTATTATCCTCTCCTTCTTCCATACTATACTTCATCTACAGGATACAGGACCAGATTTTACATGCTCTACTCATAGGTAATCTCTCTGAATGAGTCAAGAAACTTCTGACCTCTATTTGAGTAAGTTGAAATTGAAGCACCTAAAAACCAATACAAGCTCATAAAATTCCCATAATTATTCAAGTACTGGTTATTCATAATAAGCTAAAACTGTTGGTCAGACAGAGAATGAGGAGCAGGTAAAGATGAACAATCAATGTGCTGATTCCTGGCTCCCAGACATAAAATGCATTAAGCTATGGTCTGAAGTGATGAAAAAAATAGTAATTCATAGCTAAAATAAGCCAATGTTATACTGTTACATGATCATTCTCTTGCCCAAGCATAGAAGAAAGAAAAACTTCAGCTTAGTGATGCACCTCCAGCTTTCAGTGCTATCTCTGGCTACTTCTCAAGAACAGTGTACAACTTGTCCTCTGCTTAGGGCTGTTCTTGAAC
>WEIU01023469.1:4799-21801 GCA_013389925.1 Aegithalos caudatus
TTTTGGTCATATTTTGAATCTACATTTTTGATCAGTAACTATGTGACAAATTCCTTCCAATGATTTTTCATAAAAGGGAATGCATTGGGTAATAAAGCTACCACTCTCTGTTCACATAAATCTTTTAGTACAGTGTAAGAAATACAAAAATAATAGTCATGGAAAATGTCTGTTATTCATCCTTTCAGATAAACTTGCACATACCAGTAAGAGACACCTAGCATAAGAGATAATAATGTAATGCCCCTGGTAATGCCCCGAGGATCTTAACTCCATTCCAACATGAAGAACATCAAGTCAAAAATATCAGTGTGAGACTATATCAACTTTTCCAAATATTCAAAATTGTTCTCTTAATGCAAATCTCTTTTTGAAAGATAGAAAAAAGTAGTGTATAACTTTTATTACACAGACCAAATAATGAACTATAGATTGTCTGTTCTTTTGTATCATGTGATAAATTATCTCAGCAATACCAAAAAAAAAAATCATTTTTATTTTACTGTGGGTATTGTGAAGACAGAACAATATTTTCTGAACTTCATATTAACCCTGTTAACTACCAGCAAGGACACAGTGAAAAATTCTAAATATTTGAATTTCCTACACTTTCATATTTATTAATACTTTTACAAATATTCACAATTTCATCATTGTTCTGAAAAGTCAGTTTACCTTTCAGCTATAAAATAATGAGAAACTATAGAAAAAATTTGATATATAATGGCTTTGGGCATATATGGCTACTGATCTGCAAGAAATAGAAAATACATCCTGAAATTTCTCCTCAAAGCTGAGTTTTCTTAGGCAAGTTTTATATCTTATTCAATACCATATGTTTTGTCTGTCATAACTATATGGGATAAAACACTACTCTCAGCAAATAAGGTTTGGTAATAGAAAGTAGTCTTATGTGCTTTATATTCTATTGGTACTTTCAAAAATATATTTCACACTTTTTCTAGTAGTCCAATAGTGAAGCAACTTATGTATAGATTCAGTAAATTCAAAGATTCACTTTCTTTGTATACCTTACATAAAACTGACTTATAGACATTTTTGATCATACATACATACCCCAAAAAAAATCCATAATTCTGGAAAAAGGATTATCTCATTATCTGGACTTGAGTACAGAATTACTAATTCAGAAAATCATGGGAGGAAGAAGTACCTGTAATATTTCACCCATTTGTTCTTGTCTAAGATCTGTCCAGATGCTGAGAATACTGTCTGAACAAGAATGCTGCACGATTTCCGTTGCAGGTTGGGTGAAACTTTCCTAAACTGTCTAAATCTTAATGTAACTCCATTTCCCTGGTCATTTTAACTGTACAGTTCTGAAGGACTTTTCCCACATTCATGCAGGCGCCTCCAGACCTGTTACTAATGGGTTTTCTCCTGTTTAAAGAGATTTTCGTTTAAGTTCAGACTTTCTTGAAGTATTGAAATCATTCAAGAAAGCTCATACTTGATAAAACATTTCAAACTCTTTCCATTTGTGTTTTATCAAAGTTGGAATAGAAGTGTAGTTGGAATAAAACATACTAGTTCCCATATGTGGAAAGCACTTGCTACTTAGATTTTATATTCTATATATTTTGCTCTTTGTTCAGCATTTCATTACCAGGCTGCTGATTGCTAAAAGGGAAACCTGGACCATTATGATACTTCAGCAAGGAAAATATGAATATGAAAGTTTTTGAGGTTTTTTCAAGGCGTGAAAAATCAGTGTAGATCAGAACAACTGGAGAAAAAAAACAAAGACAAAATAAACAGCAACCCAACCCTCAGGTTCCTTTGTGTAGTTTTTCTTTACTTTAAATAGCTTAAGTGACAAAAGGTACCTTGTTATTGTGCTTATGAATATATGTCATTGAACTTTTTTTTTTTTAATTGTCCCAATCCATTACACAAAATCTCTCTGCTGCAGAATAATAATTCATACAAGACTCTCAACAGGAAGGTCTATTATTAGATAGATGACTCAATTTACCTAGCTTAAAAAAATGTAGTTTTGAGTCTCTCATCAGTTCACTTTATTTTACCTTGTGGGTTTTTTTCCTATGCCTACTAAGAAGAAAATTAATACTTTCTCAGCTGAAACCAAGACACCTACAAAGAAAAAAGAATAAACACAACAGTATAAAATGCATTATTACAGTGACCATGAAAGTTTTTAAATTGTGTTAAACATTTAAAATAATATCCTGAAATAAAATTAAGGTCTAAATGTGAAAATAGCTCTATTATTTGCAGTACTTCTACATATTATTTGCAAACCAGAAAGGACTTTCATGTTGCTTACTAGTCATATTGATGACAGAAAATATGGAAAATGGCAATAAATCTATCTCTTTATTTTTTACGTGGCAATTCACATTTCACATTTATGTACCATTCACATTTTTTCGGCATATTAGGAATGTGTAATGGCCCCTGTGACTTAGGGTACCTGAGATCAGGTGATTCTAAAGGACCTAGCTGTGTACAGAACATTAGCTGAATAATTCTTAACCAGTCTGTTGGGAGATTTTCTTGAGAACTTGGACGAAGAACGACTTTCTACCCCATCTGCCTCAGAACAGGGCTCACCTAGTCTCATTTGGAAGGCAGTGTCTCCAAAATAGCCTTCTAACACCATAGGAAAGCATCATCTGAAAAGTCAGCATTTCACTGGCCAATCCAAGAAGCCCAGTTCAGTATCCTGGCTCACTCTTGAACTATGTACCAAAAGACCTGGAGTTTACAGGGATTTAAAATTGTCAAGTTATCTGAGAACAAATATACTGTCAGACAAGCAAGATTCATTAAAGAGAAAACTATCAATGCTTAATAAGCATAATTATGTTGCTTTTACCCATAAAATCCATACAAATTGGATTTTGAGGTGCTGGGAGAATATACTGATGGATTTATCACTGTGCATCAGCCCTTCCTCCTATACACTACCTCATCATCACCAATTTGTGCTGGCAGTGAAAGAATTTCTGCCTAGGTAGACCTTCAGTATGTCTCACTGAAACCATTCCCAGAAGAAAGTGAAAGCTGTGAACACTTTAAATTTGTTTGTACTGTTCCTATAGGATTTATATTCCTGAATAGCCTAGGGGTAGCAGGAAGGAAGCTAGTGGTAAATGGAACAAGTCACAGTGTGAAACATTTCAGCACTGTCTTTACCAACTAGTTCACTATCTCTTAAAGATTTGAAAAATACAAAGTCTGTGGAAGATATCACTACTAAAATTGAAGTTGTCATTGTAAGCCATCCTTAAAAAACATTTCTTTGAGTGAGTTCATGTAACTGACTGTCTGAAGGAGCACTGCGCAGGATAAAACTAGTAGAAATGGAACAGTACACTCTGCTTTCAGCCTTATAATTTGGGGAAAAATAGAAACTCCCACGCACATGAAACATTTCAGTTGGTCAGCATATCACTGTGACCTGTTTGTAACATATTCCTTATATAACCACAATGCAGTCACATTTGTCAGTAGGCTGAAATAATATATAATGATGCAGTAAAAGTAAATTCTACTTTATCTGTGTTTCAAGAACTGAGATTTATATTTTACAGCATGTTAATTATGGCTATAAAGTTCAGCTAGCTTCCTGCAAACAAGTCAAAAAAACCTGACCATAAACACTCAGCAAATGGACTGTGCTAGTGGTACCAAAGCTACATGTAGGAACACATCACAAGTACCTGAACAAGGCTGAGGAATAGAGATCATGAAACCTATTAAGAGCTATTAAAATTTCTCCTGGAGGTTGAAGTTTTGTGGACTGACAATAAATACTTTTATCTTCTGGCTAGATTGGAGCAAGAGAATTTACGGTAGAAGACAGTGATGGACACAGTCTCCAATATCTCCACTGAAGATCTCCTAAATGGACATGCTTGTGATTCTGTGCCATTTACACTGCAAGAAACAATTATGATTAGCTTCATGTCTGTACACTCTTTCTTGGTGGCTTCAACTAACATGTTAAACAGGGAAGAAAAAAAAATTTGACAGCTTTCCTTAAGTTTCTTAATGACATTTGGAGGGGGAGATAAAATCTTTCGAATTTTTGTTATTTCTTGTGAAAATTTGAGGCATAAATATTGAATTACAAGCAGAAAAACTGAGAGTTAAAATATCAGAGAATAGTCATGTTACCTCTATTTGCCATGTGAATAAGAGTCTCTGTTTTTAACTAAACTACAGTACAATTAGGATAACTTTCTCACAAGAATACGGCAGCAAATAGGTACACATATCATCAAATCAATGAAGACAATGTAGTACCAACCACCTGACAGAGAAATAATGTTGTGAACACGTGCAAAGTCAATTCTATTAAAATGATACAGTATTCAGGAAGAAATTTTTAATGAATGACTAAGGGCTTCTAGAAAGCCTCTCCAGGACTTTTCTCCTACAGGAAAGTAAATAAGCTATGTGGCAGTTTACATGTGCTATCAGAGCCTGAACACACAATGTGTTGAGTGTTATTGCTTTATGTTTTGAAAAGTATACAGGAAATGCATGTCAAACAGAATCACATTTATGTAAAACAGATGGAGGATGCCTTCAGAAGTAGCACACTCCTTTCAAAGCATATAGCATGACTCCTTGTGTCCAGCTATGACAGTATTTCCACATAAATAGGAAATAAATGGCAATAATCTAAGGCTCTGTAAGGAAGCCTACTGCTCTTGGCTATTCAGCAGTAGCTTTGAATACTGTAATGGTACTAGTTTGTCTGCTGACTTTTAATGAGATATCTCTTTCAAAAACTGTAATTGCAGGATTGTCAGTTTTTACATGGGAAGAATCTGTATTTCCACTGTATTATGACTCAGGTTGTAAACACAAGTATGGATTTTGAGCATAAATATAAGTTCATTCAAAGGATTTTATATTTTTCTGAAGTATCATAAGTAAATTTTTAGCCAATTTTTGCAATTGGTGATTCCAGAAATATGAAAGGAATAGAAAACAAACAGTAAAAAAGCCTCAAAAATCAAGATTTTGCCTGAACACCGTCAGGAATGTGGTGCTGTTTTTGATGCACTAGAGAGGAAAGAGTTTACCAAGTCATATTAAGTACTTTTGAGAAAATAATTAATATGCTCTTCATCTACTTATATAGATGAAGAGTAATAGGTAGATGAAGAGTAATATATTTAATTATTGGACTAGGAAATAATTTTGACATAGTTAAGAATACATAGATCCAATATTTAAACACATATAGAAAATGCTCATCCGTCAAGGAGTAGTGCTTAATTTTTTCTGTACTTGTGAAAAGAAAAATTTGCAATAAACATTGGATTTATCATTTAATACTTGGTATTTGCCAAAGGTTTATTGAATTTTTAAGGCATGGAAATCCTACATTAGAAATCTATGATCCTTAAATTGGAATCTAAAATGATAACATTGCTTGCAGACATAAAGCCTCTCATGCAGATTCCCTGAATGCTTTGCTCTACTACTCCTCAGTTTGAATATTTTTTTCCAAAATTTATTTATAGTTTAGGCAACTAATAGGTTCTTTAATCCTGTTTCTGCTCCACAAATTAATTTTAAGCACCATTTACATCCAGATATGTGCTTCTAGGGATCCTCTTTTTCATTTTCAAAGAAAATGTATTCATTCTAGGAAAACAACCCCAAGGGAACTGAAAATTAGGCATTTTATGCCTTCATTTAAATGATGGACCCCAAGTGGTAGACTTTGTCACTTAACATAACTGTTTATCACAAAAGATGAGGAAGGGAATAGAGAACTGACACCCTTATACCTCACAGACGTCAGAGCATTTAATTTTGACTTTGATATTGGACTTCTAACATCTTAAAAACCCTGCTTTGGATTGGTTTACCTCCAGATCTCAAATTTGATAAAGAAATGGGACAGAAAAAATATCAGATTTATTGAAAATAAGGATTTCTCATACCTAACAAAAGAAGAAAGCTTGTGAATGCTTAATACATCGAATTTTACTTGAAATAAAACTAAAGTCCCTTCAGTTCTTTCCTTCTCTATCCTCTTTTTGCCTTTATCCCATTTCAAAATAGCTTAAAGCTATCTCCTGTCCAAAAAGAAATTATCTCTCACTTTAATTTTTATACAGGCTTCCAAAGCAGTAATACATAATTTATAGGTCTCACAAATATCAACTGAAAAACAGTTTAGTATAAGGCTTCTTTATCTATGAGTCAAATCTAGTTTAGCTTGTCAGGCCTTTAAAATTACCTTTGATTTTGTTAATTCAGGGAGATTAGAATCCCTTCAGAAAAATTCTGGGATAAAATCCCCAGGTAGTATTTGGATTTATCTAGTTCTTAAAGAAAGAAATGTTAAATTATTAATGGCTTACACACAATAAACTAGAATACCCTTTATGTTCTGATGTGGCAAAGGGGGAAGAAATATATTCTTGTATACTTGTATTTTCTTAAGTTTTGCCCAAATGCTCTTTCTTGTATTTTCCCATTTACAGATTGCTAATACTAATTAGGATATTGACTTTAATGAGAAATACAAAGGAGCTATTCTTTTATTATATAAACATAACATTTGGGAATGCTAGACAGGTTTGGGTTTTTTTTTTTTTTATCAAGAAATTTGGTTATCTGGTTCCAGTAACTCTAGTCTTGTCTAAGTGTGTTTATCTACTCCAAGAGAGGATTGAAGAAACTACTCTGCCTGAGGTATTTAAACTTTCTCATCTAAACTAGAATGGGTATTACACAAATATAATAGGTATGAACATAAACAAATACATAATAAATTATCCTGCAATATTCCCTTCTAACTCTTTATCAATATGTTATATATAACATTTAAACAAGGGATAAGCTTTCATAAAAATATATTGTATTTTGGCATATTTTTGTTGTATTCATTCTGATTTGCCCTTTCTTTGCTTGTAATTTACAGAAGCTATTTCAAAGATATTTGCATAAAGAATGAGGTTTTTTCATGAGTGCGGCATAACAGGGGCTAAATATATGTATTATATTATAAGGGAAGAAAGAATACTAATTTTTTTATTATTGTTGAAGTAGAACAAGTGAAATAAATAATTTGCTTTTTCTCCATTTTTTCCTTGTTTGTAATTTAAATAAAAGATATCAAGAAATCTAAGCTATTTTCTCCCTAAATGCAAATTGAAATATTTCAGGTATGACATGTTCTCATCCACATTCAGATCAAAGAATAAATATAACAGTTATAAAATATATCAGGCTCACCTATGAACTTGTGCTGGGCATGTGTTTCTCACTCTCAGACAGAAGTCCTTACACATGCTGAAAGAGAGGAGATAGGCTGGAAAGAACCTCTAGAAAGATAATTATCTAATTCAAGTTTAAGTGCTAAATTTAGCTAGTATTTATTGTGGAAATTGCATTCATATCCCCATCATTCTGTGCTTCTGTGTTGGCATGACTCTTACAGAGAGCTCTTAATTAATTTTTTGTCATTGAAAGAGTTTCCATTTGTTCTATGAGACTACTAATCATAAGCACATATCCATTGTGAAGAAGTCCATCTAGAATAAATCTGGGTCCACTTGGACATGTAGTTATTTAAATTGGATGCAACATAGATATGAAGAATTTTTTTTTTTCATTAGTAGAAAAATAGATAATATTATCACTATTGTCTGGAGCAAGGAAGAAACAATCCAAAAAGAATCTACACTTTACTTTCAGAATGCATCTCCCTGAAGTATTTTCCACCTTTTCAAACTATAAAATAGTTTATTTCTCTACACTTGTTTATTAAGGCTCCATAGATTCCCCAGACAATATTTCATCGCTTTGTATTTCTACCATCAGGATTTTTTGAAGGAAGCTCCTTATCACCCTGATATATCTTTACATGTACAATTATTAAATAGAAATATGATATCAACTATTGGGTTGAACCAGTTTATTCATGAAGAATGAATTTTCATGTATATACTTTCCCTGTAAATCATGTTTTAATGTAAATTACATGTATCTGTGTGTGTATAGTGGCACAGTTACAAAAGGATGAAGGAATTCCCAATTCAAGTTAGGATCCGAGACACTGACTTTCAATCTACTAGACCTGGAAAGGAACTTCACCTGGGGTTTCTCAGATAAGGGTGTCAGCATGAACACCACTCTGCCTATCACAGCACAAATATCCATTATTGTTAAAAGTACTCTCAGTGGAGTCTAAAAAGAAGCGGGAGCACAGGCTGTGTATTTCAAGCAAACAAAAGCAAAGTTCCATAAACATCAGGCAAATATAGAAGAAATTAGGAAGGGTTACCAAAATGACTGTACCCAGTCTCTAGCCCACCGGCTACCTACAGCAACTATTTTCCATCTAGCTGGATGTTTTGGGAGCCATTCAATAGACCCTTCTTCACCAGCACTGAGCAGGAAAAGCAGATTAATGTAGATACTAGTCTCTTTTCCACAAAGGCTGGCAAATTGCAGGACAAGAAGAAGGTGGCGGAGAAAGCCTTCCCCCTAATGACTACAGTAGCATGTACAGATATTCCACAGTCTCTTTAAACAGAATTTGCTTTTTATGCATAAGAATAACAGAAATACAGAAGCATTTATCAAATTTCTACTTATTTTTCATGAGTTGATTTAGGACCCAAAAGGGCTCCAGCTAGATTTTACTGTTTTTGTGACTTTGCTAGGAACCTCTCCTCCACCATCTCAGTAACACTATTTACCCTAGACCTCACCCTATGGTGCCTCAGGTCAATGATGTACAGTTCTGTGACAAACAATTTTTCTCTGTTTAGAAATGTGGTATGCTTTTAAGGCATACGATCCCATGACCTTTTCAAGAATTTCTGACATGTCAGATTTCTTTTACTTAAAAAAAAAAAAAAAAAAAAAAAAAAAAAAAAAAAAAAAAGTAGAATTTTCTTATATTTTTCATCTTTTTATAACTTCATTGAATATTCTTTACTTGTGCTTTTTATAATTAAATTTCCAGGCTGTGCATACATAAAATACCCCTTAAGTATTTTCAAAGGTTATACTGCACATGGAAGACTAATTGGCAGCAGTCCCATGCAAAAGTGAACCATGCTATAGTTATGATGTAAAAATCTTGCCATTCATGTGGATTGACCTATATATGTCAGAGAAGGACTTTTTTCATGCCTGAGGAATAAATATAATATACTATTGCTTATGTAAAAAGAATAAAATTTGCAGACAACCTCTGCATGTGCATGTCTTCTCTTAATCAAATACAATATCAGTGACAACATCTTGCTATATTGGTAACTAAAAAAGATAATGTGTCCTCTGATTTTCCAGAGACATGAAAATTAATTTTTTATCATGGAAAACCGTAATAAACAGCCCTAAAACTCTTGTCCCTTTCCTATTTCCTCTTTTTCATTTTGCTTTATGCATTGTGATGCCCTAGAGGAGCTGCAATATGGATGCAGACAAGACTTTGCCTACTGGGGCTACCTCCCTACATAATTCTGTGGAGCCATCAGAGAGAAAAATCTATTTGTAGCTCCTGTGAATTAAGGAGCTCAGAGAATTTAGACACCTAGACAGGTATACAGAAAAACATTTTTATTTAACCCAAATCCCACTCCTACTCCTGCAAAAGAAGCATCATAAGAAATGTTATATAAAATTTCAATTTTGCTATCCTAAGAGATCTGTACTTAATATATATGGCATGAGAATTTATTTCCCTATTCCCAGAAGTTCATCAGTATAAATCATAGGTTTCCATACTATTGTCCACAAAAACATGGCAAATTTTCTGATTAAATGAAACTTTAAAAATATTTCTAATATTGCCTTTCATTTTTTTAAAAAATACATAGCTGACTGGTTGAAATTCTGAATATTGATAACTTTCTGATACATACATCAACTAATTGTGTTAACCAGTAAACAGTGTTTATTTAGCTTTACACATTTATACTGCAACAATTCATTCGCCTCTCCCCATACACTTTTAAAAATTTGGAATTCTTCAATACTTTTTAACTAAGCATTTGGCAACTTGGGTCATATTTAGAGCTAGGAGTGTGTCATTGTTTTTTAGCTTTGTCCATGTAGGGGGAAATTTATATTCATTTACTCTCCATTGCAATGCATGTTATTAATTTTTGTATTATTTCCATCATAACAAAAGAGAATTCCAGATTGAATATTAAATTACTTAGCCTATTTTATAAGCATAAAATCAGTGGATGTTCTGACTGCTAAGGTCTGACAAATCGATCACTTTGATGATATCAATTGACAATATTTCTCCCTCACTCAGTTTCATTTCAATTTAATCAAGTGGATTCTTATTTTTTAATCATAAACCTAATGTTTCTAATTTTTAAACTGAGTCATACAGTTCTAAAAGCAGGGAAAGTCTCTTTGGGAACTCTGTCTGCAGTAGCTGGAGTGACAGGCACTATTAACACAATATTGTTTGGTTTTTTTTTCTTTAAGATCTTTTCCCATCTTTCTATGCTATAGATTTTGTTTTATTGTTCCCCAGTAAACATGAATGAAGACATAAACATGAATGAAGACATACACATGAAACTGTTACACTTTTCTTGCTTGATATAGTGTCATGGGCAACCCAAAAATGTGTATTGTATTACACATCTGTGCTACATCATATGACCCAAAATTGTAACTGTTCCTGTGAAGTCTTGGGGGCCGCAAATGGAACCAGGGTGTCTGGTTCCAGGTTTGGGAGATCAGGGGTGCTGGGGTCTTTTTTAACAGTTGGGGTTGCTCAGACCCTGTGGTCCTTTCTCTTTCCTTTCCAACTAGAGACAGCTCAAGGCAGAAACCTCTCTCTGTTTCTCTCCAAGCTCCTTGCCTTGATTCGATCTCCAAGAAACTGCAATTTCTTGGCAATCCCGAGCTACCTCAGGGCAAATTACACAAATACCTGTCGGCAGCAGGGCCTGTGGAGGTGGGAGTTGCTGGTTTTTGGTGTTAAGTGGAAGAGTTTCCTCTCCGCACACACACTCCCTGCAACATCACCAGCAATCCAGAGTTCAGTGCCAGTGCCAGGTGGGTCCAGCCAGTCGAGGATGAGGCAGGGAAATTTACAGCACAGGGTTGCTGCTGTCCCAGACTCTGAGTTTTTCCCAGCTGCCATTGCCGGGAGAGCTGCCACCACCAGGAGAGAGAAAGGTCCTATCCAGTGGCCTGAAGCAAAGAGCTTGAAAGGCATTGAACCTTTTGGACTCCAGGTTTTCTTTTAGTCTTGTCCCTATTCCCTGTTGGTTGTGTTTTAGGGGGAGTTTCAGTAACCACTGAGGTTGGTTTGCTGTGTTGTTTTTTGCTCTTTGTTTTAGCTCTCTCCATATGTGGTAGGGACAGGGGGCTTGTCAGCCATTTTTCTTTGTCTCAGACCATGCAGAGGCCGCCATCTTGAGGGAAGGGTTTTCTCCGCCATTTTGTTTTCTTTGTTATTGGAGTGTATGGAGGATTGGGCACCTTTGTTTCTAGTGATTATTACTGTTATTGGGTCTGTTCCTGTTTCATGTTTTAGTAAACTTTTATTTTTTGTCTTGTATCTTCCCAAATTTATGTCTGCTTATTGGTGGAACAAGAGTGGTTAAAACTGAAAGGGGAGGTAACACATTTTGGACTGTCCATCCCAGGTAGTTGTCTTAAACCAAGACATAAATTTAGCGGTTTTATATGAGGCCATTGCACCAGATTGGTCACTCTGTAAAATTATATTGCCCTTGACACTGATTGCAGCATATTAAACTTTAATTCTGCAGAGATCCATGTTAATATAACATGAGATTGGATGTAAATTGACTGATTTCACAGAGCAGGGGTTGTCTCAAATTTCTTCTATGATTACTAATCCTATAACTGTTGAAACACTCCAGCAAACAGCATACATCACATAAACACATTTGGTCTGCACTTCTTCTGTTGAAATAGACAGAGTTAATACAGTTGACAAAAACTTTTGTTATTTTTATGACAACTGTAGAGGACAGCCTATATCTGATTTAGCATAAGGTTAAAAAGTAATGAATAAATAATATTTCCAATTTTACATAAAGCCTGACAGTAAAATGATAACCCTGCACGTATTTCTGAAAGGATTTCAACAAAGTGCATTTATATCAGATCATCATTTTGTATCATGGAGTTATGAGACTTTTGATACGGTTCTGGAAGCTCTAAAAAGATTTACTGTAAGAGTGAATCATGACCTTCCTGTTCATGTAGTTAATCTCATATTTATTTTCAGAATTTAATTATTTTACATATTATTTTTATAAACATTTGTAAATAGGTTTACTAAACAGTAATTAAGCATTTAATAAGGTTCTTTTGCTTTCTTTGTGGGAACAAGGAGCAAAAATTATGAGGGCCCAGTATAAGGGTAGGGGAGAAATAGACTAGAAACCTTAGTCCTTTAAAAATTTTCATTTTATTTACTAATAAAACTATTTTTGCCACCTGTGGAGAAATAATAATCATACAAAAAATCAATCCCAATGTGAAAAGAGGAAAAAAACACATTTGTTTTTCCATTTTTTTATGAAGTAGATCACTTTTAGACAGTTGGTTAATGACAGGTGAAGTCGAAGAGTGTGTAGGGGACATATTTGACTGCACAGCCCTTACAGTTGGAGTTCATATGTTTATGAAATTCTGGGTAAGGATTAGGGAGATGAAGAACAAAAGGAGATGCTAATAGAGTTTATCTAGTACTCTGCCCTCCCCTCTGTAACCAGGACTCCATGAAATTTTAGAGCTAAAGTGCTGGATTCTTACCTGGGATGGAGTAATGCTGAATACAATTACAAATTGGAAGAGGGTGGCTGGAGAGAAACCCTGAAGAAAGGGATGTTGTTTGATGATAAGCTCAACAGAAGTCAACAAGGTGCTCCGGCAGTCATGAGGACTGTCCTGGTTTTGGCTGAGATCATTTTCCTCCTAGTAGCTGGTACTGTGCTGTGATTTGGATTCAGTATTAGAATAATGTTGATAACAGTGTTGGTTTGGCTGTTGCTGAGCAGTTCTTACACTAAGTCAATGACTTTTCAGTTTCCCATGTTCTTCTAGTAAGCAGGTGCAGAAGAAGCTATGAAGGAGCATGGTCACGACAGCTAAACAGATCTGGCCAAGGGGATATTCCATACCATAAAATTACATTCTCAGTGTATAAACTGTGGGGATTTTGATGGGAAGGGCCAAACAGTGCTTTGAGATGTGCATGGGTCAGTAGGTAGTGAGAAATCATATTGGGCATTGTGTCACTCTTTTTCTTTTTTCTTTTTTTTTCCCTGGGGGGGAGGGGGAAGTGTGTGTGTCCTTATTATTATTACTGGAAGTTTTTAAATTTTAAGCATTAAACTGTTCTTACCTTTCTAATGTCAACCTTTGGTTTCTCCTTTATTTTCTGATTCTCCTTACCCATGGTACTGGGGGGGGTGGTGAGAGAGGGCTGTGTCATACTCAGCTGTCAGCTGGAGTTGAACCACAGAAAGGGCAAATGGCATCCTGGGGTGCATGAAGCAGAGTATAACCAGCTGTTACTCAAACACAGCATAGCAAGCCAGTGAAAGGAAGTGATCATCACTGTGTTCATCATTGTTGTGCCTCACCTCATACACCTGTGTGCAGTTTTGGGCCCCTCAGGTTAAGAAGGATGTAAAGGTCCTTTGATGTGTTCAGAGAAGGACAACAAAGCTGGTGAAATGTGTGGATTGCATATCCTTTGATGAATGGCTGAGGACTTTGTGTTTGTCAAGCTGGAGAAAAAGAGAGGTGATTAAACTGTTCTCTACAGATTCCTGAGGAGGGAAAGTGGAGAGATAAGTTCTGGTCTTTTCTGGGATCCAGTGATAGGACACATGGAAGTGGTTTAAATATGCTCTAGGGAAGGTTTGCACTGGATGTAAGGAAGCACTTCTTTAAAGAGTGGGTGTTAAAACACTGGAACAGGCTTCCTAGACAGCTGGTCAATGCTGCCAGCTTGTCAGTGTTTAAGAGGTATTTGGATGAAACCCTTAACATCATTTTGTAATTTTTGGTAAGCCCTGAATTGGTCTGGTAGTTGGATTGGATGATCATTGCAAGACCCTTCCAACTGAAATAGTCTATTCTATTTTACACCAAACACCTAAAAAAACCTAGATTTCTGTCTTTAAGATCAAAGACATAACTGCATCTGAAGAAATACTAAATCTATTTCTTATTTTCTAATCTGGAAGAAATCCTCTTTAGAAATCTGCAGCTCTTAATTACTCACTTATATAGAAATGGCCACTGCCGTGCTAAATCTGTTTAGAGCTTAAAATCCAGCTGAGGGTAATATTTAATGAGATTGTTAATGATTACATGTATTTATTTTATTTGAAAGGTTACATTGATAACATTTCTTACACGTCCAGCACATAAAAGCCACAATGGATGTGTCTAAATTTACCTTTAATATTGTTACTGAGACTTTCTATTGTAGATATTTCATGCAATATGAGCATATTTTTCTCTCTGGTTGCACTAGTGTATTTTTAAAGGTCTCCTGAAGCTAAGGATTTTTTTTTTCTTTTTTGAAGCTGACATGGACAAGCAAAACTTTCTAAGGAGTATTGCAGTGAAAAAGATTTACTTAGATATAGAAATGTTCTCTAATCTCATATCAACATATATAGATAAAGCAGTCACAATTTCTATCTCAAATAGACAAAAATAAAAGTGTCCTATGACATCTCCCCATAGTGCTACACATGCTCAAATGAGCAGGGAGAAGTATGCAGCGTGGTTCTTTCTTCAGTATTATTTTTTTGACTTAAAAATGCAATCCCACAGACTCAGCCTGGCTACTACTTATGGGGAGACACAAGAATGAATTAGTAGTGCTGCTTTTGGGAAACAAATGTAACTTCAGTGTTGACATCCTATTTATCCCCTGTTGAGGAATAAAGTATTCTGTGTATTGAGATGATGAATTATAACCGTTAAACAAAAATGTAATGCGTTTGTTACAGCCACCAAGTAGACAAATTACCATTATGCTGTGCAAGTAATACTTTACAAACCCATTTGTCACACAGGAGAAGTGTCATATGCAATCTGATTCACCCAGCTTAATGTATGAAATGAAACCTCGATTTTCTTCAACAGATGTAAAACAATAACAACTAGCTTTCATTCCAGAACCAGTGATAAATACTTTGTTTTCTCAACAAAGCAAACAAACAAAAATTCAGCATGTCTTGTGCATTTGCAAAAGGGAAAAAAANGTAAACATGCATTTGCTTGAAAAAAAAAAAAAAAAAAAAAAAAAAAAATCTATGGCTACATGCTGGAAGCTTCTACATATCCTGCAAATCACAGAGAGTACCATGTTGCAGTTATCAATTCAACAGAACTTGCTAAACTTCAAATACATTCAGCATGAGAGATTGGTTTTGGATGGAAATCAACAAAGATTTGGTCAATTTATGTACTGCTACACTGATTTATAACAGATTAAAGTGACAATATTTCTATCCATGTCAATAAAATCTAATCTCCAATTTATAGCAGTGATGACAAGGCCATAGGTATGATTTCCAGTATACACTGAAAATAAGATTTAGGTAAAAATTAATTTCTGGGTTGAGGAAAAGGAATCTAGAAAGATACCTTCAACAACACTCTCAGGCTGGAGATGCCTAAATCAGCAACTTCTTTGCCTTGAGTGTCAACTTCTGAGCCAAATGCCACCCCCATGCAGCAGAATTTTTTTTTTTTTCTGCATACTCAGGCACTGAGTCCTACCTTAAACTCTCCAAGTATTTAGAAGGAAGAACTAAATTCAGACATCTATACTACAGGCTTACACATAAAATCTATTTATCTAGGTTATTCTTTATTATGAAAAGAGAAAAATTAGGATCAGTAATCAAACAACAGATGAATCTCACTGTCTTACTAGCTCACACTCCGTCTGCTTCCCTAAATATCCCAAAACAGTAGCCTAGCTTGGTACACAATGGATGCAATTAGGAAAGTTTATATCTGTTCAGCACAGTACATAGTATAGGTACTTCAGGGAAAAAAAAAAAAAAGGAAAAATGAAAAAGGACGAAACCCCAACTTTTTAAAAACAGACAAGTAGATGGAGCAGTCATCTGCATTTTCTTTCTTTTCAAGTTAGGATAGAAAGTGTCACTTATTTTCTTCCTTCCAGCTGGGTTGCCAACACCACAAGTATTATGGGAACAGACAAAATGATTAAGTTTGAATCTACTGGTCTGGATGTCATTTTCAGTTGCAATTTGTCAGACAAGTTCCTAGCTGATATTTGATGAAATGGAGTCTTTTGTTTTAAGCTCAATCATAATTCCTTACCAACAATGTTACTTCTCTTTTCCCATAAAAACAGTGATAGAACTACTCATGAATAGTGACTTCTGTCCATCAATTTGGGTCAGAGATGAAGCAAAACAGTAACCACCATGTCAGCGACCTTAACTGAGAACAATAAAATGTGTGTATAATATAGCTCTTAGGCAAATGCAGTAGCAGGAACAAAAAGGTCTTGAAAATAAAAGATACCTAATTCTGAAAAGTCATGCCTGCCCCTGAGTCCTATTGACACCAATGAGAGGTTTGGCATTGAGCTCCAGGGAGGTTCATGCCTTGTAATGTTAGTAAATAATCTAAACCAATGTCCTTTGGAGACTTCTAATCCATGGCTCAGGAGCCATGAAGGAATTCGGTAGATATTATTACAAGAAATACTAAAAAGTCTTTATGTGTACTTGTATACATATATATCTTTGTCCTCCTAACTTACCTGCTACAAGTTGCAGTTATGTCTTTGAAGAGCCCAGTCTAGCAGGCTTATTCTGAGCTAAGTGAGACAGAAAGAGTATTAAAAGTGATCAGAAAGTGTATCCATTTTGAAAAGAAAACTATGATTTAGAAGTCTTGTCTTTACAAGAGAGTTGAACAGGTCAAGGTAATAACTACACAGAAGCCAGGAAAAAAAAAA
>WEIU01023469.1:22736-35587 GCA_013389925.1 Aegithalos caudatus
AAAGCCCCCACAAAACTATATATTATGGATTACAGAGTCTCATTCTGGAATTGTTACATTTTCATTGATTCTTTTCTTGATTTCTCTAAAATCACTTGAAAGTACATCAAGACTGTAAGAGGAATTTACTTTTCCAGAGTCAGCAGTGCTTTTGGGTTCCCAATCTCTTTTTAGCAAATCTGTGGAGGTCCAAGTTGAAATCTCAGCACCAGAGCAATTGTCTTGAGCAGTACTAAAAAATGCAATACAATCTTTCTACCAAAAATTTAGAAATTTCAAAGTATCAAGTCAATATTAATTTAGAAGAGAGACTAAACATGTAGTGTGCAACGCACAAACTTTTCTGACTTATACTAATAACCAGTATGGCACAAAATCTCTGTCTTTTCAATGCATTAATGAGTAATTATATACTGAATGAGACTTCAGTATCACAAAAAACAGGGTTTCTACACCACAATATTAAACTTATATTATAGGTTCCGATTTCTTCCTAAAGTTCTGTGTCAACACTTTAGAAAAAGTCTGAGCATTATATTTCTATCTGAGCACATTTTAATATGTTCACATTGTAAAGTTGAAAGGTAATTCAGCATTTCTTTCCTAAATTATTGGACAAAAATAACTACAACATTTCAATTACAATAAGCACATAGAATAAACATGGGTGTCTTTAAACTGCAGTCCATGAAATAATAAATATCTATTTTAATGGTAAAAATTCTGACTCTAAAAACACTAAATTAACTTTCAAAAAAAAGGACTCATAAAAGTAAAATGGATTTAAACATTTATTAAACACATCCCACTTTCTTTACGTTCAATAATTACAGAGGAGCAGATGTTCACATGCTATGGAAGAAACCTGCAAGTGAGGCAAACAGATCTGCACCATCTTAGATCTTTTAAGGACTGTGGAACTGTTTATCTCTAAACATAAAAAGAACAATAATATCATGCATTTTTAAAGATGGGCACATACCAGTTTTTTTTATTACTAAGGAAACTGGTTCACAGGAGTCTTTTACGAACAGCCCTTATATGCCTACAATCACTCAAATACTTATAGTTTAGACTTGGGAAAATGCACAGTATTTGAATCATAAAAGGCTTTATTCATCTTCTGTGGAACAGTGAAAAGGAAACAATGTTAAAGGAAGTAAGATAAATAAAGTAAATCCTAGGAATATTGCCTAGGATATTTCAAATTGTAGGAGAGTGAGTACCCAAAACATGAGCAGTTTATAATAAGAATAGTATGGTCCTCAAAGAAAGGAGTAAGGTACAGAACACAACAGCAAAAGTAAATTCATAGCTGCTCTTGAGGTAAATTAAAATTAGAGAAAATAGGAATTGGACAAGCAGCTTGGATGATTTTACTGCTTTCATAGACGTGCATAATATAATCCTTACATAAGCACAACACAGACCCTTTTAAGAGCCAGCTTTAGGATATGTGTATATTACTTAATAACATTTGTAGGAGCAATTTTGTTCTTCCTCATGCTTTCTTGTACCAAAAAAAGAAGCAATATATTCTCTTTTAACATTGTCTCTATATGTCCTAACAACTTCTACTGAATCTAGTCTTAACCACTTTTATCAAAATGAATTACCAGATTTGCAAATAGTATTCCAGAAATGCCTTATTCTTGCCTAGTAACATGGGACTCATATTTTGATAATAATAATAATAATAAAAAAAAGGTAAGTTTCAAATCATTCTTTTTTTTATGAAAAAGCATGAAAAGTTTCAACAACTTCCCAGATACTTGTGTGGAATAATCCAAAATATTTTTACTAAATTTCTTGTGCAAAAAAATTAAAGAACGTAAGCATATTGCAATAAAACAGTATTTTAAAAATATTTGGAAGCATGAATAACACAAAGATCAAATAACATGATATAAAATGAGTAACAGGAAAACATGTTTTGAACTTTTCTGTTAGACAATTTACAGATTATTCTGACTGGAAATTTGAAACATTTGTCCATCACTATTCCCTTTGTATCCTGTTTCACTCTCAAGCAGCTTCTAGCAAAATGTCAGGAAGAATAAAGAAATGTGATTTTATTTTCACCTGAAAAAGGAAAGAAGGTCTTTCATTTTCAAGAACATTGCCTAAGATTCAAACTCTCCCCCACTTTTATAAAACTTAATTAAATTCCTGACAATGAATAAAATAACAGAAAATAAACAATTTCTTCATTCCCCTTGCAATCATTTTACATGCATGATTATATCACAAGGCAGAAAACTATTTTGTGGAAAGCATTTGGATGAAGCATGGTCCTGGAAAAATCTGATTTGGTGCTGGAGGCCAGATTACAGCACACAGGAGTGAAATGGAGGTGCCCCGGATACAAACACCTGAATTAACTTCACTCAGAAAACCACCACGTTTTCTGTTACTTGCCAATTTTCTAACACTATATCCTTTCAAAACTGTTTTTATATCCATATACCTGAAGTAACTGAGGTATTCATTTCCATATATTACTGTACTCTAGGAATAAATATAAGATTTTTTAAAATTCATCTTTAAATGGATGAAAATTAGCCCCTTTTCGAAATGCCAAAGTGTTCCAAGTATTTTGTTTTTTAAAAGTTTAAACACATTCTTGGGGGAAAAAACACAAGGGGGAAAAATAAACCTAGGAAAAAAAAGTCCTAAACAATTGCCCAGCTGTCCCATGTGCTGCAACACTTTTTGCCATGCAAAGCAACAGTTTTCAAATGTTTCAGTCTATATGTGTCTTCTCTCTAGTATTCTTTAATACATTTTTTTAAAAGTTATTTTTTCTCGAAAACAATAGTATAGCATACCTGTCAGGATCTTTTATTTATTTCTTCTACCTATATGGGCTTTGTGAAGGATGGTAAAAGGAGATTTAGAGAAAGTATATACCTTACACCATCAGGAAGCTCAGTCAGGAACAGATCTGGAGTGTAAATTGTAATAAAAAAAACCCTCTATGGCTAACATTGCTGACTTGTCAAGTAAACAATATCATCACAGATCATGAAGAAACAGCAAATTCCTATTAACTCCTGTAAAATCTGAAATTCACATGAAAGACACCAAGAAGTTATAAAAGTGAAATAAAACCATTTAAATCCCATTTTTGAAATTGTAATAACAGGTGCTTTAGGTGTACTTTGCAGAACTGGAAAATAAAACATATAACAAATGCTCATAAACATCAAAAACAACATTCCTACATTCACCTTCCAGGAAAATTCAGTATTTTTACCTTTCAGTCACCAAAACTTTATTCTAGGTAGTATTCTGACTCTCTGCTTGATATGAGTTGCAGTTTTTTAATTCCCATCCCCAGATTGTTCTTCCCCAACCAGGTTCAAGTTATCTCACCCCTGAGTCTTTTTCCCCCCTTTCTTGGTGCACTATCCAACTGACTCCTTACCAGGTCTCTCCATGGTGATAATTATAGTACCTTTTTTCCTGACTCTGCAGGAAACTTTATGTTTTATTTCTGCTCTTCCTGTATTTCAGGCTATGCCTCCCAGTGTGTTCAGTCACAGCTCCTCCACTCAGCACTATGAGACAAGGCGGGAGTCTCTCCAGACCTGGCTGCTGTACCCCCTGCAGCCACACCATCCAAAATAGCAGTATCTCACCTGTTACCCAATATATATATTCCTCTGTAAACAGTAGTGAACCTTAATCAATGAATAAAAAAATAGTTGTTATGAATTATGTGTCCCAAAGTTAGGAATCCAAAATGTTGTTGTGCCAGCTCTCACTTACATTAGAGTTTCCAGTTAATTGCCTTTTGCAGACATAGGAACAGTTGTGAAATATTCTCTACTGATCTGAGTTAAATAATTTACTGAGGTGAGATTGTGATTTCTTTTCATCTTTCAACTGGAAAAAAGTAGACACGAAAGTCCACGGAAAATGGATCCCACCCAAAATAGTTGTAATCCAGTGGCTGGAAAGAATTGTTCATGCAGTATGTAGGCTCTTGTCTCTCTGCCTGGGGATTAGGCTTTTTAAAATTTATTTCTTGAGTGAGAAGGCTAGTGGAAAAGAGATTGTATCTCTCCTTACAACCATAGTCTGAATTTGCTAACCAAAACTAGAACCCAAGCCTGTTTCTGCTTTCTCAGGTGAAGGTTAAAACTTCCAGGCAATTTCCCACACAGTGTAATTTTGCCTCTCCTGTCTGTCTTGGAGCTGAGAAAGCTTCCTGCTTCAGTTATCAAACCAATATAATTCTGCAACTGTTCAGGTGGATTTATGCATACATTAAAAAAAAACAAAAACAAAAACCCTAAGATATTGTTTGAAAACTATTCTTATGGCTTTCTACTAATGAATAAACAGAAACTCTATGGTAGTACCTAAACAATATATGAGGACCACCAAATACTAAATAATAAATTACTTCTCATCTTGACCGTGTTAATTTTAGATGCAGACATTATTACCCTTGGCCAAAGTATATAGCCTCTTCATCTTTCCAAGCTGTTTAATAGAGGAGCATTGTTAGCATCCGTTAATAATTTTAATGGATTATATACAAATAAATTTGTAAGTTTTCTTATAAAATCTGGGAGAAAAGTAATGTGTAACTCAACTGAGTAGTTTTAATGTTAGTCTGGTAACCGTAATGGTTTACTTAACTTTTCATTATTTACATTCTAAATTCCATTGGCTATTCTATGTTTTATGGTTAAGTAAGGGATTTCCACAGTGAAGGACAAATTCATTCAGTTCTTGAACTTGACAATGTTCAAGACATTTTTGGCTAGTTTTTTCTTTAAACAAAAAAATATCTTTAAGCAACACTATATGATTCCCATATATTGGGTTTTTACCTTATATTCCTCAGGGTCCAGCCTGTTTGGATTGGTGCCTATAATAAACAGCGAGACACAGCACATTCCAGAGTGTCTTGTAACTCAAAAGGATTTAATAAATGAACGAAAATGGTAAAGAAACAAAAAATATAAACCGTGCACGGTGTGGGGTAGTCCCACTCCTGCTACAACACCCAGAAAATGCCGTTGGTCCTATTGTTCAGTCCCTTTTTCTACTCAATGTCTGAGGATGGTCTTGTTTGAAAGTTCCCAATAGGAAACCTTACAGAGTTTGACTGACAGGTGAAAGGTCCAACAGGTGTTTTTCTCTTGGCACTCAGCCAACCACAGACAGACATGTACAGAACTTTCCAGGCAAATTTCCTAATAAGTAAATCAGCAAACTGAAACCTTTTCCTTATATAGAAACACCTTCCTAAGTATAGGAAGTGCATTACTACACAACACAAATGTAACTTTTTAATATTCCTGTTACATAATTAAATGAATTGTAAACTTAAGAAAGAAACCAAACACCACAGTTATTCTTTTAATTATCTAATTAGTCTAGAAACTAAAAGAACATTCTGAAAAACAATGAGCCAACTGATGACAGCTGTTGTGTCTTCTTCACATTAGTCAAAACCTTTGCAAATTGTTACATTCCTTTTTAGTGAAGCAGTTTGTACTATTCAACAGTGCTATCAGTGGGGTTTAATGTATTATGTTGCTTTTGCTGCTTCTCAATGACCCAGTGGGAGATTTGGGGAGAAAATAAGCACACCTGAATAGAAAATAAAGCAGGCAACGGTTTTAGTTAGCTCCCAAGCTTCAGCATCTTGCCCAGAGCTTCAGTGACACATTTATATGGACTTGAAGTTTTGTCCTTGAAATTTCCTCTGAAATTATGAGTCACTTCTGTTGAAAACTTGGGAATGAAAGAAAACATGTGCATAAATGGGAGAGTACATCCTCAAGTTTGCCTGAAGGAAGCAATGATTCCTTCTCCTTTTGCAAATAGTGCTAAAGCTAAGAGCATTCATCCTTTTCAGGGCTGAGTCCTTTCTTCCTCTCTGGCCCTCTTGTTTTACAAGACAAACAATATGATTTTAAATTTTTCAGCTATTCCCAGTCAAAGATATTTCTTCCAAATGATTAGGAAAATTCAAACAACATTTCAGCTTGTGCCTAGGTGTGTCCAGCTTGGAGCACAGCCAATGGAGGGAGTAACCAGAGCAGAAGAGCACACAGAGGTGAGGCCAGCAGCTCTGCTGAGAGCAGCACACACAGGATCTGTAGTGGTGGTGACACCACAGGCACCAGTCCTGCAGCAGCTATTCCTGGTGTGGCAGAGCACAGTCCCAAGGGGGGAAGCTGCTCTGCACCTCTAGACAGTCGGATGATAAGTGCCTGTTGCTGAATCAGGTTTACTTGTCTACTTGAAGTATGTGCTGGGGAGGCCTCTGTGTTACACAGAACACTAGCTGCAGGTTGAGGTCAAGAGGCTGTGTGATATCAGAGACGACTAAAAGGAGAGTGACCTAAGCTTTTCTGAGATCCTGAGGGTACAAGTGTTTGAGCTGTATCAAAGGACAGGAGCTGGAAAGGTCTGTGCCAGTTGGGTTGGAAAATGGGAGTAAAAGCTGCAAGCTCATGTCTTCTAGCACCAGGAAGACAGTTCCTGTTCCTCATGTTCCACCTGCAGATCTCCAGCTCCTAAATTGGTTCAGTGCCCTGGGATCTGTGAGCTCCAACAAAGAGGCAAAGTCAGCTGAGAGTGAGTCCCAGAGCCACCCCAAAAGAAAGTGGTGAGTAGCAGCAGGGGGAGACTGCCTGCTGAGCAGTCAGGTAGTTTTGTTGCTTCCAGGGACTTGGGTATTAGACATTAGGGAGAGACCACCAAGGCTCAATATCCAATCTCCATCATTGGGGATACTGATGATCCAGCTGGGCACAGTCCTGGACAACCTGTTCTATCTGACTCCCAGGAACATAAGACTGAGGTAGATGATTTGTAGATGTGCCTTCCAGCCTCAGCCATCCTGAGGTTATACCACATCTGAGGTGTCACATATGTCTGACCACAAGAAACATGGGAAAGGACTGTCACCCTGTAGCCAGGCATGCAGGACACCTTCGGATACCTTCCCCATGGTAGAATGGTTTTGGATAATTTGGCTGTGTCATGAGCCCTCTGTTTTAAAAATGAAGACAAGGTCCTTTGGGCACATTAGAATTGTGTGCATTGGAACCCATGCAAGTTCTTGTGTGCACATATGTCGCCCTGATCCTTTTCAGCCTTCTGATGTTTGCATTTTTGTAGTAAAGTTTCTCACAGATTTTCATGTAAACAAAGTGATGTTATTGTAAACTGTCCTTCTTGTTTATCATTCCTCTCTTGGCAGGAGACAATTGATGGACTTCTAGTTTGACTAATGTGGTTGGAGAGGTGGCAACCTCATCCTCCAATCCATGGTCATTGTCCAAAATCTATATAAACCAAAGTAGAAAAATAAACCTCTCTCCTTTTTGCCCTGATGACTTGACTGTGTGAGTGTTGTTCATTTTGTGTCCTATAGTGACACACATATACAGAACATTGGGGAGAACATAGACATGACACAGACATAGACATGAGAGGTTCAATGTAGGCAACACAGAAATTCTAAGATGCACGAGTGACATTATAGAAAATTTAAGGTGTAAATTGACATGATAGAGATATTTCTTAGATGATTAATTTGAGGACAGAAAAGGTGTCAGGGCATAGGTGTTATAAACTTAGAGAAAAGACACGAGATCAAGTTATTACACTTGGAGGTGTTTACAAAGTTAATAACTGAAGGTATAACAAAAAATAAGGCTACCTTAAGAGCTTACCACTGCTGAACAGCAGGATGGATAAAATAATGTGGCAAAATACAAGTATGAAAATGGAATACCCTTACCAAATGGGAATTAATAATATTGAAGGAAGTAATATACGGTGTCAAAGGGCATCTCAAGCAGTATCAGCAGGGAGGATTGAGAAAATTATATTGGAGAATAGGGGTCTGAGATAATATGGAAAAAGCACAACGAAAATTTTAGTAGTTTCATGGAGTAGATATCACAGAAACAGGTAGAAAACAAATCAGTAGTGTTTCATTAGTCATGGCTTATTCTACAATGTTGCTAAACACAGCATTCATTTCCATAGCATTCCTTCATTTTCTAGGATGGCAGCTTACATACCAGAGAATAATGTTCAGTCTTGATAAGCTATCTATACTTACAGGCTTGACTTTGTCAATATCTGCTCATTTCATAAGTACTGTAGCAATGTTAGCTGGCACTGTGTATAGATACATGGAAAGATGGAGTAACTACACTTGCCAATATGACTGTCAACCATTTTCTGAGCATTAGATTATCACTGCTATCAGTTTCAAGAAAACCTGCACTAAATAAATACAATTATAAACTAAATAGTGCAAGAATTAAAAACTAGCCACCAAGTATGCATAAAATAAATGTAAACTTTTTGCTAGGAAATCTCTATGGGAATCCATTTTCATTCACTCTCTGTGTACACAGTGAAGCGTTTAATTTTCCCAGTGGGTAAACTAATTAAAATCACAGAACAATTCTTGAGCAGAGAAGTATGATAACTTACTATGAAAAATAAAAATTAGTATACATTGCTTTAAACAAAGAATGCCAAAAAATAAAAGAAATATCTGAGCACACAAAGGTCTTCTGATTTATATATACCATGGAAATGTGTCCTTATAATTTCTTTATGTCCATTTACTTGAGAACAATCTGATTACATCAAAAGGACTGTCCATGAACATCATGTCATTCAGCCAGACAGCATGGATAATCAATTTATAATTAAAGAAATAAAAATGATAGTTACTAAATGGATTTTATAGAGGAAGATTTTGAATTATATACAGATAATTCTTTCTGGATATTTGAAAAGGTGATGAGTGAACTGAAGAAAATTTATTGGCCAAATTATGAATGTGCTCAATGCAGACCTTTCAGTTATTTTTAGCTCTTTTGAATTGCTCTAACTCTGAAAGTATTTTGAAAATGAAAGAACAAACAAATGAGACCAGTTTCATTTATCTAGGGGATTACTTTATTTTAAATTTTATTAAAATGAGATTTTTACCTTTATTTCAGAATTACAATTAGAATGCTAAGAATTAGAGTTTTAGTGTTAATTCTCAGGAAGATGACACTCAGGCTCTGTGGGAAGCAAAGAAAGAATATCTCTCAAGTGAATTAATAGATGACAGGGAAAGCAACAGCGTATACAAACAGACCAGCAGAGAGGTTTGAAAAGAATCAGGGTAAATAAGTGTACTCTGTGAAATTAGGTTACAGCACTTACACACCATTTTACCTGATAGCAGTTTGCATTTCTGCAAGTTCTTCAAGGTGGAAGCTTTAATCAAGGTCCTAAATTCATCAGGCTTAATTTTATATTTCTGAAGTGGCAAAGAGGACACTTTATATACACATTATCACTTGAACAGCTTTTTCCCACCTTACTGCTGTTAACCATTGTCTGTCACTGAGACACTATGGCCTATTTAATCAGTGTAGAATTTACCTTGAGTCCATAACAAGACCATTACATCCCATTTGGTTGTACTTTGAGCACTCAGATGGGACCTAAATGTCCATAGACCTTGTACTTGTCCTTTGAAATGGATAAATTCACTGTCAACGAAAAATAAAGATGTCTATTAAACAACTCTAGTATTAGAAGATATTCTACCTAAAAGCATTACACGAGGGTTAGCTGTTTGTATAGGTGATTCAGGAGAGTTTTCCAAGCTTTGATCCATTATAGATTAACGGGAAACTGTTTATTTCAGGGCATGTAGCTTTAGGTATTCCCATACTCTTCGAAAGTGTTATGTCCTAAAATATTCAGGAATGACAGCAAAAGTAATTCTCACATCCTACATTTTACTCTGTCGAGGTGAACCTTTTAAACCATTAATTTCCACAGACATTAGTAGTAGTCTGAAAGTAATAAGGAATCAAAAAGTTGGTAGATAAAATGATTTTGAAACTTAAATGCTTCAAAGCCATGACTCCTATTCATGGAGATATAATAGAAAAACAGAGTATGAAGGCTCCATCTGCTCCCATTCATGTTTATTATTACTAATGTTGGAGTCCTTTGACTTTTATTCCTGAGAACAGAAAGTCTTTCCTTTGTTGCTGTCTATATATGATATTATTTGAAATGTTATAAGGGAATCAAATGCAGCTAGCCCAGCCCTGACATGTAAACTGAGTGTAAGGGAGCAAATTTATTTTACTGCAATCCAGTAGGGTAGAAACAAAGATAATAGTACTGGGGATTTATATATGTGGAATATGTTTATTTTAACATAAATACAGGTAGAACTTTGACATACCTATGTACCAGATATGATCACTGTTTTATTGACTACATGCAACTTGTATAAAGGATATGTGTCTCCAGTAGATCCAGAATCCCTTGCATAGTATGTCTTCCAGGATCATTGTTTAAGCATTGATTCTAAGATACAGACACAACTGACACATCCTGTGCCAGCCTGTGAGGATGACCAAGAAACCTTGGGGTATCTAACAAGGGCTATATACTTCGTTATCAAAGGATAGAAATAGACATTCCTCATTGTAAGGGATAGCACTACAGCAGGGAGACTGGATAGAATTATTAAAAAGCAACACAACGTAGGCTCAGATGTGTATTTGTGCTTTGGTTGACATAGCTGTGAACCACATACTTTGCTATAACAAGTTCATGGCCACTAGATCAAGAGTTGTTTTCTCCCTCTGCTGGGCACTGGTGAGGCTACACCAGTAGACAGTTCAGTTTTGAACTCTCCTGTTCAAGGACACAGTTAAATCAGACATTGCCCAGAGGGAGTTACTGGGGTGTTCAGAGTGTAGCTGGCATCACCTAGAAGGGGAGGCCAGGCAAGCTTGTCTGGTTTACTCTGACAAAGAGGAGGCTAAACTGTGGTCTTGCACAGGCCTGCAGTTCTCTGAAAGGCAGTGGTGAAGTTATGGAGGCTTATACTAAACCTCTCTGGTGAGTAAAAGGGACACCAGTAGGAGGAACAATGGCTGCAGATTTCACCTTGTGAGTGTCAGGTGAATACCAGGAAAGAAAATTCACTGTATAGCCCTGGAATGTCTTGCTCAGCATAGCTATGAAACCTCCATCCCTGTAAACTGCTAAGGCTGGAATACTACCAAACCATTCTGAATGAACTGAGTTACTCCTGGCAACAGTCCTGCTTCAATCAGAGCATTGGAATAGTGATGCTCCTCCAGTCAATATTTCCACAAAATTCTGATGTCTAAACCAGTGCATATTAATGTCTGAAAAGCTGAAGTAAAATTCACTGGTTTATTAATGGTGAAATCCTAGCTTTACAGGAGATCAGTTGGAATTTGTATCTGAGTGTTGTGGGGCTTTGAGGTAATTTTATTTTGTTACTAAGGAAGAGCAGAATCATGCTTTAACTTAGATTATGGAAAAGAAACTCAGAGGAAAACTGGAAATCTTAATAATGGGTACTTTTCCTTCTCAGTCATACTTTGATAAATATCAAGAGATAGGTGCTACACAATCCAATAAATAAAAAAGTTAGTGGATTAATTTGACATGTGTATTGATTCAACACCTAATCACTATTCAAATATTCCATTTTATTAATCTTACAATTGATCTGTTCTTGTATGCTATGTGTGTCATTAGGGTGAACTTGCCAACTAAATAAAATGCAGATATGCAAGTCTATTTTCTGCTTCCTGTTTCAACACAATTAAAAAATAAGTAAGACTTTAAATCCTATCTTTAAAAATCCAGTAATTTTGTGCATATTAGCAGCATTATTCATTTAGTTCACATTTAATTCCCAACTAAAAATAACAAAAGAATCATCCCCTAAAAAATATCTAAATATAGTTTACTTCATTACCTGTAAATCAGTCTCAAAAAGGATGCAGTCTGTGAAATGCTAAAGGAGAACTGACTGGTTAAATTCTGCACTTGCAAACAGAAGGAATAACAATTGCATCGCCAACTGCTAATCCTAAGAAATCAAAACACAGTTAGGCAGCGACTAAATTCTATTATAAAGTATAATTATTATTATTATAGTTCTTTTAGAAAATGAAGAGATAGAAACATTATGCAAGTACTTAACCTTTTTTAGCAGCTAGGGCATTGTTCTTTACTTTGCTACTAAATATATTCATCTTTAAAAAGAAATAACACTCTAAATTCTGAAAACAATAGCTGGTTCTTCTCTTTAATACTTATTCAGAAATGTGGAGATACTCTGTTTTTTCCCCTGATGTGGATTAGATGGAAAATTGGGATATGTCAAGCAAGCAGAAAGTGCAATATGCTTTAAAATTAACACAACCCAGAGCTTAATGTTTTACACTACTGATGATGTATCTACTTCTCATGTGGGTTTTTTCAAGTACCTAATATAATGTCACTACAATGGAAAGAAAAAAACATGACCACAATCTCTATACATAATTTTGGGAATGTATACAGGTACTGAAGGCTTAATTTTACTAACTAAATTGGGATCACAGTCAAAATTTTGAAAATTCTTTTCTTTGTGTTTGTTTATATTTTTAATATAGGAAGTTAAATAGTTCTAAATATAAATGAACAGATGTTACAGCCATAAATTGTACCCTGGTACTCCAGGGTACCTTTTTTCCAGCCTAAGAATCCCATTATTTCTTGCATTTTGCAACAGCTCTATTGTTCAGCCATTTATCTATGCAGCGATATCTGCCCCCTTACCCTCTTGTTTGGGATAACCCTGGTTATCTAAGCACCACACAGCTGCTTCCTCACTTTCCTCTACCCCCAGTGGCATGGGAGAAGAGGAAAGGAAAAATAAAAACAAGAAATTTCTTGGTCAACATAAAAATTGTTTAATAAGTGGAGGAGAAGGGGAAGATGAGAGAAAAAAAAAAAAAACAAACAAAAAA